>CM031575.1:10398801-10998801 GCA_018467065.1 Ephestia elutella
GATTAGCCGCAGACAGACGGACGGACGGACGGACGGACAGACATGACGAAACTATAAGGGTTCCTTGTTTACTTCGGAACCCTAAAAATAGCGTTTCTGTTTTATGTATCACAAACAATTAAATATGTAATATAAAAATATTCAATTCAAAATAAATAATTATAAGGCAAAGTGCAAAAGTTGAAGACTTAAGATGGGTTATTTTTAAATATAGGTACTGAAAAAATAAATTAGTAGCTAGAGTACTGCATTGAAACGTAATTTTATTTCTCAGTTGATCACTTACTAATAGATTAGAAATATGTTAGTACTTTCTACCCTTGAACTTACTATCTGGCCGGTTAACAATGTCAGTGAGAGGTCAAATACTGCAGTCTATATCTCTCCATAAATTGCATCCGAATGGGTACTGTATTCTTATATCACGTTAAAACCTTAATTAAACCTTACTTACTTTCAGCGGCACTACAACCTTTTTGTGAGTCTTGGCCTCTTCGACGAGTTTCTTCCACATATTAAGCTTCTTTGCCACGTTCATCCAGTTTTTTAATTTTCCAATCTTCTAGAGGTCTTCTGCGACATAGTCCATCCACTTTTTCCTAATTCTGCCTTGTTGTCGTTGTTGCTGCGGCGTCCATTTTGACATGGCCTTCGGAGTTTTGTCTTCTGGCATGCGTTCCATCCAGGTGTCCCGCCGATCTCAGTCGCTGCGCCTTACTTACAAAACCTGTCTCTATGGTTTCCTTCCCCACAAGTGCATCGAGTTAGAGTTCTTACTGAAACCTATACCTATAAATTATAGCTAAAGGGTACCTAACTTAAACAAAGCATAATGTATATCATTATAATTAGAAGCAAATGGTCTGTGGTGTGGCGCTAGAATAGCACCAACCCATCTCTTCCCGTGGGTGTCGTAAGAGGCGACTAAGGGATCTAAAACACCGGAGGATGGGCAGCAGCATCTTTCCGTGTACTATGACATCACACTGCGATCGCCAACCCGCCTGCCAAGCGTGGCGATTACGGCAAAACCCCCCTATGGTTGATACACCCACAACACGGCCCCTAGTCCCCGGCGGCCCCGCTATCCCGGACTCTGGTAGCGGTCACGGTAACGGCAGGGCAGGGGGTGCTAAGAATCCCCGGCAGATGCCAGGCTACCAACCCCGACGACCCTTGGCCCTGGCAACGTACAACACGTGCACACTGCGGACCGACGAGAAGCTCGCTGAACTGGAGGAAGAATTGAGCAGGTTACGATGGGATATTGTAGGATTATGTGAAGTCCGAAGAGAGGGGGAGGACACCATGATCCTCAAATCCGGAAACCTGCTCTATTTCCGGGAGGGCGACCAACTGTCCCAGGGTGGTGTCGGGTTTATCGTCCACAGGTCCCTCGTCAACAACGTGGTCCAGGTCGAGAGTGTTTCGGCGAGGGTAGCGTACCTTGTACTCAGAATTACCAAACGGTATTCGTTGAAGGTAATACAAGTGTACGCACCGCCCTCATATCGCTCCGACGACGAGGTAGAGACTATGTATGAGGATATTTCTAAAGCCATACATAGCTCCCAGACCCACTATACCGTTGTGATGGGGGACTTTAACGCGAAACTGGGCAAACGAAGCGATAATGAGCTGAGAGTGGGAATTTTGGATATGGAAAGAGAAATGCACGCGGTCATCTGCTGGCCGGCTTTATGGAGAAGGAGGGTCTCTTTATGATGAACTCCTTCTTCAAAAATCCAAAACAGCGAAAGTGGACGTGGTTGCATCCTAATGGCGTCATAAAAAATGAGATAGACTTCATCTTATCGACAAAGAGGCACATATTCAATGATGTATCTGTGATCAATGCCGTAAAAACAGGAAGCGATCACCGAATGGTAAGAGGCACATTGAATCTGAGAACGAAACTTGAAAGGTGTCGACTGATGAAGTCTACGCTCCGACCAGCGCCCATCCAGCTCCAAAACCCCGAGAGCTTTCAGCTCGAGTTGCAGAATCGCTTTGAATGCCTGGGAGACTGCGAAAATCTGGACGATTATAATGACAGGTTCGTGCAAATTGTCCAAACAGCTGGGTCTAAAACCTTCAAAACCCGCTGCTCAAAAGGAACCAAAAAGATCTCGGATCTCACCAACAAACTCATGGAAGAAAGACGAAACTTGGTTCTGCAGTCCTCTGATGATGCTGCTCAGTATCGACGTCTAAACAGACAGATCTCCAAGTCCCTAACTCACGATTTGCGCCAATTCAATACCGACCGTATTGAAGAGGCGATTAAGCGTAATAAGGGCTCAAAAGTTTTTGCAAGGAATCTGTCTGTTGGTCAAAGCCAACTGACCAAGCTGAAGACTGAGGATGGCAGAATCATTTCGTCGAAGCCGGAGCTGTTGGAAGAGGTTGAGAAGTTCTACGGACAATTATACGCGAGCGTACGCGCACCTGTCATAAATCTGGCCAAAGATCCAAGAGCCAGATTGACCCGACACTACACCGAAGATATCCCAGACGTCAGCCTATACGAGATTAGAATGGCTCTCAAACAGTTAAAAAACAATAAGGCACCGGGTGACGATGGAATCACGGCTGAGCTTCTGAAAGCAGGTGGAACGCCGGTATTAAAAGCTCTTCAGAAGCTATTTGATTCCGTCATCCTCGAGGGACGAACGCCTACGGCATGGCACAGAAGTGTGGTGGTACTTTTCTTCAAAAAAGGTGACAAAACCTTATTGAAGAATTATAGGCCTATCTCACTTCTGAGCCATGTCTACAAACTGTTTTCGAGAGTCATTACGAATCGTCTCGCTCGCAGGTTTGACGACTTCCAGCCTCCCGAACAAGCCGGTTTCCGAAAAGGCTTTAGTACCGTAGACCACATACATACGCTGCGGCAGATTATACAGAAGACTGAGGAGTATAATCAGCCCTTATGCTTGGCGTTTGTGGACTACGAGAAAGCCTTCGATTCGATCGAGACCTGGGCTGTGCTACAGTCTCTCCAACGGTGCCAAATTGACTATCGATATATCGAAGCGCTGAAGTGTTTGTACGAAAACGCCACCATGTCGGTCCGTCTCCAGGATCAAGGCTCGAAACCTATCCAGTTGAAGCGAGGGGTGAGACAGGGAGACGTTATATCTCCGAAACTGTTCACCGCCGCCCTGGAAGATGTTTTCAAGCTTCTGGACTGGAGCGGACTCGGCATCAATATCAACGGCGAGTACCTCACTCACCTTCGATTCGCTGACGATATCGTAGTCATGGCTGAGACCTTGGAAGACCTAGGCACAATGCTCGATGGCCTCTGTAGAGCCTCTCAACAAGTGGGTCTAAAAATGAACATGGACAAGACGAAAATCATGTCTAATATCCGTGTCGCACCCACTCCTCTAAAGGTTGGAGACTCTACACTCGAAGTTGTTGACAATTATGTATACCTGGGACAAACATTTCAGTTAGGTAAGTCCAACTTCGAGAAAGAGGTCAACCGTCGAATCCAACTCGGCTGGGCAGCGTTCGGGAAGCTTCGCGATATCTTCTCGTCCAAAATACCGCAGTGTCTCAAGACTAAGGTCTTTGACCAGTGTGTGTTGCCAGTAATGACATACGGAACAGAGACGTGGTCGCTTACTATGGGCCTCATAAGAAGGCTCAAGGTCACCCAAAGGGCGATGGAGCGCGCTATGCTCGGAGTTTCCCTGCGTGATCGAATCAGAAATGAGGAGATCCGTAGGAGAACTAAAGTAACCGACATAGCCCGCAGAATCGCCAAACTTAAGTGGCAGTGGGCGGGGCACATAGCTCGCAGAACAGATAGCCGTTGGGGCAGAAAAGTTCTCGAGTGGCGACCACGAACCGGAAAACGTAGTGTTGGCAGGCCTCCCACTCGGTGGACCGACGACCTGGTGAAGGTCGCGGGTTGCGCATGGATGCGGGCAGCGCAGGACCGGTCGTTGTGGAAATCCTTGGGGGAGGCCTTTGTCCAGCAGTGGACGTCTTTCGGCTGAGAGAGAGAGATAATAATAAAAATGTCGTCTCGGGTTTCACTGACCAACTCTACATGAATAACAACTAATAGAGCTACATCATAACGTAAGACTCATAATAAAGGAAATGACCTTATAATATACAAGTAACCTTATATTGGTTGAATTGGAATTTTCAAAAAGGATTAAATATTTTTGATCAGATTATGTCGAGAGTTACTGAAGTCAAACTTCAATACCGTCGTCATCGTGTTTATTTGTACTTCGACATACAGTAGCGAATGAGTGTTATCGTTTCTTCACTTAGCACAAATGCGGATGGCGTTGGCACCGTGTGGTTTAGTGGGTTTTAAACCAGGGCTTGAAACCGGTTAATAAAAAAACCTAAAAAATAAGTGTTTTGACCTGGTTACGCAGTAACGCTCGGGCCATTACGATCCCGGAGTGGAGGAAACCCTTTTGAATCGGTCTCGCGAGCGAAATTACCTGGTTTAATACCGCGCGGGCGAGTGGACCAAGGACGGGTATATCGCTCAGCGTTTTATCTCACTTCTACGCATTTGCAAGTCTCAACGTGTAGATTGGTTAGATTTATATCGAGCGAGAGTGAGAAATAATCATAGTTAGAGCGAGATAGAACACGATCGTCGAAAAGAGCGAAAAATGTTTTGGGTCTTTCCAGTATTTTGAACAGGAACTATGAAATGATATCGCGCTTTGAGACATAACCAGAAATAATAATATGGTTTTGCTCAACCGTAACTGATTTAAAACGCTCTTTTTTTTAAATGTATGGCGCATCGAGTGAGCTATTGGTTTAGAATTTTTAACCAGGTTTAGCAAGCCCTGGGTTAAAGTCCCACACACCTGTCCGGCTTCCCGTGGCCGGATGGACGGGACGAGGATCTTTCCACACCTAAAAAAAAAAGGTACTGTTTGGCACTACTGGCGTTGTGAGGTCTGGTCAGATAGTTACAATACTGTTATTTGAATTCGACAACTGATGACAGTTTTGTACTATCTGACAGACCTTGTTCGCCAGTGCCAACTCTGTGCGGAAAAATCGATAACCCTCATTGATTTCGCTGATAGGATTTTTATGGACTGCAGCTTCTTTTACAAATTCAAATGATATTATTGCTAGTCCCACAGAGTCTAAAAGCGTCGTCGCGAGGAAAAACATTTGTCCCAATTCTGTCTCAATTTTGTATGTACCTGGTATCTAATATTTTTGAGATAATGTGGATAATAACTTTAAGATTATGTATGGTAATGTGTATAGTTTTAAGACGATGAGTATTAACTGTGAAACAAATAAATAAACAATTTATTTATTCTTTATTTACCAACAATAAAACGTTATTTTCCGCCGCTAGCGCTTTCTGAAGTCTGAAAACTAAGCTGAAAGCGGTTTACGATTCAAATCTCAAACTAGAGGAAACTTTTGAACTGAGTATAATTCCGGGTGATTTGTTAGGCCTAGTTGTGGTATTATCATTTTTTTAAATAAATCTCTTAGTTTTTTATGATTATCAAGGTGTAACGCGGCAACACGTGTTGCTGTAATTTTCTCCTTTGATTTATTTTTTTTACTCCGACTCATTGAAAATATTATATTGAAAGAGCGTGTTTGTAATGTTAGTTATGTTTTTCAGTTAAAAATTCTCATATTTACTCTCTGCTTACCGATGCATGTGTTTTTGCATAGCCTTGGCGCTCATATGCCCAAAATGTTCATTCAACCTACTTGAGCACTTCAATGCAGTTCCGTGCATGTTAGCTAAGCACGATATGATTTTCCATTCATTCATATGATTTCACATTTTTCGATATATATTTTTAAATAATAAATATAAATAAATATATACGGACAAATCACACAGATTGAGTTAGTTTAGCCTCAAAGAAAGTTCGAAACTTGTGTTATAGGATATTAACTCAACGATACTATATTTTATAATTATAACAAATACAAAAAAAAAAATACATAAATAGATAAACATTCAAAATCCAGACATACGCAGGTCAGATCTGAAAAAGTGATCATTTCCCATCTTGACCTGATAGGGGATCAAATCCGGGACCTCCTCCGGTATGACAGTCCGGCGTGATGCCGTTAGGCCACGGAGGTCGTCAATATATTTTTCTATCTAACCCTTGTCTGTAAAAAAAATATTGTTTACAAAAAATAAGTTTTTTAATTATTTTTTATTAAAATAAATAATAAAAAAAACTTTAAGTTACACATGTTTAAATATATATTAGAGAAACAAATGTACTTAATTTGAATAAAAGCACGTTAAGTAAGTACTTGCTTCAAGAGAGCAAAAAGGTCAGTGAGCAGTAGTTGGCTGGTAATTACAAAATAAATAATTACCATATTACTTACATATTTATAAGTTTTCAGTTGTCTGTTCTTTTACCTAACCCGTACCAAATACTATTATAAACTCGCTAAGAGTCAAAATATAGTACCATTTACCCTACGTATTGTCTATACTAATATGTTACTTGATAAGTCAGAATATGTAGAGTAGGGTTCATGATTTCTCGAGCTTTTCAATTTCTCGGGTCCCGAGAATTCTCGAGGATTCTCGGGTTGTCGAGAAATTAACATTTACGTATGTTTTCTCATATTATTTGGTTCCAATAACGTCAAAAAAGTGTGGTTTTCCTCTCAAATAACTAGCCAAAAGGTGCTGTCATTATAATTATGAGACTGTATAATATATACATTTTTTTTTTTTAAACAGAATTAATATTATTCTAAAGTAATATTATTTCTGTATTCAGACTCATAATTATAATAACAGCACCATTTTTGGCTAGTTATTTAGAACAAAGTAGCTTCTATTAAACTAACCAAAACCACTCAAATTGAATACTTGTAAAAAATTCAATTACAATTACAGCAACATTTTTTAGCTGGTTATTAAGAAAAAAAAAAAACAACTTTAAAACTTGTAAACAAAAATAGCTTCTATAAAACAAAAAGGCAGGCTTTTTATGGTTTGGTTATTTTGTAGTTTATCTACCATAAAATAAGGCTTATGAGAAAATATGAAAATTAAAGCAACGGTAATAGGATCAAGTAGAAAATATGAAAATTAAAGCAAATTGGTAATAGATTATTAGTAAACACATAAAGGGGGATGAGTTCCAGAAGGATAAATTATGGACCAACATGTCACAACGAGCGGCAAATGGCATTTCTCACCGTATGCAAGTCGTTGCATACAAACCGATAAATTAACTTCAAATAGATTTTCAGAAATCAAACACGGCCTTTCATGCCGTAGAAGCGCTGGTCGATTAGGGCGCCATGCTGCCCTAAATAATATAATTCACCGGGCTCTTGCCTCCGTCCATATGCCTGCTGTTTTAGAACCAAGCGGGCTGGCTAGAGACGATGGCAAGAGACCGGATGGAATAACCCTTGTGCCCTGGAGGTTGGGACGGCCCCTAGTATGGGATGCCACATGTGTGGCACCCTGGCGCTGTCCCACCTCCCGGCAACGGGATCCAAGGCCGGCGCTGCAGCGGCTACTGCCGAAAGCCTCAAACGGCGCAAATATGCAGGAATCGGTGATTTCTACATTTTTGAGCCGTTTGGGGTCGAGACATTAGACCGTGGGGACCTTCAGCCCACAAACTTTATGACGCCATCTCCCAAAAATTAATTGAGGCTTCTCATGACCAGAGGGCTGGTATTTATCTCGCACAGAGATTAAGCATTGCCATTCAACGTGGCAATGCGCCAGCCTTCTGGGCACTTTACCTCAGGGCAACGACCTGTCGAGGCTGGCATTTTTGTAAATGTATTTAATTTTAGTTTTAGTTTTATTATTATTATTATTTTTTTAATTAATTTGTAAATATGTTTTCTATATCTCTTCTTAAAATATAAATTAATAAGAGAATAAAAATATTTTGTCTGTAAAACATGAAACAAATGAAGAGGTGTCTTCGTCTCCACAACAAAAGCGTATCGATAACATCCATCGAATTGCCTGAACTGAATGGCTATTTTTTTTATTTGACATGCTACAAGAAAAGCTAAATCAAAATCAATGATCAATAATGACAGAATAAAAACCTATTTTTGATTTTTATGCCATCTCAGATGCAGTCTCTGTTAGTACTACAGTACTCTAATATAAGTCTAAATAATTTCCTGCTCGCATGGAATTTTTTTCACCATATCTTATTTCTATATGAGATTATACTTAATAAAAACCTATTGTAGTATTTTTACTTACTAAGATTAATATACAATAGGTTTTTGTTCTGTCATTATTAATTTGTAGAAATTATTCCACAGGAGTCGTCCATTAATCTTGTTGATGTTTCTTCCTCATTTTTGAGTTAGTCTATGGCAGTTCCATATTTTTTAAATGTTTTCTATTCATAATAAAGGTAATCATTTTTTTTAAATTAAATGATAAAAAACGAATTGTTTACACATTTAAGCACCTATTGACCTACTCACGTTCCCGTGTACGTGAGAAACGATATGATAGTTACATTTATATAGTACGTAATTATTATGAAGATAATAATTTCATAACATGAAATGGTATCATGAAATGGTAGCTTTCACAAAATGGCTAACTAAATTCGACCGTATCTTCGGTTGGCTTTGTTTTGTGTTTGTTTACGAAATAACCTGCCACAGGTTATGTTTGTTTGTTAGTTTATCTATATCGACCATAATTTAATGATTTTAAAATGCAATATAAGTTGACTCAAAAATATCTATAATTCAACATTTTAAATATTATAATGTTTTATTTCAAAATGTTCAATTGTGATTCTCGGTTTATTGGCAAGAGAGAATTTTTCAAAAATCTTTGAATGCTTTTTGTTTCTTAAAAAATAAAGTACCTACTTAATGTTGTTTTAGTTAGGAACTTCCCTAGACGTGCGGTCGAAAGATGCTACCGTGTATATTCCAGCACAACATGTCTAAAACTAGATAATTGATCAAAAATGAAAAGTCTGCCCAAGAGTTATATGTAAGTACATCTTGTTTTCGTAATATTCGGATGCTCGAAATTTTAATTGCCACGGCAAGCTGCTCAGTGCGTTGCATCCATAGAATAGCAAAATCAATAAATATGACATATCAGAATTCACGTGTTGGATCCCTACACTCATGACCCAGTAACTCGTGACATTGCCTCATTACTGATATTGACCCATTCGCGACAAGTGACAACGGGCTGATACATAATATATATCGTATTCCTCACTTTGTGCCTCCTGTTTTGCAATCAATATCTCTTTTATATACGTTCTAAGCCACACACATTAAGTAAATTGTGTTAGTTATATCATCTATAAACATCACTACCAGTTTTCAGATACTTTTAGTACAAGCCAATTAGACATATTAATTAATTATACACACTATACTCGTACATGATTGATATGGAATGGGTCCGTGGGTCCGACTAAGTAGACATTACTGCAGGGAAATGGTCTCAAATTGATTTATTATGTTTCAATGCAGTGTTGTGTTGCTTCTCACTCTATTGCTTATTAATAACTGTACGTGTGTACTTACACAAACGCAAAGAATGTTTATGTAATTAAGTACCTAAGTATATGAATTTTTACATAATTTTTTCTAGCACAAGCTTTTATTTTCGTACTTGTGCAGTTAACCATTGAAGAGTTCCTTCTTCCGGAGCTGATCCTGGGTGTATCATCAGATCACGCTTACCATGAATGTGTATTATCATAGGAATTGAACCAGCCTGTATTTAAACTCGGTATAATTCTAATTTAGCTTCCAAGATTTGATCCAATAGGTATTTATGGATTCAACATAATATCTTAGTAGTTACCTACCTATGTTTGGGCCAAAGATTCTAGAATTTGTAATTCCTAAGCAATGAGCGTGCTCTCTAGTCCGCTATGATCCTCTCCGGGTATTATTAAAAAATCTACTACAGTCCAAATACTCGTCACTTTTTAAATCTTCTTTTTTAGGTACTGACCGACTAAACGAAATTTGACATGGTTATCACAGAAAACCAAGCATTTTAATAAGTACTTTCGAGTATCTAAGTAGTATTTAAATATCATAATAATAAATAGAAATACTTTGTTTAATACAAAGTAATGCGAGATATGTTCTTTAACGATTTACATGGATACGTTACATAATATTGTAAATATATATAAGGTGGACACAAATTAACTACAAATATTTTCAGGGCTAATCACTGATATTATTTAGAAAGTATATCAGTGGTTTTTTCAATTTTCTACACGCTAGTTTTCGAGAAAAATTAACGTTTATATTTTTTGAAAACCGTAACATTATAACATCCTGTACACAGCTTTGCGTAAAATGTCAATTAAAATGACACACACAAACAAAAGCCGCCCCGCTCACCGGTCGGTCGCTGTCGTTTACGTATAATAAATCGCTTGACATCTCTGTCTTTCACGCACTTTTCATAAATAAAGAGGAATACAGCAAATCAATTTCATTCAACTATTAATTGGCTAGAGGAGGAGCTTAAAGAGGAATGAAGTCTACACATTTAACTACAGTATGATACTAAATGTCATCATTTAATAATATTTTTTGTTAAAAAAAACAAAAAAAAAACTAGCGTATCGATTTTTAAAATTGTATCTCCTATTACCCACTTTAGGACAGGCGTGTACACACTGCCTGCCGTCGGTGGACAAACGCACAGCCAGCTCAGTGGTGCGTTATGTAGGAGACTCTTCGGAGAGGGTCGATGGGTTCTTGTCGCTCTGTGGAGTGTTACACTTGAAGAAAGGGGTGAGAGGGATGCTGTATTTCTTTTTCTTACCTAGGGCGCCATCAACTATTAGTTGAAATTAATTAAACAAGTTAATTATTACTTTTCTATGGTATATTCTTAAAAGAAAATATACATTCTTGTTAACTCATTTTCTGTTACAGTTAAATATTCTTATTTCTAGTTCTTTCAAGCAAGCTAATTATGACTAATGTCTTAATTATCCTAACCTATGCAAACACATGGCATAGAAGTATGTTCTTATTCTTAAAGTGGATTATAAAACCTACCTTTTAACAAAGATTGAGAGCGTCCTCTCTAGATAATAAAGCTAGAAACAAATCATATTAGACAAAGTCTCTGCGTTGAAATAAATTCTGAAGTTTAAGTTATAGATATAAAATGAATGTTACTTGGTAAATCCCATATAGGTCCCTTCTTTTCTTCCAGTAAACTGTATCACCTCATCATTCCCCTGGGATGCAGGCAAAGCTGGAGATCCCGGATCGTTGGTTTGAAAACAGCTTGGGCCATGCGGTCTTGCACCAGATGGTGGTCGGCAATCCTCTTTGCTCGCATGAAGTGTTATTGTTTTACTGGGATAAATAGGAGTTATTTATCCAAAGAAGGAGATTACCCTTAGGACCAGGGTCATTGTAACCAGTACAACGAAAAGAAAGTAAAATATAAGTAGAAACTTATTTGGAAGCATCCATGTTACGACATCAATTCTCGTGCCGAAGCACAAGGGAACGAAAGTAAATATCACACGTGGAACGTGGAATATTGAAAAATAAGTAGAAAGGACTAACAATTAAAAACCTAAGCTTAGATCTTAAGATCTAGAACTTAGAACTTAGAAGCGGCGCATTCTGAAACAAATCGAGAATGCTATTAACATCGTGTCAACAATACCCATATAAAAACTAGCAGAACGCCAGAGAAGATGAACTCACATGTCCGCTTCAGCTCATTCCCTCTTCACGGGGGCTCAAAGATGTGGGGCGCGCGGCCATGGGGCGCCCTCGAACCAAAATAGGGCTTCATCTTGATCACGAGGCAATCATTTCCCACCACGTCAGCCTAGCGTCGCTGACACGACCCACAGAGACAAATATAGACTCCGAACAGAGACAAAATCATAGAAGCGACGGCTCTCATGTCGAAACCAAAAAATATTGTTTAATCTAATAAAATCCTGGTTTAAATGATGGTTCTATAAATTTTAACCAATTATCTATATTATTTACAAATGTAAGTAAAATAAAAAACATTCTTGCAACCCGTCCGTCGACGCGGCACAACCTATGCAGGAACCATCTCCAAACGTCATCTCAAACGTCACTGTCAAACGTCTAAAGGAGACAAGTTGACATTACGTAAACAAACAGATCGATGTGTTTGGGAGGACGATTAATTACCACTAAAAAGCATCTAAATAATAGTTAAACAAACAATTATGTGTAATGAATGTGCGAATCAACAGACGTAAGTGCAGTATATGTGAAATTTAACACGGTTGCGTAATATACACGCAACATACCCCCTTGGCAAGAGCGAAGAAGGGTTGAGGTACGAGACACTACTCGCGAAACGAAAACAAAAAATACTCAGAGACAAGGTCGACCAACGAATGACAACGACCCCATCGGCAAACAATTCTATTCTAATATCTTAATGGGTATAAAAGCATGCAAAATTAAACAGTGAGCAACAGAGTTACCAATGACATCTGAGTCTCAGTGGAATTCTATTATATAACTAATGTAGTTTACAATTAAACGTATCTTAGCCTATTCTGTTTTCTTTTCTTTATTCCCCCTCTTCAGCCCTATGACCTAAATCTTGGGATCAGCTTAATGCCACTGAAGAGGAGATACAAGGATATTCATCCTTACTACCTACTATGATTCTTCAGTGTTCAATGACCTATAGAATGTGTCATTTATGTGTATGTGAGTGCACTTTATAGTGACAACTCTTCTTATATTCTAGCGTGTGAGTGTATCCTAAAATAACAACTCTTCTTAAATTCTGTGAGTGTACTATAAACAGTAACAACTCATGAGTGGCACTTACAGTACCTTCTGCAGTTGCAGAAAATTCTCTTTTTCTTACAGCTTGTGTGACACATAACTGTTAATGGAAATACATAACGTGAGAAACGTTTATAACTCATTTGAGTGTTGAAAGGAAATTATCCTAAACTAAATCTTAACTAAGTGTAGGACAGAATACAAAATGACAGCGAGTGCTTTATCTTCTTTCTCAATTACTTACATAAAATAAATACTAGCCAAAGCGATATGTTATACCTAGGTTAAACAAAAAATTTAGTTCACAGACTTACTACCATTCATATTCTCTTTCAGGCTTATTTATCATACCGTAGTCTAACATTCATCGTCTCACTCACCCTCTCTCACTCTATTACACTCGGTTCTCACTTTCTATTCTATGCCTACCGTATAGCTAGGTACTTATGAACTATGTTTAGGAACTGACATGTATAATGTCTTTTATGTGTGTTAGACCTATCTTTTTACCATTTATGGCACGTAAACGATAAGTAAGATCACCTACTTTCTCCTCTACCACACATTTAATGTTCCTAGGGGCTAACTTACTAGCAAAGTTATCAACTTGCCTTGGATAAGACGTAGTCCCTTTTCCAAACTACTTGGCCTACCTTAAGACCTAGATTTCTTTTTCTTTTGTCATAAGACTTCTTGCCTTTCGCATAGGCGTTTCTTAAGTGTTCCTTAACTTTAAGGAAAATAGTTTGCAGCTCTTTCAAAGAGTCAGCATATTCTTTACGTTCTGGAAATATAAGTTCTTGCTGATCGTCGGTAGACGTCAGTTTATAATGTTCTGTATCTAATATAATTTCCCTACCATGAACTAGAAAATACGGAGTGAAACCTGTGGCCTCATGCACACTGTTGTTCATGGCAGATTGAATATGTGGTAAGTGTACGTCCCATTCTTTATGATTTCCTTTAAGAAAAGATGATATCGCGTCACCTAACACACGGTTTACACGTTCTACAGGGTTAACTTGTGGTGTGTACACCGCTGTATAAAACAAATTTGGTACATGGTACCTTTCTGTAAAACTTCTGAATTCTTTACAAGTGAAAACTGAACCGTTGTCACATATTACCGTCTTGGGCACACCGTGCACTAAGAAAACATATTCTTCTAATTTCTGAATAATAATTGAGGCAGTTGCCTTTCTAATGGGGAAGAGAAACACATACTTGGAAAAATAATCGGCAGCAACGAGGACATATTGGTTGCCTTTCTTAGAAGTTGGTAAAGGACCGTGTATATCTACTGATAAGGTCTGAAATGGCCTATGTACCTTTTTAGGCTGACCCATCAAACCTGGTCTGGCCCGATTTGTTGATTTGTTTGCCAAGCAAATGTCACAATTCCTTACGTATTCTTTGACTTCTTTTAAAAGTTTAGGCCAGTAATACCTGAGCGCTATTCTTTTCACTGTTTTATTTATACCAAAATGACCTGCAGTAGGCTGATCATGGTTTTCTGAAATCACTTCTTTTCTCTTGTTTGAAGGCACCACCAGTTTCCACGAAGTCTCTTGTTCTAGAGCATATTTAGTTTTAATTAACTTATAAAGTCTACCTTCTATCACTCTGAATTTCGGGTAACGGTGTGGTGCTTCCAGACAATTCTTATAAATACCATCATACCATGAATCATCGGACGGGTAAGTGGTTTCTGAAATGTTATCAACGTTAAGCCTGCTGAGCGCGTCTGGCACTACATGTAAGTGACCTTTTCTATGTCTGACTTGAAACTGATACTGCATGAGTCGCATGGCCCACCTCGCTAGCCTACCGCTCGGTGATTTAATGCTAAGGAGCCACTGTAACGATGCGTGATCCGTGATGATGGTGAAAGGATGACCTTCTACGTAACATCTAAATTGCCCCACGTTGGGCGCCAAATCTATTACCCACTTTAGGACAGGCGTGTACACACTGCCTGCCGTCGGTGGACAAACGCACAGCCAGCTCAGTGGTGCGTTATGTAGGAGACTCTTCGGAGAGGGTCGATGGGTTCTTGTCGCTCTGTGGAGTGTTACACTTGAAGAAAGGGGTGAGAGGGATGCTGTATTTCTTTTCTTACCTAGGGCGCCATCAACTATTAGTTGAAATTAATTAAACAAGTTAATTATTACTTTTCTATGGTATATTCTTAAAAGAAAATATACATTCTTGTTAACTCATTTTCTGTTACAGTTAAATATTCTTATTTCTAGTTCTTTCAAGCAAGCTAATTATGACTAATGTCTTAATTATCCTAACCTATGCAAACACATGGCATAGAAGTATGTTCTTATTCTTAAAGTGGATTATAAAACCTACCTTTTAACAAAGATTGAGAGCGTCCTCTCTAGATAATAAAGCTAGAAACAAATCATATTAGACAAAGTCTCTGCGTTGAAATAAATTCTGAAGTTTAAGTTATAGATATAAAATGAATGTTACTTGGTAAATCCCATATAGGTCCCTTCTTTTTCTTCCAGTAAACTGTATCACCTCATCATTCCCCTGGGATGCAGGCAAAGCTGGAGATCCCGGATCGTTGGTTTGAAAACAGCTTGGGCCATGCGGTCTTGCACCAGATGGTGGTCGGCAATCCTCTTTGCTCGCATGAAGTGTTATTGTGTTACTGGGATAAATAGGAGTTATTTATCCAAAGAAGGAGATTACCCCTAGGACCAGGGTCATTGTAACCAGTACAACGAAAAGAAAGTAAAATATAAGTAGAAACTTATTTGGAAGCATCCATGTTACGACATCAATTCTCGTGCCGAAGCACAAGGGAACGAAAGTAAATATCACACGTGGAACGTGGAATATTGAAAAATAAGTAGAGAGGACTAACAATTAAAAACCTAAGCTTAGATCTTAAGATCTAGAACTTAGAACTTAGAAGCGGCGCATTCTGAAACAAATCGAGAATGCTATTAACATCGTGTCAACAATACCCATATAAAAACTAGCAGAACGCCAGAGAGATGAACTCACATGTCCGCTTCAGCTCATTCCCTCTTCACGGGGGCTCAAAGATGTGGGGCGCGCGGCCATGGGGCGCCCTCGAACCAAAATAGGGCTTCATCTTGATCACGAGGCAATCATTTCCCACCACGTCAGCCTAGCGTCGCTGACACGACCCACAGAGACAAATATAGACTCCGAACAGAGACAAAATCATAGAAGCGACGGCTCTCATGTCGAAACCAAAAAATATTGTTTAATCTAATAAAATCCTGGTTTAAATGATGGTTCTATAAATTTTAACCAATTATCTATATTATTTACAAATGTAAGTAAAATAAAAAACATTCTTGCAACCCGTCCGTCGACGCGGCACAACCTATGCAGGAACCATCTCCAAACGTCATCTCAAACGTCACTGTCAAACGTCTAAAGGAGACAAGTTGACATTACGTAAACAAACAGATCGATGTGTTTGGGAGGACGATTAATTACCACTAAAAAGCATCTAAATAATAGTTAAACAAACAATTATGTGTAATGAATGTGCGAATCAACAGACGTAAGTGCAGTATATGTGAAATTTAACACGGTTGCGTAATATACACGCAACACTCCAATACGTTTATTTAGCCCCTGGAGCCAGCCCTGAAAATATTTGTAGTTAATTTGAGTCCACCTTATATACTAATTTATCTACAAGGTACGTAACACCACCTAACTAGGTATGCTGAAGTCTATAGGTACAATAAACAATAAAATATATAACACTGGTATTGTTAGGGTTCCGTAGTCTGACAAGGAACCCTTATAAGATCGTTCAGTCCGTCCGTCCTAGTCTGTCACAGCAGAATATCTTCTACGTTTATGGACTGATTTGCATGTAACTTGGTTCGAGGAAACTTCACATAGAGATCTCATTTTTAAAAATACAAAAAATTAAAATTACCCCTTTTTAAGGGTACCTCCCCATACATGTAAAAGGGGAAGGTGAATTATTTTTTTGAGTGCACCCCCTTGTGTGGGGTATCGTTGAAAAGGACTATGAAAATAAGGTTTCCATACAATACTTTTTTATCAGCTTTACCATTTGCGAGATATATCTCGGGCTATAGCCCGCCAAAGTCGTTTACACGGTGTCCCTGTAATTTCTAAAGTCTTGGACCTATAAACTTCAAATCACTTAAGTAAAGAAACAGGCGCGGAAACTCTTATTTAAAATTGTTTCGGGTATCCTGTGATGAATACTTTTGAAATTATAAATAAAATAAAAATATATACTTTTTTCTTGCAAGAAATGCAGAACAGCGCGGTGCCAAAAATGACTACGGAACCCTACTTTATGCGTGGTCCGACACGCACTTGGCCGGTTTTTTTTTATTAAAATTAGTTACTTCTATCACTATACCATCCCATCCCACTAATAAATAAATGCGAAAGTTTGGATAAGTGTATTTGAGGATTGGATGTAAACGTTTGTTGGGTACTCAATCGCGCAAAATCTACAGGAAGCATTTCGATGAAATTTTGTATATGGGTAGAATATAACCCGGAATAGCACATAAGGTACTTTTTATCCAAGGAATTTCCAAGAGCCCCGGGGCGACTAATGAATACAGTCTAAAATCATAATTGAGATTAACATACTAATCAGATAGGAATATCTAAAATGGACAGTATAATAGGTAATTTTTTTATAATAAATTCTTTATTTCGCAACTAAAAATCAAAGTACATAGGCATACGTAAAGTAGTTAGACTAGTTCGGAGGTATATATAAATATTTGTTATAGATGAATTAGGAGTAGGTATGATAGCTAACGATCGCATAATATTTGCTGATTGCGAATATTTGCTGCGTATATACATGTGCTGTGCTGTGAACTACATTTGCTAGCTTGAAACCCCTTATATAGAAAACTAGTAATAAAGGTTGAACACGTCGTCAGAACCTTGCTCAAAATGCTTCAAATCCACATAAAGTTAGTCTAACATTTCTTGTAGCTAATTAGTTATATATATATAGTGTCACTATCACTATACAATAGTGGACATCCTTAGTTTATAAACAATTTAACAAAGCACATAGCATACTCAGAATCGGTTGCACCAAAATTTGTTAAGGTTAGTGTCAAAGTTAACAGTTACGTTTAAATTACTTTTGTCATACTATTGATAACTGATGAAAGTCATAATTTTGCCCAAACGGTACGGTTTAAGTAACTGCTACTGACTGTCATAGTAAGACGGTGCAACCCAACTTAACTCTATAGTATAAAATTGTCAAAAAGGTAGTGAAATGATATAATTTTTCATGACACTGTCAAAGATATTTTTTTAATTACAATATCATTGGGGAGTATTGAGGACTGATACGCAAACCGCGTCCCTTGCATGTACCTAACTTGCAAATCAAATTATTTTATTAGATTTATATCAGAATCTGATTGACTTACTCATTAGTGCATAATTTAAGATGAATTAAAGATGTCAGGCAACTAAAACTGAAACAGGTCGGCTAATTACTTCTCTATTATATCCGCTAGTAGATAAGTTCGGATTTCCCGGAACTACATGTTTATATAAAATAAATAATTTTACTACAATAAATAATAAAATATAGCATACCTATAATAATTATTTTCGGTAAACTAGAAATAAATGATTTAGTTCACGAAGTTAAAAATCCTAATCTTAACTAATAAATAATGATAAATTATAAATGCGAAAGTTAGTGTGTTTGTTTATTTTTTTTTTTTTTGTTTGTTACCTCTTCACGCTTTATCTACTCAACCAATCTTTCTGAAATTTTGCATACACATAGGTAGAAGTACTGAAAAGGACATAGGATACCTTTCATCTTGGGAAAATCAATGTTCCCGTGAGAAATTCACGCGGGCTTATATAGTATAAAATAAATAATTTTTACTACAATAAATTTATTTTAGGTAAACTAGAATTATCTAGTTCACGAAGTTAAAAAATTATTTATTAACTCTAAGTTTTAAACCATGATTTGAACAGTATAGGCAAGGCATGAACAGAAAGAAATATAATATAGGTATGAGTATGAATATCCTTTTAAGGAACATGCAATTGTGTGTGCTACGGCTACGACTTCACGAGCTACGACATCATCTATCTACAATTCTATACAAGTCTCGAAGTAGATGCTACGGTCATTGACATATATCCTTGTTATTTCAAACGCCTAAACTTTATTATAAAAATTGCATTTAATGCTTCATAAAACAACCTTCAAAGTTTTTTTCTAATTTGAGTAAATAAATTAAAATTGCTTCGACCTCATTAAAAAAACAGTTACACTTACAAAGCAAACAAAAATCAGGTCGAAATAAAATATTCGTAAACGGTAAAATATTGACGAGTGTAAACCGTAGGTATACCAATCAAACGAAGTTTGAAAAAATTCTTTTAGGTAGATATATTTAATTTTGTAAACTCACTTTTCTTTTGAATCCTTCTTTTTTACTTTGAGGGTGATGTTGTTGAACTCGATGTCCACAGAGGCCGGTGGAGGCAGGTTTCACATGCACAGTCCTGAACTCATATTTCTCCTTTCCACTATCTTGTATGCCTCAAACCGCTCAGATTTTGCCAGCGTCTTCTCCATTTTCAATTCACTTTATTCAATGTCAAAAATTAATTCAAATATCATAACATTATTAAAATGAACGAGACGCGATTTTATTGTAGTTAATTAACTTGACAACTCGTCAAAATCTACGCGGCGTATTTTAAATACGGTATTTTTGTTTACCTATTTTTCCGTTGCACACTGTTGTGCGAAACGGCGCGAAGCGCGAATACGGACTGCTGCCTGCTATGAGGCGCAACGCTTGTAATTTAATAAATAAACAACGCGATCGATTACCGTCATGTCACTATCCACCTAATCCACCCCACAATCAATAAGGATTCATTTGATCATTTTATATATAAAAAAATGTTTCACCACTTAAATGCCCTGTTACAACAATCCACCATATTTAATAACGTTAACGGGGGATGTCTCCGTTTTGGTGTTATCAAAGTTGACCTAGTTCCTTGGTCCAGTTCATCTGTCTATCTGGCAAAACGTGCCTTGTTTAGACGAACGAATAAGGTAGTAGTAGAAAATCAGGCAACGTGTTATCTTGACTAGCTGGCCTCCCCAGCTTTTGCTCCATATACCAAGATAGCCCTACAGCATTCCTCGTGAATATGGGTATAGTTTCTGATATGTGGTTTTAAGCGTACCTAAAACCTTTCACATTGAGAGTAGGTACGTCATGTGTTCAGTCAGACACGGTAGGAAACATTAGGTACAGAAAATTATTTGAACTTGAATGCCATCTGACCGATTTTTGATCATTTTTTATAGTTTCCGGAATTCATTATTCTCCTTTAACATAAATTTAAAAATACAGTCATTCAGTTCTCTTGTCCTTTTTATCTTTAACATACACTTAAATATTTAGGTACCTCAATTTTGTTACGTATGTAGGTACTAGTGGATTTTTATCCTTAGAACGTTAACTATAAACATTATTCTACTATTTACATACAGTAAAATGGCAACTGCAATAAATGTATGGATAAAAATGAAGAAGAAAATAAAGCGGTAAATACAGCATATGTACAGCAAAATTTTTCTTTTTTTAAAAATAATTCTTTTTTCAATGCTACCATGTAACTAGTATCCATACAAAAAAGAAATAAAAAAAAGAAATGTTTTTTTCATCCAAGATTCTTTTGAGCTTTTTTTCAAACTCGGTATTTTTTCTGTGTAGAACCTAGAACTTAGCCATAGACATACAAAAAAAAATATTCCATTGATTTTATTTTTTCTAAAATTACAGTAGCCGATTCCCTAAGGGGAATTTATTGAAAGTTCTGTTTTTAAAATTCATTCACTCCCTAGGGTACGAATGAATTTGTATGGAAACATTCTCTCCCGCGTGAAGGGGAAAAAGCATTTCATCCCGATACTAGCATCAAAATACCTATACACTTCTTTTCCGAATATATGAGAAATGAAAAAAATATCTTAGATTAGTAAAACACATATAAAATTATTTTCCGTGCGTCACACACACACACAGCACAGCACAGAACCGTGATTGATTTTTAAATAAGCAGAGGCATTCACCCTTTCGTACCATATAAAATGCTTTACAGTCACACCCCAAAACAAAATAACATGGAAGAGAAATGTGACAAGTTATTTCGTTGGTCGTGGAGTCACTATTATTTTTATTTTCATGACTGTACGGAAGAGATGTTTTAATCATCGATAACTCATATAAATAAATATTTAATATTATATATATTATACTAACGCCAGACTGCCACACCGGAGGTTCCGGGTTCGATCCCCGGTCAGGTCAAGATGGATAAATGATCTTTTTCAGATTGGCCTGGGTCTTAGATGTTTATCTATATATGTATTTATCATAAAATATAGTATCGTTGAGTTAGTATCCCATAACACAAAGTCCCGAACTTACTTTGGAAGGCTAACTTTCAATCTGTTGTGATTTGTCCGTATATATTTATATATTTATTTATTTATATATTCAAACAATAAAATATATTTTTCTTTAGAAATAAGAGTCACCTATGTACCGTAAATATAGGTACTCTATTATTTAATTTATCTTACCTGTATTTTGTTGTAACACACCTAATTAAAAACGAGACAGGTAAGTACTATAGCGATCATCTTATGGCCTAAATAATTAAATTAACCAAATTAATAATTTAGCCTTACATTTCTCAATAAACATCAATTGTTAAAGTCATTATTATTGTCATTGTGCTGATCAAACTATACTTTGCTACCTATTCAACAATTTGATTAATTTATATGTATAAATCTTAAATTGGAAGCGTACCTTGTAATAACATTTTGTATAGGTTAGTAACCTTGATATATACGGAACTCAAGGTGGCCACAGTTTAATTATTTTTGGATCTATTCTTACTGTCTAATATAACACTTAGTAAATAACATGTAAATAACACACACCCACATGAACTCTCTGCTCTTAACCCTAAGTTGTTTGCAATTTTGTTGTTTTTTACAGAAGAAAATGTGCAGAGCAACTACGGTCTGCTGCCAGAAAATGTGGCAGAGAATCCGGACAAACGAAGCGGCGGGAAGAATTCTGTACCGGAGACTTCACCGGAAAAAACCACCGGTAAAAATAAGTACCGGAAAAAATCTCCACGCGGCACCACGTTTGCCCGACTAAAACCTAACTAACTTAACGCAGTCTGCTACCACCGTAGCTTATGAAGGAGCTACAGGGCCCTATATGATAACCTAACCTATAAATTAATTACAATGGAAAACCACTTACCAAGCTAAATCTTCTTTCTCTTCGGATCCAAACTTGAGTGTCTTCGGGAAGGGGGAATTCCTAATCACCCTACCTAACCCATGAGATCTCAATTCCCCAGAACACATAAATAGATTTCTTCCCGAAATCGGCTCGGCAACAGATAGATGTGAGCGAGCAGCCACGCGTCACATCCCACCGGAGAAAGTCACAATGACGGGCACACAAACACAAAGTTCAATAGTTATTTAACAAACAGGAAATTCACAAATACAACTCAAGCTAATTAGCCATCAAAGAACGCGGGACCTCTCGCGTATTAAAAATCAAACCGATATCGCATAGGACAATGGCGACCGTCCGCGAGCCATCTTGCACGCGAGCAATGTGAGAACCCCAAAACGCCTGGCGGCGATAACAGGAAACGCCTGCGTTTAGTTTTACCCAATATATTACAAACATCCCCCCGTCCCGGTCTGAGAAGCAGACCGCTAGCTTACTCTACGGGAAGGCGGGCGAGAGAGGTCACACCTCTCCTTAAAATCGAACCGTCGACCAACACCTCAGCCACACGCGGAGTGCCATCTCCGCCAAGAATCAAACGTAATATGCGAGCTCGTCGCCAAAGCAATGAGGGCAAATTTGCCTCTTTTAACAATACTAAATCACCCTCCCTGGGAGGCTCAGTCCTGTCTGTCCACTTCACTCTTTGCTGCAGCAAATGCAAATATTCAAGCGACCAGCGACGCCAAAAGTCCTGGCTCATTTGCTGCAACATTGGAAAACGCGACAACCGATATACGCGTTCATCCTTCCACGGGTATTCGGGCAGGGCATTCAACGGCCCTCCCACCAAAAAATGACCAGGGGTGAGAGCTTCCAAGTCATTTGGATCTGGAGATAGCGGACAGAGAGGACGAGAGTTGAGGACCGCCTCAACTTTACAAAACACTGTGGCCAGCTCTTCAAAAGTTAGAGCCGTTTCTCCGATAATGCGGCGGAGGTGGGTCTTTGCGGATTTCACAGCCGCTTCAAAAATCCCTCCCCAATGGGGGCAACTTGGGGGACTAAACTTCCAGGTTATTCCCCTTTGGGCAGCAATTTGACTTAAACTAGTACAATTTTTATCAATAAACACAGAAACATCCTTAAGATAATTTACAGTTCCTTTATAGTTTGTGCCATTGTCAGACCTAATAAGGGAAGGTAGACCTCGACGCGAAACAAAGCGATCCAACGCGGCGACGAAGGCCTCCGTAGTCAGAGCCGATACCACCTCCAAATGGACAGCCTTGGTGGCCAAACAAACAAATACACACAAATAGCCCTTCACAATACGGGCATTACGAAAGGGAGAAGCCTTGATCGAAAAGGGACCGGCAAAATCGGTTCCAACGCCGTCAAACGGTCTCGAAGGTCGGATTCGATCAGCGGGCAAATCACCCATCTGTGGTTGCATCGTGGATGCCTTCAACCTATAACATGCAATACATCGAAACAGGACACTACGGATTGCTCTTCGGGCTGACAAAATCCAAAACTCGCGTTGCAAAATAGCCAACAAAGCATTGCACCCAGCATGGGCGTTACGAATGTGTCGATCAGACACCAAAAGCTGCACCAAGGGTCCGCCCTTGGGCAACAACAGAGGATGGCGAGTCTCATATGGAAGATCCGCCTTCCGGAGCCTGCCTCCAACCCGAAGAAGCCCATCCGAGTCGATGTACGGGTTCAAACGAGCGACCGCGCCCTTCAACTTAGCGCGTGCTTCGCGCAAAATATGAAGCTCTGACTCAAACCGTCCGGTCTGCACGACACGGACCCAATGCAACAATGCGCTCCGGCGCTCTTCTGCACCTGCAATCGGCTCCAACCGCTTTGCCTGTGGGTTTCTACAATTATGTATGAAACAGCTTAATCCAACTGGTGACACCCAGAAGCTTATCCAAGCTGCTATACCGAGCAAGTAGCCAATCCGGCTCCGACGTCGTCTCAGCGACTACAGCATGTACACGGAGCCCAGTCAAACTCAAAGAAGTAACATCTGTCTGACAGACAGGCCAAGAAGTTTCTGATCCCATCAGCCACTCTGGACCCCACCAGAGCGGGTGTGACACCAATTCTGGTGCCGTACAACCTCGGGAGGCACAGTCCGCTGGGTTAAGCTCTCCCGGCACATGTCTCCATGTTATATCAATTCCGATATTCTGGATTTGGGAAACCCGATTTCCCACAAAAACCTCAAGGTATGTGGGGCCGCGCGCAACCATGCAAAGCGCGACCTGGCTATCCGACCAGGCGAAGATGTCTCGTATCTCGACCGTGGCCGCCAGCTCACTGGCAACGTGATGCAACAATTTAGAGAGAAGGTGAGCTCCACTCAACTCAAGCTTGGGAATAGTCAGCCTAGTCCTGATGGGGGCGACCTTGCTCTTCCCTAACAAAAGCGAGACATTGACCCGGCCATCGGCGTCCAACTGTCCGCATATAGACTGACGCGGCGTAGCCTCGCTCCGACGCGTCACAAAAGCCATGCAGGCTGGCTCGATATTTCCCGGATGGCAATATTCGACGAGGCAAGGCAATCCGATTGACTTCCTTAATCGATGAAAACAACTCGAGCCAATCATCCAATGGAGAACCAAACAGCGGCTCGTCCCACGAGACGCCCAAAGTCCAAAGTCTCTGAAGAAGACACTTCGCAGAGAATATTACTGGACTGATCCAACCGCTTGGATCAAACATACGAGCTATTACGGACAACACCGTTCTCTTAGTCCAGACCTTTGGTATTTCCAAGTCCACTTGGAATGTAAAAATATCGGTTAGCGGCTGGTACTGCATGCCCAGCACCGCTATCCTGTTGGGATCATCCACATCCTCAAACAGAGTGAGGGTTCTGTTGGTGATCCTCCGGGATCCCTTCTAGAACTTTAGGCTCATTGGACAACCACTTACGTAGCTCATAGCCACCCGTTTTCAATATTTCAATCCACTCGTCCCGCAGTAGGCGGGCCTCCTCAATACTTTGGGCTCCGGTGCACCACGTCATCTACATACAAGTCACGTGACAGCACGGAAGCCCCACGGGGAAAGCGGATCCGTTCCCGCTCTGCCAATTCAAGCAATGATCTGATGGCGATATAGGGACTAGATTTCAAACCATACGTGTTTGTGTTGAGTTCATACACCGTCACAGGATCCTCAGGGCGCTCACGCCAGAGTATCAACTGGAATCGCCTGTCCTCAGGATGTATGACTGTCTGGCGGAACATCATCCGGATGTCGCGCGCCAAAAACCACTTGATGTCTTCTAAAGTTCAAGATGATGTCAATTATGTCCCTATGCACATTTGGGACCTGAATGCAAACATAGATTCAACGAAACTCCGTTCGAAGTGGGTGCCGGACCCATCGAAGACGGTCCTCGAATTTGCCTGTTGAGGCCTTCACCACCGCGTGGTGGGGCAAAAGTAATGCTCAGTTGAGCTCCAATCAACTCGGGCCGGAGACATGTGACCCAAATCCTCGTACTGCGACGCATAAATTCAATATATTTATCGCGAAGTACGTGGTCACGCTGCATACGTCGCTCCATGGACAGCCAGTCGTTTCTCCGCAAGCGCCCTAACTTTGCCCCTAGGCTAGGACGAGAGGCAACAAAGGGTAACCTAGTTACAAACCGACCGGAGGGCAACCTCTCCGTGGTCGATCCGAGAAAAGGGCTTCGCACACTCAGCGTGTTCCGGATCCATCCTGGAACTCATAGGTAGCTCCTCCACCTCCCAAAACCTTTGCATGGTCTTGGCCAAAGGACGCAAGATGCGACAACCGGTGGCTCCCTCCGCGGTGCCACTATCAAACCTACAGGGCCCATCAGGAGCCGAAACCAAAAAATCGTAGACGCACTGCCATCAGTGAAGACGAACCCCAGAGCCTTCTGTGTACCCAACAAAATCCAACCCAATACGTCAGAGCCCAGGAGCAAGTCCACTGGGCCGGGATGAAAGACAAAGGGGTCGGCCAAATCCAGACCCGAAACCAAAGACAACACACCCGGCGGTATGTCTGTCGAGGGGTGCCAACCCGCAATGGTATCCATTACCATAGCCGAAGTCGTGATCCTCATTGTGGAGGACTTCAGCGAAGAAAAGGTGACAAGTGTCTGGCCCGTCGGACACTTCACTTGTATGCCACCAACTCCAAGAAGTGGCACAGGCGAGTCTTCCACGACTAAACCTAACTGGTGTGCCACTCGAGTGGTAACCAAACTGCTTTGAGCCCCTGAGTCCAACAGAGCTCTCAAATTAATGGCTTCCCCCCACGACCCCATACGCGGACCACCGCGGTAGGGAGCAGAACCGTCCGCGGCTCTGTCCCAGCAAGGGAGCAAGCTAGTTACGGGCTCCCCACTCTCTCCAAACCAGGGGCGCGCCACTGACCCGGATAATATGTCGGGCGAGTGCACATCCCCATCTGAGGGGGGGCATAACCCGCGGCCCGGCCATACCTATGGTACGGCGGGTGGTACTCCAGCCGTGGGTACTCGTGCAGCGGCGGAGAAAACCGCTGCGGCTGCATGTGGTGGGTAGTGGTAACCCGCGTGGAGGGGGGTGTCCCCACTTTCCCGTCCGATCTAGGGCCCCCGCCCATGGGGCCTATCCGGGAGAACCTGGCCAGCCACATACTGGCCACGACCTTGGGGCGCGTGGTCCCGGTCACGCCAGAACCCGCGCCGGTACGCGACCCCCCTCCCGAGGGGGGGTGCGACGAGCGAAGCCGCGTCCTCCGTCCGATGGTGGAGGGCTTCGCGCAGG
Organism: Ephestia elutella; assembly: GCA_018467065.1. Lineage (NCBI taxonomy): Eukaryota > Metazoa > Arthropoda > Insecta > Lepidoptera > Pyralidae > Ephestia > Ephestia elutella. The sequence goes on from CM031575.1 coordinate 10,425,767, forward strand.
AGCGCCCCCGCCCATAGGGGACCCCTGCCTCAACAACCGAGGGCCATCCCCGTTCCGGTTCATGCAGAGCATCACGTGGTGCAGCCCACGGCATGCACTGCATGGTATGGCCAACTCTAGGATGACAGTCACGTACGCATAGTGACTGCCCAAACAGTAAAAGCAAAGTTCATGCCGCTTTGCCATGCGGCGCCGATCTTGTACTGGCAGTCTCTGCCAGTCCCTGCATTGCAGCAGGCTGTGGCCCATCCGGCCACATGGCAGGCAGTCCGCGTCCCCCGCGACTGCTGCCGTGTGTGCAACCCGCACACCAGCTCCACGCGGTGGCGGTTGCCGTCCCTGTTGGGGCTTCCCTCGCCATGAGGGTTCCAAGGAGCCTACGTTCGAGGCTGCTCCTGGATGGCGCTGGAGTCCGTCATGGTATTCTCAGCAGCCCGATGCCTCAAACTCCAAAAGCTTCACCAAGTCAGTGAATGTTGGTAGGGTGGCAATTGCTATCCCGTTCCGCATTCTCGCGCTCAAATCGCGAGCGGATGTCATTGGAGTAATTTGCCCAATACAATGTGCACCAGCAAAAAGGACCATTGGTCCACCGGCTTAGCCCCAGTGTGCGGAGCGCGTTACAGGCCACTGTAACGGGCGTGAGCAACTGCAGGCGCAACTGTGCCCTGTTGGCCACCTTGGGCAGGGCCATCAACTGTGCGGCGTGCGCATCCGCTAACAAACGTAAATTTTGGTAGCGGGAGTTAAATAACTCCCAAGCCGTATCGTACTGGTCGTCCTCCACCCGGAGGTGCTGGATGAGCGACCGCGCTTCACCCTCAAGAGTGGAGAGGAGGTAGGCCATCTTCTGGGCCTTCGACAAATCCTGTCGTGCTACGACCAGGGACTCAAACATATTTTTATATGCCACCCACTCCTCCATCCTACCCCCAAAGTGGGACAGCTGAAGGGTGGGGAGCCGACCAGTAACCGCTGGTCCTTCCTGTCTAACAGTTGTGCGAGGGGCTGGTCCGCCAGCCTGTCTCGCCCTTATTGCGGCCGCCGCCTCCGCGATGTCATCGTGCAGACTCAGGATCTGGTCCAGGTCCGCCACGTGACCTGCGTAGACCTCCGGGGTAAGGTCGGCTTCGGTAAGCGCCGCCATGGCCGCTTCCGCGTTGTTCAATCGTGAGCGGAGCTGATCCGCTCTTTCCAGTATAGCGGCCTCCCTGTCCTTCCGGGACAGGAGTCCACCGGCCGTCACAAACCATCTCAATTCGTTGGCGAGTGTCGCCCTAGCATTGGAGGCCTTCGCCATCGCGTCAAGTCACAAACAAACAAACAAATAAGAAAAAGATAAAAGGTAAATAAAGAACAAGATCAAGCAACAACACGAAAAACCGCGGTAGGTATGAGAATGGCACAAACCCGGAACGCACGGTACAAACCGCAAACAAATACAAAAAAGGTTACAAATATTCTTATACAAACAAACTAAGAAAAATCTAAAAATTTTTACAAACAATTAATTATTTTTTTTACAAACGAACAAATAGAGGGTAGATAAACTACGCTCTGCTACCAGAAAATGTGCAGAGCAACTACGGTCTGCTGCCAGAAAATGTGGCAGAGAGAATCCGGACAAACGAAGCGGCGGGAAGAATTCTGTACCGGAACTTCACCGGGAAAAAACCACCGGTAAAAATAAGTACCGGGAAAAAATCTCCACGCGGCACCACGTTTGCCCGACTAAAACCTAACTAACTTAACGCAGTCTGCTACCACCGTAGCTTATGAAGGGAGCTACAGGGCCCTATATGATAACCTAACCTATAAATTAATTACAATGGAAAACCACTTACCAAGCTAAATCTTCTTTCTCTTCGGATCCAAACTTGAGTGTCTTCGGGAAGGGGGAATTCCTAATCACCCTACCTAACCCATGAGATCTCAATTCCCCAGAACACATAAATAGATTTCTTCCCGAAATCGGCTCGGCAACAGATAGATGTGAGCGAGCAGCCACGCGTCACATCCCACCGGAGAAAGTCACAATGACGGGCACACAAACACAAAGTTCAATAGTTATTTAACAAACAGGAAATTCACAAATACAACTCAAGCTAATTAGCCATCAAAGAACGCGGGACCTCTCGCGTATTAAAAATCAAACCGATATCGCATAGGACAATGGCGACCGTCCGCGAGCCATCTTGCACGCGAGCAATGTGAGAACCCCAAAACGCCTGGCGGCGATAACAGGAAACGCCTGCGTTTAGTTTTACCCAATATATTACAAACAGTTTGACTGTCAGACAATGCTTTTATCATTAAGTCCACCTTTTGTACTGTACTTTTGTATGTGTGTATAATAAAGTTTAAATAAATAAATAATTTTTGTAACAATCTACCACGAAAGAGCCTGTCACTCATAACACTGGGTATGGGTTACCTATCGTGGGTGACAGTGCACATTATGTAATGCAACACTTATTTGCTAATAAATATATTTTCATATTTCAATAAATCGGATTTTAATTAAATAAATTGTATTGCATAGTGATTGTTTAAGTACACCTAACTCCATAGTCTGTCTATATACAGAGCTATTTTGAAACCATTGGCCAAATTTTCGTAGCAGATTTGGTTGATGAAATTGAGCCGGTTTCCAAAAAAATCTATATTAGAAAATGATATTTTTTTTTGCTTCCCATACAAATTGGTCCATCAGCTGATGGATTTAGTATGGAAAGTTGAAATTTTATGTTATTCTTTTACTATAAATTTCTTTCGGACACGTTGTTGTATTCCAAGTACTGAGCTATTTGAAAAATTTTGGCCAGTAGTTACAAAATAACCCTGTATATCGTTACGCCACATTCTTAACATGTCTACTCTGCTATATCTAAATACAGACTGCATTAAGTTTATTTCACTGTGGTAGTTTATTACACTTTTATAATAACGGCTAAAGGTACATGAACATAAACCTAACATTAGCCGGCTAAAGTAAGGTTGATTTTCGGGAAGAGATAAATGATAAAATCTTTACACGTGCACAATACATATCGTTTCGTATTATAAACAAAGATTTATTTAGTTTATAAGGAGCGCCTGTTGTGGTTATTTGAATGCGAGTTGCACTTCCGAATAAATCAGGCGTTTGATAGGTACCTATAAGATTTTGAACGAGCCAAATCTCGATGAAATTCTGTATTTTTCTATAATATACTTAGATATATATAGAATAAACTCCACTGCCTTGCCTATATTTGGTTGATATATTCAACTTTGTTCACCTGGGTGAACAAGTTGCGATAAACTCAAAAACTACTGAACGGATTTTCAAGCGGTTTTCAACTCGTAACGGGGTGGGTCTTGAAGAAAGTTTTGGTTCATAAATTACGCGAGAGACGCTGCAAGCAAAAGCTAGTTTTATCGCTAAGTAATACGTATATTATTAACGGTTTATTAGTTCAGCTTCAAGCGATAATAATAAGTAGTTTAGGTATTATCATTTGATAAACATAAGCGAACAAGGAAAACTAATAAAATCCATTAGATTGGCAAACCAACTTGCTGCTAATGGCGCTAGAATAAAACATAGGAAATATGAGTTTGTTTAAGAATTAAAGACTTGAATATGCAAGATTGATTCGTAGTTCCGCGCTTGACAGTCATTTGCATGCAATGTGTGCATGTTAGTAATACCTAGGTACCGTTTATAAGATAGTAAGAAAATAAGCTAATTTATTAAAAAAAAACACCACTGACAACTTATTTGTACTGCCGTTACATCCTTCTACATTTGCTAATACCCGACAGGGTTCATATTTTACCTACCTAAAACCAGTTACTGTATTAGTAGTTATAACTGAATGTATGATATAAAACGCAATAAATGATATGAAATTAAATGTAACTCGGAGGAATGCAAGGAATCTAAAAATACCTCTCACTTCAAAATACGTTTAGTCGTCAGGACTTATGGTGGAATAATGAAAATTACATACACACTTACATACATGAATCCTAAAAACATAAAACCCTTTTTTGATCATTCTTGTAAAAAAGGCTAAATACTTTTTTGTCTACTACTTAGTATGCATAATATAATCAAGGGCGGATCCAGGATTTTTCTTCATGGGGAAAAATCAATAATAACTGTTAGAAACAATTACTATTACAAGAAAAACACACATGTTCATTCTATTAACTTATCTGATAATTTGATTTGTAATGTGAATGATGAAATCTCCATAGTAAGTAGATACACAAATAACCCATCTATCTGTGTGGCACGTAAAATTCCCGAAAATGGATAATATGAATGACTAGCTGTTGCCCGCGGCTTTGCCCGCGTGAGTTTCGCTTAGACGAAAAGTCTTTTCGTGTTCCAAACTGTTTCAGATGTTTAGAATCTTCGATTTTTATACGTCTACAGAAAATGCTCATCAGATTAATCAAGTTTTGCTAAGGCGCCATTTCCATATATGTTATAGTGTAGCTGGTCTCTTGGAGCTTTTGATCAGATGTTCCAGATCTTCAATTTTTATACGTCAGCAGAAAATGCTCATCAGGTTGAAAGATTTTTGCTAAGGCGCCATTTCCATATATGTTATAGTGTAGCTGGTCTCTTGGAGCTTTTCATCAGATGTTCCAGATCTTCAATTTTTATACGTCGGCAGAAAATGCTCATCAGGTTTGTTTTTCAGGAACGACTTTTTGTTAAGGCACCATTTCCATATTTCTTATGGTTTAGCTGTTCTGTTATGGTTCTTCATCAGGTGTTCCAGTTTTCAAAATCATTGCTCATCGATTTTCAATATATATTGCCTAAATGTTGCCCAGGCTTAATAGCTATACAACAAAAAAAGTTTCATTCAAATCCGTCCAGTAGTTTTTGCGTGAAACGCGTACATACATACAGACAGACAGACAGACAGACAAGAAATTCCAAAAAAATTTTTTACTTTTCTATTGTTCTTTTTAAGTGTCCTCTATACATTTTAGTCAAAAATACTAAATGTACAGACAAAATATTTTTACTGTTTTATTATATGTATAGATAAATGTACTAGCCATGCGCGCGGCTTCGCTCCCGTAGGAATTTCAGAATTCTGGGTACTCAACTCATGGCTATCATACACACAAACATCTCTATCATACACTCAAATTAACAATCAAACTTTGCAGCTTTATTATATTAATATGGCTTTTAAAGAAATCATAATTTTTTTCGTTATAGCTTTTGCCCGCGGCTTCGCCCACGTGAATTTCCCACAGGAACAGTGCTTTTTCCCGGGATGAAAAGAAGTATATGTCCTTCTCAGTACTACTAACTTCGTGTATGAGAAATTTTAGAATGATTAGTTTAGTAGATAAAGCGTAAGAGGTAACAAACAAACAAATAAATAAATAAACAAACTCACTTTCATATTTATAATATTAGTTAGGATTAAAATAATTACTTTTAATTTGCAATAAAAGAGTGTTCTATAAAACCAACAAAAAATACCGTACAAAAGACATCAACTTGCTTATTTGCTCGAAACTCCCAGAAGGAGATTTAATCATAGCTTTAGTATAATTATTTTTTAATGAATCTATGGCTTTAATTATTTATTTTTAGCATATGTATTTCCAAATTCTAAATAGGTACTTACTTGTATATACATGGCTTGAGGGCTAACTTTTAATTTCTTCTACTTATTCTCATACGCACTCTACATTTCAATATGTTAATTACCTATGAGAATTTTCATGAGACCCTACATGAAAATACATGAAATTTTCTTGATTGACCTGATAAATTTTTAATAGTACCTACTTATTGTGGTAGGTTCTTTATAGAATAGTAGGCAAACGAGCATGCGGGTTGCCTGATGGTAAGCAATCACCGCAGTCTATAGTCACCAACGACCCTAAGAAGGTCACTGATGCAAATACAATCAATTGCATATTTGCTTTTTCGTAGATCATTCTAAGATCCTTAATTGATTCACAAAAAAATAGAATTATTTAAAAACCATGCAACTACTAAACTGTCTAATTGTCTTATCAAGTAACTAAAGTAATTGATTTGTTGCCATCGTTAAGTGTACATATTTAATAAAATAGTTTAAATTATTTAATGTTGTCATTACTATAGTGTGTGAATGATACTTTGGATAATAAGTTCATATGATAGTAATTAATATTTTTTGTTTATTGACTGTTATATTAATATTATTAGTTTATGTTAATTCATTCATCTGTTTTGTCTTACATTTAGTATTTTATTGACATAAATAATAACTTATTTAAAAAAATTTTTTTGAATTTCTTGCTGTCTGTCTGTATGTATGATCACGCTAATCTCCGAAAGTAATGAACCGATTTGAATGAAACTTTTGTTCTTGCATAGCTATTAAGCCTGGGCAACATTTTGCTATAATTTATTTTAAAACTGGTACACCTGATGAAGAACCTTAACAGAACAGCTAAACTATAAGAATTATGGAAATCTTACAAAGTCGTTCAACAAATGAGCATTTCATGATGACGTATAAAAATGAAGATCTGACATAAAGCGTGATGAAGAACTGCAAGAGACCAGCTACACAATAAATGGATGGAAATGGCGCCTTTTAAAAGTCGTTCAACCTAAATTCGCTTTCTGCTGACGTATAAAAATTGAAGATCTGGAACATTTGATGAAAAGCTCCAAGAGAGATTTTTCATATCATATGCAGGCGATAGCTAGTATACAATATTAATTTTATTTTACCAATTTATTCAAATAAAAACATATATACATTTAACACTAAATACTAAAATATAAACTAAAACTAACTTAAAAGAAACTTAAAACTTAATTAAAAATAAATCCTAATAAATTACAACTATACTTAGGTAGAAAATCTCGATCATTGCCGCCATAGCCCCATGGAAAACTGCCAGGAGGCTGGCAATAATAGTAATTAATTTTTATAGGTATAGTTATTTATTTTGATTCTCTTTTTTTACTACCTTTCTTTTCTTTCATTTACCTAAATAAGTAATTATTTACAAAGTGTGTAGAGACGATCTTCACTTCGACTATGGGGGAAACAGATATTTGCAAATCCTAAAATTAATCAAAAAGATGAGATGAATGAAGAAGATGATGATCAAAAATAGTACTTAAATCAGAATACTAGCTGGGTCTCGAAGGATAAAAAATACCCATAACGCTACTCTAGTTCTCTTCTAGACAATTTTGCATGATGAAGTAACAAACATCTATCCACATACAGACATCCAAACATTCTATATGGTAAGAAATAGATCTTACAAAGGCCAACGTAACAAAATAAATTTCATGAACATATCAAAATGCATCCTCGTCGCTGTTTGACTTAAAGCGTGTTGTTCTGATAATGTCCAGCGCGTAATGTCACAAATTGTCACTGAGAAACAAAAAGCGGTGCAATTCGCCTGGACAAACAATGAGTTGATACCTAGTACTGTTTGTGAGGACGAGCTACGCATTCCAACTCAACTGCGCGGTACTACAGTAGCGCGCACGCGCGAATTTCAAATCGTGTAGTCTAACAATAATAGGGCGGCAAGATGATGCTCGCCGGTGCCCAAATCATCAGCGAAGATACTGTGGCCTTTAAGAGTAGTGATGAAGAAGTAGCAACCAAGACCGCCCCGGAGCAATCACCACCGCCAGCGGAGCCGGCAACGGCGACGGCGACAAAGAAATCGCCAAATCAAGAACCTGTGGACATTTACTTCTCGAATATCACGTGTACTGTTAATCTCGGTTTTAATAAAGGTAAGTAAACACTAGCAACTGATTTACACTAATTAGTATCTCAAATTCCTATAGATGGAAAGAAGCTTTGCAGTTATGAAAGTGTGGTAGGTAGTAAGAGAGTTAAACCATGTTCACCTAATAACTACTGGTTTTAAGTTAGAATTAAACTAATGCAAAGTCCTCCAAAGTTCTACATCAAGCAAAAAATTACAATTCAAAAACGACGTCCCCTGATATAAAAGAAACAAGCTATTATATGCTTTGTTCTATGCCATGTAAAAAATAGTGATAATGATAATAATTTACTTGCAGTACAACAAAACAATTAAACTGCTATTTTATGCGACGATGTCACAATATTTTGCTAGATCGTGTTATTGGATCAACGTAGAAATAACTATAACTAAGTACTTTTTATAAGTACATCGTTATGGTTTTTAAATCTATCTTCAAACAAAAAATAACGTAGACGAGGAAACTCTTCATATCACTCCAAACGTGAATACATAGGATAGGAGTGATATCAGAGCTCCTTTGAAAATTCACGTCGATGAGATGGTCGATAAAGCCCTAACATCACACCAATTCACTTGCCAAGTCATAGATTCATTACAGGTCCGTTCAACAAAAGCCGGGTCAAAGTTTATATTAGATTTAAAATGTAGAAGTATATACGAATAGTTTAGTTAACTTCTCCTATAGGAGAAGGTTTATTTCTCCTATACACTCTTGTGATACCCTGGTATTGCAGTAGTCCATGGGCAGCGGTGATCGCACCATCAGTGACCCGCTTGCTCGTTTGCCGCCCTTAGTTATAAAAAAACTAAACTATTATATACTATGCTAGCACAAGCTGACTACCAATAGTGACTAGCAGAATTATGAGTTATTATTTTTTCTAAAAGCGTATTATTGAGTGTATTGTGTTCCAACGTTTAAATTCAAGAAAATCTTTTCGAGAATACTAACAAGAAAAAAAAACTTAGCTCTCAATTTTTTGTTTCGTATTTACATGTTGTATGTAGAATATGCAAATAACGGTATCTAGTTACAAACGTGACTGTAATTCTACACGTTATTATATTAGAGATAGTAATTACTAATGATCACATGGAATTAGATTTTGCCTCATCAAAGAAACTATAGGCAACAGCGACATATCGTCCGATGTCCAAGTCAAAGGGTGATAAGAGTCATCTGCTGCCAGCAAGCTAACTTTGATGTTGACGATTATTTTGCGATAATAAAGTTGCTATCGCGTCTCAAACGTGATCACAACACAATAATAAATTAAAATCACATTTAACTAAATGTTACTGGGAAAGAATTGACTTGATAGAAAAATATTGATGTATGAACTAGCATGTGATGCTTATGGCTGATTGGTCAAAACAGCTCTAATAAATTTCAATGGAATCGACTCTAATTAATCGCACAGATTAATTAGGTCGTTTAGAGACCTTCTATAATTATGAGCTGCTGTTAGATGGGTTTTGGAACGATCAATGGAGAGCCAGGATGCATCTCTCAGGAATCTCGAAGTAAACGTGACTAGATACCATTTATAATTATGATACGTTAACATAACAGGTCTAGACCAGCATGTAATAGTAAGTCTCTATGGTCTCGACCACGGCAATATGACGACCGATCTATGATGCTTTATGTGTTTGGTACACACCTCAAAAGAAATATTAATCATCTAGTATATAGCATATAGTATAGGTACTGTTGTAAGTTAATTCAAAGGGAATAGACATGTATCCTAAGTCCTAACTAATATTATAAATGCGAAAGTGAGTTTATTTGTTTGTTACCTCTTCACGCTTTATCTACTGAAGCAATTTTCTTGAAACTTCGCATACACATAGATTAAAGAGTACTGAGAAGGACATAGGATACCTTTCATCCCGGCAAAAGCACCTGTTCCTGTGGGGAAACTCACGCGAGCGAAGCCGCGGGCAAAAGCTAGTACTAATATAATAAAGCTTGTATGTTTGAACGCGCTAATCTCTGGCTCTTCCTGTTTCTGAGACGAGTATGATAGTATTCTCTATATCTGACGTAGGCATCCGCTAAGAAAGGATTAACGTGAGTGAAGCCGCGGGCAAGCTAGTCCTAACTAATATTATAAATGCGAAACTGAGATTGTTTGTTTGTTTGTTTGTTTGTGTTTGTTACCTCTTCACGCTTTATCTACTGAACCAATCTTCCTGAAATTTCGCATACACATAGCTGTGAAAACGGAGAAGGACATAGGGTACCTTTCATCCCGGGAATGCAGCACGGTTCCGTGGGAAATTCCGCACGCGCAAAGCCGCGGGCAAAAGCTAGTTTATCAATAAACCTGAAGCTATATATATATATAATTTTTAAGTTTTGCTTAGGTATTGAGTGGTAACAAAAAGAGGCTAGAGGCATATCCTCGTCATCGATAATATCAATAATCTAGTAAATCACTAGATTACAGAAGTCTGATCGATAAATTAGTAATGACCTACAACACCCATGAAATGTCGTAATAATTTATAACTGTAGGTAGATAGAGCACGGTAAAATATCGAATTATGTTTTTTAAACGACTCCACAAGAAATGAAAATAGTGTCTTTTGAATCAAAAATCATCAATTATAGATGAATTAGGGTTTGAACGTCCATTTCCCCCGAACAGACCACATCTCTTCGAACTAAGCGCAAGTATCCAGATCTATGCATGATAACGTATTAAATAGTTTTGCAATTCTTATATCTTGCTCCATCAGACTTATTTTATATGATGGTACTAACATGATTCAACAATAATGTTAAAACTGCCAACAAAGATAGCATTTCCGCTACAAATTATAATTTTTTAACATTAATGTTTCCTGTAACAATCTCCAAAAACTATTGTTTCTGAGGGAACAGTTTAATAATAACATTAATTTTTTTATACATTTAAAGCGAAAAATCTGAATTTTTATTTTACTGTAATTTAGCATTAGGTACGCGATGCGTTAATGTTGTCTACTTACCTTAAACAACGGAAATAGTCAATTGAATTGGGATTTAGTAATGTGAGCCACTCGTATCCTATGGGATATTCTTATGACCCTTTTAACCCTTTACAATCAGTTTCACCTTACCAACCAAGAGTCATTAATTTTCCCAAAATTAATGCAATTAAATTTTCATATCTTTATTATTGTGTGCTTCTTTATTCCACCTATTTCCTAAACATTTTAACCGACTAAGAAGTGTAAGTATTGTTAGTTCCAATTTGATCATAATTCATAAATGATTGTTCCTCAACTTTGTCACAGAATGTTGCTACCAGCCAAAATAACCTTGTGGCCACTATTTTGCGATGACTATTTGCGTTATCTTATATTAATTCATTGATATTATAATAAATCCTTTTTCCGGATTTTTGATAAGATCGATCACTATCAAGATACAGTAAGTAGGTACAAATTTCTTTGCTAGCCTTTACAAAATGGGGTGTGGTAATTTAATGACGAAATCTATAAAAGGAATTTCTTTTTTACTTGAATGTAGAATGAGAGAAAATAAAAGCCTTTTTTTGGTAGCGTTTGGGTTGATCAATTAATTCTACACTTACTTTATAAACAGTTGATAATAAATGTCTACTAAGAAAAAACCTTAGGAAAAACAGTTAAAACTTCTAATTTCTTAACAAAAGATTCGATTGTGTCTTGGCTTTTATGAGAATATACCAAGAGAGCCTGTGATGACAGATTGGAGAATAATCTAGATGTTGGCAATGCAATATAAAATTAAAAACTATAGCTGTCTATGACACTTTAGTATTCTAACGAAACTCAACCATATAAAATGCGTGTGCAATAAAAGTCCAAGTTATTACCTCAAGGACCTGTTTAATTATATCACCTATCTACAGTCCGCTTCAAGACATGGTCCTTCGAGCCGGATTTGAACCAGTGACCGTTACTTTTAACTTTGCAGAAACCGCAGTCCTAATAAGGTTGCAATCAATGTTACCACCATTGTAGATTATCAAGGATTTTCTGATTAAGTATAATTAACTTGCAAACATACGTTATTTATGCGAACCAGCTAATACCTAATACGCCGCCTCAGTTGAACTTAGAACTCTGATAACCGACGAGGATATAATTGACGCATGATATCTCACTCATAATTGCAATAGAATTTCATTATTATATCCGTTTAGCAAGGTCTCACGTCAGTAAATTATTGTTTATTCGGGTATAAATTAATCAATCAAAACAATAGTCACACGAAATGTTAATACTAAATGTCCTGGAACAAGTTTGTACGTGTACGTATGATAATTATGTAGTACAATGTACAATTACATTGCAGTTGTAATCGAAGAACCTACATAGGCAGATGATTTTAATTCCTCAAGTGCATGAATATTTTAATATGCTTATTTATGATACCTATTCTTGTTTGTATAATTTGTCATAAACACTGTATAATCTCCTATTAAATCGTTATCACAGTTGTAGGTCACGCGTGAAATTAAAACAAGAAACTCATTAAAAGCGTTCAATATTTCGTATCTTTAAATAGTAATAAAAGGTATTATTGGTGTTGATCACGAGTTGAACATTGATCTTACACATACATTCTTGTATACTTTAGCAGCGCCGATAATGTTTTATTAGACGTTACATAAAACCAAGCCAATTTCTTAAAAGACCAGCTGAGTGAGTACCGCGGTTTCGCTCCCGTGGGTTTTTTGGATTCTGGATAGCCTATAGAATGTAGCCATACAGGGCCTCAATTCGTGTAATGCAATCGTCCATCGATTTCTTAAAATTATCGACATTCTCAAAATTATTCTAGGCAATTATTTTACTTTTCAACTTCAAATTGCTTTGTAATTTTTTTTATCGATTTTCTCCATCCTATATGTGAACCGGTTGAGAAATATGTATGGTGGTTTATAAATTGGACCAGACAAAAATTGGCAAAAATACTAGTGAGATAGAATTACTGCAGAAAAAATACTAAACATATAAAATACGTAGAAACCGATACACTTGCGGTCTGATGACGACGGGTCAAGGGTAACATCCATGCCTCGGCCCTCGCTAAGATGTTACTAGGGTAACAGTTACGAAGCTACAAGGCATCTTCCGTTCCGACTAGCGTTAAAAATTACATGTAAAAAACATTTCTCTTTCAAACGTCCTTCTATTTTTCAATAAAATAAAAATACAGAATCTTTTCTTGCGGTTCTTTGGTTGTATCTCAAGTTTCTTATATTATTATTTTGTGGTGTATTTTCTGCATGAAATAATTAATAAAGGAAAAACTTGCTTATTAATAATAATTGGACATTAATTGACCAGATTACTGTATAATTAATGCCCAATTATTATTAATAGCAAGTTTTTTCTTTAATTGTTAAATATGAAAAAAAAACATTATAATTATAAAACAAATATTGAAATAATGATTGAATTCAGACGAAACTGAAATTATTATTTTTTAGAAAATTAAATGTATACAAATATATAAAAAGAAAGTGGATATTTCGCAATTTTCAAAGCTACTACGACGACGCCGACGACGCGACATCAAATCTAGAGAGCTTTGCAATGGTAGAGCGCAATGTAAATAGAGCGCCGTAGGCTTCTCGTAGTAACTATAAATATAAAAATTTGCATCGCAATTTTTTACGACGCGACGAAGCTACGTTAGTAAGTAAGTAAAGTAAAGCCGTTGTTACTCCGGAGTTAAGCCCTTGGTACATGGATCATAGATCCGAATAAAGGGTCAATACCAGTTAGTGTTATTTTCTGCCAATGAGTTATACACCTATGACTCATGCAAACCGTCATTCATGCGTGAACTTTGAACTGTAAATGCATTATGGATTAGGTAATACCGTGATACCAGAACAAAGGGTTAGATTTCTGATTTTTAAAACTATAATTACTACGTACAATAAGTAGTTATTCGAAGTATTTCGAAAAAGTTAACCGTTCTAAGTAAATAGAATAAAGGTTCCATGAGTTATATTATAAGATTCGCTGATTCGAATAATAAATAATTCGATAAATATGTAACATGACTTTTAAAAATTGGATACCGAATTACAAATTAAAAACCCGGACCCGGATTCAAATGGTATCTAATTCATCGAACAATACTACGATAAATAATACACGCTAAGTACTTACTTTGATTATAGACATCATGTATAATTACATACTTATAATTTATTTGCCATGCCATGCTAACAGGGTCGTGTTTCTCGAGAATCATAAAAAATAGATAATCACCTAGTGGTCAGCAGAATAAAAGAATAGTAAGTAACTATCTTAATTGTGTAAGTAAAGCATTGTATAAAGAAACTTATAAACATGGTCTAAAGGGCAATAGTCCAGGCCGGCACAAAGATTGTGACACCTCATTGTTTCAGATCAGCTGTCTCTATTGATATAAACAAGCGCCCACTAGTTACGAGTATTTAAACATACTACCTGTTAGTCATTCAATAAATGTTAATACTACGCGATTCATTTCATAGTTCTGATTTTTAGAGAGTAATAAATAACAAGTTTAGTCTTTTGAACCAAATTTTCGGAAACAATTGATAAAGAAAATACTTACTCCATTGATCAGTGACAGAACAATTCCTCTCCAAGTAATATTTATTCATACTTTTCAGAAGGTACTTTTAACTATATATGCAAAATTTCAGATAGATTGGTTCGGACGATAAAACGTGAAGAGGTTACAAACACACTTTCGCATTTATAATATTAGTTAGTATTCATTCCATAATAATTTTCCTCATGTAGTAACATTATTACATAGTAATTGTTCACTCTCTTGGCTTTCCCATTTCATTACATTTTTTTTTGTTGGGAATCCCACAAGTGTTTCAAAGCTTCGGGATTACTTGATTGTCTGATTAGATATGTTTGTGTATGTCTTGTATGAGGTTGATGGTTGCGAGGAGAAGTCAATATCACAGCATGAAACTTTCTGCATATGATAAACTTATATAATGCCTACCTTCGAGGACTGTGGACCGGTTGTATAACCTCGATAATTTCTCATTACACCAGTTCTGCGCTATCGCTGAGCACTCGGCGAGTCCAAGGGCATTTCGAAACTTCGCCTTGCGCCCTAAATCTTTATCGAACTGTTGGTGGGTTGTACCTATCCATTATCTGTTATTGCTACTATTGCTATTGCTACTTATCATTAGCTGGGCAATTCTCCAAAAAATATTCTTCACTTAACTTTCGTGGCGAAATTTAATAGAATAATTTTTCAACATGGGTCGTCGAGCCATCGAAGTAAGTAAGTAATTTTTCAACTATAGTGTACCAATATGGAAAAGTAATATCGGTCATGGCAATAAATTATCGGTATAGTTTAGGTTTAGCTACAGGCATTTTCTACTTAGTAAGATAGATAACTTAATATGAACAAAAATAAAACAACAACGATGATATGTAATGTTAATCTAATACTTATTTTTGATACACAGGGTCAAAATTTAGCCTTTGTGTCAGTCCATAAGTAAGTTTCCACAAAATATCTCAAATAATGTCACAGAAATATTATAAGTACAATAATGTACTTATATAAATCCAAACAGCTTATTTTTCGTATTTCGGTAAAGTAAGTGTACTTTGAGGAAACAGTAACTTTATTGATTTTTAGAAGTACTTACGCGTTGTTATCGAGATATTCATGCAGATTCCGTTTTCGTAACCGTTTTTTATTTCATGGTTTTGTTTAAAAAAGTTAATGTTAAACTTTTTGGTTTGTGATCATTGTGATCAACTAAACATGAGCCTGACCCACTTCAGCTATCATCTGCGGTGACGTCACGAGGTCAGCGACCGCCACTTTTGCACAAAACACAAGTGTACCACGCACGTGCACGAGTGCTCTTTGTTTGGGCATTGCTTCCTGAGAAGTACTCACTGTGCATGCGTGAAATTTTCCTTGTTATTATGCAAATTAACACATTTGATTCATCTCAATTTTGTCATCTACACACAAAAGTACCTTAGCGTTGATTACATCAGGGTGCCTACTACAAAATGTGTCAAATATAGAGCGACTCAATTCGTCATAAATTGGCTCGCATTAAGAGTTGGTTATAGGCACCCAGTGCTCAGTTTTTGAGGAATTGTCTCACTTCGAGGAATTTCACGAGCTTTTCAGTCGATGGATTACTTTCTTCTCAAGTGGCAATGACAAAAAGACTGTCATTCGAACTGTATAACATTAGTAAAATATTTTAAATGCAAAAAAAAGTTACCTAGATTATTACTTACATGGAACATATGGAAAATTTGGTACACATGTAGAGTAAAGGCTGAAATGGCAAATAAGTTTCTTTTTTATCCCAAATCACCTATGTCGTATCCTAACTCATGTAAAATTTCAAAATTGTACCTATACGTAATAATCCATCCATACTATATATACTATATATACTATATATACTATATAATATTATAAATGCGAAAGTTTGGATGTGAGTTTGTGAGTTTGTGAGGATGTTTGTTACTCAATCACGCAAAATCTACTGGACGGATTTCGATGAACACAGGTTCGAGGTACAGAGGTAGATAATGACCTGGAATAGCACATAGGCTACTTTTTATCCCGGGAAAAAGCACTGTTCCCATGGGAAATTCACGCGGGCGAAGCCGCGGGCAAAAGCTAGTATACAATAAGTATTCTATATTTAGTTACTAGCTGTCGCCCGCGGCTTCGCCCACGTGAGTTTCGCTTAGATGAAAAATCTCTCTTAGAGCTTTTCATCATATGTTTCAGATCTTCAATTTCTATACGTCAGCAGAAAATGCTCATCAGGTTGAACGACTTTTACTAAGGCGCCATTTCCATATATGTTATAGTGTAGCTGGTCTCTTGGAGTTATTCATCCGAAGTTTCCAGATCTTCAATTTTTATACGTCAGCAGAAAATGCTCATCAGGTTGATCGACTTTTGTTAAGGCACCATTTCCATATATCTTATAGTTTAACTGTTCTGTTTTGGTTCTTCACCAAGTGCTCCAGTTTTTCAAAATCAATTATAGCATAAATGTTTGCCTAGGCTTAATAGCTATACGAAAACAAATAAAATTTCATTCAAATCAGTTCAGTACTTTTCGTAGATTGACGTGATCCATACATACAGACAGACAGACAAAAAAATTTAAAAAAATTTAGCTTTCTATTATTTTTTTTAAGTATCCCTCTATCCATTTCAGTCAAAAATACTAAATGTACAGACAAAACATTTTTACTGTTTTATTATACATATGTATAGATTAAAATGAGCATAAACATATGGAAAAGCATGAGCATAAGCAAGGACCATCTAAAGAAATTTCAGGAAATAAACAACCACCCACCGTTAATTACAAGGTCTTGTAATACATGAGAGTATTTCCATATTACACATTATGTATGCCAACAATCAAACTCTCTCTTGGTTTGTTGGTTAAATCATATATTCCCTATCATATTAACTATATGTCAGGATTAGGACACTAAGGACAAGCTGGTATAAACAATTACGTAAACAAATACTTGTGAAGTTGTGATAATGTCTGAACATAATATTATTCATACGGTAAGAAGTCTGATACGTACCTATTTGCGTATATCAGACTTTGAACAAATTGAATATGCAATCAGAATAAAAAAAATCAACATTATGTGAGTATATGCTACTAGCGATATACATAAATCATTAACATCTATTATGCCTTTTCCGTGAAATAGTGCGTGCCTACTTACTGTTAATGTAATTAAGATATTAAAGTTCCATTTATTTATTGGGTGAAATTATTGGGTAATTCTATACATATAATAAAACAGTAAAAATGTTGTCTGTACATTTATTATTTATTGACTAAAATGGATAGAGGAAACTTAAAAAGAACAATAGAATACAAAAACAATTTTTTGGAATTTCTTGTCTGTCTGTCTGTATGTTGTAGTGTGTTCATGTTTATTTAGCACTTTTATTCTTATCTATTTTACTATTATAATTACTTATTTAGCTCAAAGGTTCTTTTGCACTTTCTATAATAAAATTTCTGCGTTGCTAGGGAATATTTCTTTAAACTTACCGCTATATCTTCATTTTTTAGTTTATTTTATGTTATTTTGGTTTTTTCCCAATATATATTTCGTGTTTATTTCCACTTTTTTATACTTGAATTCTTTAAATTGTATAAATTTTTACTTGCGTATTTTCATTGTAAACAATTATGATTGTCAAGCGTTGTCGCATGTCAGATTTTTATTTTTCTAAAATTCTATAAATTTCTATATGTATACCTTTTCTGAAGTATTTGTTCTAATTTCGTATTTTGTTTAGAAAATTATGAAGCAATACGAAATTCTAAATCCGAACCTATATAAAGACGCTGAATGTCAGAACGGGTGAGTCTTCACTTCTCCGAGGAAATCGGAGCGCGGAGCGGAAATTAAAGGTCTTGTCCCGGAATTATGACCTTCCGGGACCACTGCAAGCCTTCGCGACGTAAAAAAGCTATTCTCTCTAAAAAGCCTCAAGAAACGTCGAAGCTATCAAAGGACACAGAGGCTATTGTGGATTGAAGCTGTTGCTGCCTGAGGCAGTTTGATAACTACTTTAACTAAAAAAGCTATCAAGAAACGTCGAAGCTATCAAGGACACCGAGGCTGTTGTGGATTGAAGCTGTTGCTGTTGAGAGCAGTTTGACATTTTGAAGTCGGTGCCTCGCGCTTGTCAGTGGAGAAGGCGTCCACCACCCGCCAGTCCACCTTCATACCACCTGTTATTGCCGCCAATGGAACCCCTGTCAGGAATTGTGCCGGTTGTCAAACTTGCCCCGTGTCGGTATTTCCCCGGGTATTCCGTCCGTGTCCGTGATCTCTTTTCGTCTATTCGTGCCCGTGTCCTTCCCAGTGTATTTTTTTAATTTTAAATTGTGTTATGTATTTTATATTTAACTGAACATAAATAACTTTTACTTTTTAAAATCTGTTGTTTTACTTCATAACAGTTGGCGCCCATCACACATCTTTTGGCTCTGTCTCTCCTCTAAATTCTAAAAAACACACCTACACGTTCTCTAAATTTTGGCTTAGATTCTCGACCTTAAACACTAAATTAACTTCACACTGGTCTCTTTTTCACATTGAACTCGATAACCCTCAATATTTATTCAATAAATATTTATTTTATTGACTAACTTGACTTGGACTTAGACTCTATGCTTGACTTTAACTCTTTACTAAACTAAGGTACTATACTTGGGTACTTTACTTTGTACAAGTACTCCTAAACTTCTACTAAAATGTCTCGTCCAATTGCATATAGTCTGCTCAATAAAGCTTGAGTTAGAATACGAAGTCGAGGTTAGACTGGAGGAGACAGCTGATAAGCTCCCTCAATTAAAAGAACAAGTCGTTTCGCTTTTTACGCAATCTATGTTGAGCAGTGACACATTATAGATTCTCCTTTTATGATTGAGGATGATCTCAACGGGATTGAAGCTACATTAACTTACACTGAATTAAAAATTAGTCTCACTTGAGTCGGGTAACTCAAAAATTCTCCCTAAAATAGAGACTTATTTAAATCATCTACACTATCAACTTAGATAGAATTGATTGGAATTTACACAGTGATAAAAAAGAAGAATTTGATGTCCTCAAAGATAAATTTGTCGAACTTGAAAAACGATTTGAACCTTTTACTTTTCTGAACGCAGAGCAAAATGTTTCCACGCCCACTCCACCCCTTCCTCAAATTACAACTTCACCTCTTCCTCAATCTTCTTCTACTGTTCTCAGTGGTTTCAATCCTGAAATCCTACAAAATTTGGTACTTCCTTCTTCCTTAAACGACCTAAAAAAGATTTGCTATGATGGTAAAACCTGTCCGAAATCTTTTCTTCCAAAAAATAGAAGAATTTCCCGTATTTCTCGAAATATTTCAGAAGAAGAGAAACTTCTAAACAAAGCTTTCAGGAATTTTTACTGACAATGCTTTACATTGGATTTAGATTTCAAAAAGAACTAAATTCTAACTTAACTTGGGACGAAGTTACTAATCTTTTGATAAGAGACTTCGGTGAACCTGACTACGACTATAAACTACTAAATGCCATCAGGAATCCGGAGCCAAGGTGACAATGAATCCATTGTAATTTATGTCTCAACTTATATTCAGTATGTTCTCACGTCTTACCAAAAAACTTTCCGGAGTCTGAGAAACTCGAAATTTTACTAAGGAACATAAGACCTTGTTATTCGATGTTCGTAGCCTTAAAAGATGTTGACTCTGTCGTTTCTTTGATCAATACCTGTCAAAGTTATGAGAAAATTCTAAGTAGAGACCCAAAAACTTTAAGGAACCTGATAATGAAAATAATTTTTTTAGCTCAGAAATTTAATTATAAATTACCTTCCCCCTTCTACTTCGAATGCTAAACAATTCTTCAACAAAAATAATTTTCAGTCTCAATTTCAAAAACATACTTACTTTAATAAAAATAACTCTCAGCCTCAATCGAAGCAATCTGTAAATACAATTAATGAGTCTGCTAGTATATCTCCTAACCCTAATATCTATTGCGTACGCTGTCGTACCAATGGTCATTCTCTTAACGAATGTCCTCAACCTAGATTTTTAATATGTTTTAAATGTGGTACAAAGGATATTTAAAACTCCTGATTGCCCTAAATGCAATGCAGGCAAATCTTCAACTAATTCAAAAAACTAAAATGTGACTTGGATAATGAATTTAAATCATAAAGATTGGAATGATTGGTTATTAACAATAAAAAACTTTTTCCTCTGTTATAGAACTTCTTCTATTCTCTATGAGAATGAAAAGGATTCTAATCGTCCTTTTATCAATGTATCAATTGATAATGTTTCATTATCAGGACTTTTAGATAGTAGCAGTTCTTTAACTATTTTAGGAAAAAATTCACATCTTGAAGTTCTGAAATTGGGTTTCTCGTTATCCAAGTCTAAGTCGGTTGTTGTGTCTACTGCTAATAATCATAAACTCAAATCTCTAGAGTCCCTTTTGATCTTCCTATTACTTTTAATGGTCAAACTCACTTAATTAGAGCTTACGTTTTCCCAGAAATAACTCCCTCACTAATCGCCGGGGTAGATTTTTGGAAAAAGTTTAACTTAGTACACCTAACCCAGCCTACAATATTTAATAATGGTTGTCTTTTAATTTCAGACGATAAAGTTTTACCTTACGATAATCTTTCCAAGTCTCAGAAGGATATCGCTGATGATATCATTAATCGTTTTAAAAGTATTTCTTTTGAAGAAAAGGGTGAAGTTAGGTCGAACTAACCTAATTTGTCATAAAATCGATACTGGCGATAATCACTCCCATTAAACAACGCTCGTATAGACTTTCTCCTGTAAAACAACATGCGCTAATCAACGAGGTTGATAAAGGATGCTTGAATGGAAAGTTATCGAAAAATGTGAGAATTACTTGGTTATCTCCTGTTTTAATAGCCCCTAAAAAGAATGGCGAATAGCGATTCTGCGTCGATAACAGAAAACTAAACTCTGTTACTCGCAAAGATGCTTATAGTCTTCCTTTAATCAATGAAATACTGGATCATTTAAAAAATGCTAAATACCTTTCTAGCATTGATATTGCTAAAGCTTTTTGGGAAATTCCCCTAAATCCTGCTGACAGAGATAAAACGGCGTTTTATGTGCCTGGTAGAGGAATGTACAGATTTGTTGTCATGCGCATACGGACTTACTAATGCTCCAGCTACTCAACAAGCGTCTTATGGATACGTTATTTTACCCCTGGTTGATAATAGAGTCTTTTGTTATCTTGATGATATCGTTATTATTAGCGAATCATTCAGGGAATATATATCGCTTCTAATCAAAGTATTTTGAAAAACGCTATCTTGTTTCGGTCTAACTACTTAACTTTGAAAAGAGTGTATTCTTTAAGAAGCAATTAAAATACTTGAGTTACGTGGTAAATGAACACGGTCTTTGTGCTGATCCTAAAAAAATTGATTCTATTCTGGAATACCCTATTCCATCTTCTCGTAAAGAAGTTCGTCGATTTTTAGGAACATGTAGCTGGTTCCGTCGATTTATTCCTAATTTTAGCACTATTGCTGCTCCGCTTAATAAACTAAATAGTGGTGGTAAAAATGCTGCTAAAGGACAATGCCGATTCGAACTGCTGAGAAGTGGCGTCTTTTCGCGCGGCCACTAACCGAACTATGTTTTCTAATAGGTAAGCTTTAGCATAACTAAGCCAGTACTTAGTGTGGCATGATGTAACTCTAAACTCGGTCCGAACTGAGTTATTGAAGTTAGAAAACTGTTAAATATTCAAATGTTTTTGAGGCGATTTTCGTCATATAGGAGCAAGTTCAATAAAAATATGTAACAAAATAATTATCTTTGGACATTTTATTACCACTATAATCCTTTGAGGCCTTACACGCCATAACTCCTCCCCCCTCCTGGCAGCTGCACGCATTGTTCGACGAGTTTGCAGGTATGGGTAGTCATACATCGGTATTTGTGTGAGCGGTACCAAATCCCAAAACCCCTTCTTCCACCCCCTCTACCCCATCCCCGCGCATCAATGGTAGTACATATCTGTCTTCTTGCTTTCACAGGCGCAGATTCATATTCTTTTGTCTCTTTCATTGCCACGAGCAATAGATATCGGATTGGTAGTTGAATTCATTGAAAATCACTCACCGTTCACGACGTGTAGTTCGTTCGTGTGCGTTCTAGTTCCTGTTTTTTTTTTACTGAATAATCAAACTACGACTTGCTTGTTTAACTGACTCCGATATAGATATCTTACCTAACAGAATTAGCTTGTTTACTGGATACTTCTAATTTGTGTAGTGAAGCATTATTGTGCGTGCTGTTTTAATATAAATACAGTGGAATATGGATCGAAGACGGTGCATTTCTTGTCTTCGAAGTATAAGTCGAAGCAAAAACAGTGTAAGAAGATCCTGCAGCGACTTCATAGCACTTCCAGCAACATCCATTTCTGATTGATTGTTGGCTGAAGTTAGAAATATTGTTGAGGTATGTAAACATTATATCAAAATGTTTTACGAATACTTTCATTCTTTCACACTCTTTAATCATGTTTTTTTAAAATAAGTACAATTTCATAATGTTAATAGGACAAAGAGCATTAAGATATTTTGTGTTCCAGTCTGGGACTAAATTCCACTGTATAATTCCAAATGCCACCAAAGTTTTTAGTAAAACCGAGTTTGTCATTTATATTTATCTCTCTACAGATATCAAGTGAGGATCAGGTTGTAAACCTTGTTTCAACAAGCAAAACGCTATATTCAACGAGGCGAGTTGGACACACAACGTGAACCAGTCGCAGCTGAGGTGATGTTCAATCCGTAGTGACGAACCAGAGAGATCTCAGCCCGATCTGGGCCAGCGGATAGTGACCGTGAGATTGCTGACATCGAATCCGTACCTGACAGCTCTGAACGAGAACAAATGGTGCCAGTGGGACAGGTACTACCAATCCGAAATGTTTTAGCTTTCCACTATGCAGGATTTTCAAAACTCCTTTTAGTAAAGAACTTGAATATTTCAATATTGTAGAAAACAGTAACTTGAGTTAGAATAGACAAAAATTTAAAGGATCTATAATTCTACAAGAGGAAGAGCTTTTATACCGCAAGGCGTACGCGTATGCGAACAACATAGGTTTGATCCAGTATGGATTGATATTTCACTTATTGTCCGTCACGTATGCAATACGTTTTCACTAAACAGGTCAGCGACATGTTAGATGCAAACAAATCAAGAATGGTTACGCTGTGTCGATGGGTGGTTGAAAACATTGAATGGTCTTCCAAAAAATCTATTTAAACTGTTGAGACATACAACTAATAACAGAGCTCTAGGTCATTTATTTTTAGAAATAAAAATAGCGAAACACCAGCAATACTGCCTTTGGCCGCCCTCTAACAGACCACAGATTGGTTGATGATATTTTAAATGCAATAAAAACTATAAATAATAGAAAATCACCTCATAGACTACATTATTCGCCAAAAATATAGACGCTAGAAGAACTATATTCATGACAATAACAGCAACAGATCTCAATCACATAACAAATGACTTTCCCATTCTTAGCATGGACGAGTTAATTATATATGCATTAGGAACATGCCAAATAAAGCAAGCTCGTAGTTACTACGGCGAGCATGTTAAGAACGATGAAGGAACATACAAAATAGAAGTATGCAGAGATAACGACTTAGAAGCTTAGAATTTCAGTATTACGGCTATAAATCCATGGTTGCTGAGGGCGCGAATACAATCGAGACATAGACAGTCTCGTATTTATTACACGTATGTTTTGGTACAAGGTGGTATGAGAGCAGACAAAGCATATACAGTCATTACTGCAGTTGCATCGTCAGCAAACAGCCCTTGGCTGTTGTTCTCACGTCATGTCAGTATTATGGTATTTAGGATGGGGAGATATCAAGAGAACTTAATTCCTCCCACCATTATTGAATAACATCATAATATGCCATTATGTAGAGAATGAGGCTGAGGAGTCTAGCGGCGATGAATTTTAATTTCAAACAAAAACTGCCTTTTATATTATTAAATCGTTTTTTGTTAACACGTTATTTTTATATTGCAGTTTAAAAATTGTTGAACTTGAATCTCATATGAAAAATATTTGTGTATCTATATGTACCCAAAAAAGAAACATTGGTTTGAATTCAGATTAAGAATTATGTTGTAAACGCTTCTACGGTTTTTCTATTTTATAAGACAGGCATTGTAATTACTACATTCATTGTATTGTAAAACAGAACTGTATTATTTTTATAACAGCAGTGAAATATCAAATAAAATCATTGAATATATTATTGTATTTGTATTTTAATCTTTTTATAAACCAACCAAAAGAAACCAACCGCCGAACAAGCCGATGGATGACTGTCACCAATACCAAACTCGCTGAACAAGGTGGGCAGCTGTCAGGAGTTGAGTGCCAGGGGGGGAGGCTCAAAGGATTATGGTGGTAATAAAAAATGTCCAAAGATAATTATTCTGTTACATATTTTTATTGAACTTGCTCCCATATGTTGAAAATCGCCTCAAAAACATTTGAATATTTAACATTTTTCTAGCAATAACTCAGTTCGGACTGAGTTTGGGAGTTATATACTTCCATACTAAGTTTTGTTTATTATGTTATTACCTATTAGAAAAACAGGGTTTGGTTAGTGGCCGCGCGAAAAAAAAAGACGCCAAGAAACCGGTAGCTGTTTGGAGAACTCTGAGGCTAATCAAGGCTTTCCTGAAATTAAAAGAAGCTTTAGTAACTACACCAGTACTTTCTTGTCCTGATTTCAATCTCCCTTTTCCAGTACACACTGATGCATCAGAATTTTGGTATAGGAGCTATGCTTACTCAAATAAAAGAAGACAAAGAAGTTGTCATAGCTTATATGAGATAAATCTCTTAATAAAAATGAACAAAACTATTCTACTACAGAGAGAGAAACCCTTGCTGTTATCACTGCTCTCGAACATTGGCGTTATTATTTAGACAATGGCAGACAATTTGTCATTTACACGGATCATGCTGCTCTAAAGTGGTTTTTAAATCTGTCAAATCCTTCTGGCAGACTTGCTCGATGGTTCATACGTCTATCTTCTTTCCTTCATTCTAAAACATAAAAAAGGATCTAGAAAATGTAGTACCGGATTTGTTATCTCGTTCTAAAAAATCTATCGGATAATAAAACTAACTTAAATGTTTCAGTTTTAACGGTGGAAGAACAGTATAATAAAGTTTTACAAGGCTGTCAAAAGACAATACAGATAGTTTTTCCAAACTATACTATTAAGGACAATAAAGCTTTATCGTCTTTCTCGTTCCCTTCATACTATAACGATTGACTTCGTATGGAAAGAAGTTCCTCTTCCTCAGTGATAGAGAAAATCTGATTAAAAGTGATAATCATGGTTTGCCTGGTGAACCTCACCTTGGAATTTTTAAAACCTATAAAAAACTTTCTCTTTTATATTGTTGGACAGGAATGTTCAAAGACATTGCTCAATTAATAGGTAGGAATGTGAGTCTTGTCTTGCTTATAAGCATCCTAATCATTCACCTTATGGTCCCATGGGTAAACCTAAAGTTTGCTCAAGACCCTTTCCAATGTATTTCTACTTAAGTTTAATGGGTCACTCTTCCCATGACAAGAAAACACACCAATCAACACATCCTAGTTGTGAATTGTTGTTTTTCTAAATATACTTTAATCTTTCCCCTTAAAACGTGCTATCGCTAAAGATATTATCAGATACCTAGAAAACTTCATGTATTTCTTATACATAGGTACACCTCAAACTATTATTATGGACAATGGTTCTCCAATTTCAATCTGAAGAATTCAAAAAACTTCTGGATAACTATAAAATACCTTTTATCTTTTATTCACCTCATTATTGCCATAAAATCAATCCCACTGAAAGGTGTAACAGAACTATTGTTGCGGCTTTAGCGTCTCTTGTAGGTGATGATCATAGATCCTGGGATATTTGCTTCCAAAAATCCAATATGCTATGAGAGTACAGTTAATGCAATTACGGAGTTGTTCTGGCATTTCTAGTTTTTGGCAGGGAAACTGTCGGCGCTGTAGTTCTGTTTATACTCCTACGAATAACAACAAAACGAATTTACTTTCTTACCTCGTGATATTGTATGCTACTAATATGAGTTTACTTGCGACAATTTTTGACAAAGTACAAGTAGCTCTATTTGGCTGCCATGCTAAAAATAGTGTTCGATGTAATTTACGACATACTATAAAAGAATTGAATATCGACAATTATGTTTGGCGTAAGAACTATGTGCTCAATGATGCAGGTTCTTACTTTAGTGCCAAATTGGTCTGGCACCCTAAATTCGTTCGGTGTAAGAGTATTTTACAGAAACTCTCTCCACTTGTATATATCCTTACGAGGACGCTAACGGTACTCATTTTCAAAATGCTTTTATAAAGGATATCAAGACTTGAAGAATTTATTTTAATTTTACTTTTACTTGACTAATGTATATACTTTATTTTTGTTTGTTCCCATCTTCAACTACTAGTTACATTTTTGGCATTTTCATAATTTTCCTATAATTTTCATTGCTATCATCGACTCTGCAAGCCTCTAAAGAACTAAACTAAAAATGTTCTTCTACATCTCTACACTAACTTGTGTTGAGTCTTTACCTTCACACATTACTTTATTGTGCACTGTCTCTTTACGCAAGTTGCTTTGCGTACTTATTTATCTGTTTCTTCCTTTGAGCAGTTGACAACTCGTGAAATGAGCCCTTGTTATACATAAGAAATACTACTATGCTCACATTCATTCTTCTTCTCTCTGACGAAAGACGTCCACTGCTGGACAAGGAGGCCTCCCCAAGGATTTCCACAACGACCGGTCCTGCGCTGCGCACATCCATGCACCAGCCGCGATGTCACCAGGTCGTCGGTCCACCGAGTGGGAGGCCTGCCAACACTACGTTTTCCGGTTCGTGGTGTTCACTCGAGAACTTTTCTGCCCCAACGGCTATCTGTTCTGCAGGCTATGTACCCCCGCCCACTGCCACTTAAGTTTGTGATTCTGCGGGCTGCCTGTCAGTTACTTTAGTTCTCCTACGGATCTCCTCATTTCTGATTCGATCACGCAGGGAAACTCCGAGCATAGCGCGCTCCATCGCCCTTTGGGTGACCTTGAGCCTTCTTATGAGGCCCATAGTAAGCGACCACGTCTCTGTTCCGTATGTCATTACTGGCACCACACACTGGTCAAAGACCTTAGTCTTGAGACACTGCGGTATTTTGGACGAGAAGATATCGCGAAGCTTCCCGAACGCTGCCCAGCCGAGTTGGATTCGACGGTTGACCTCTTTCTCAAAGTTGGACTTACCTAACTGAACTGTTTGTCCCAGGTGCCATACGTAATTCTCAAGCAACTTCAGGTGTAGAGTCTCCAACCTTTAGAGGAGTGGGTGCGACACGGATATTGGACATGATTTTCGTCTTATCCGTATTCATTTTGAGACCCACTTGTTGAGAGGCTCTTTAGAGGCCATCTGAGCATTGTACCTAGGTCTTCCAAGGTCTCAGCCATGACTACGATATCGTCAGCGAATCGAAGGTGAGTGAGGTACTCGCCGTTGATATTGATACCGAGTCCACTCCAGTCCAGAAGCTTGAAGACATCTTCCAGGGCGGCGGTGAGCAATTTCAGAGAAGTAACGTCTCCCTGTCTCACCCCTCGCTTCAACTGGATAGGTTTCGAGCCTTAAGTCCTGGAGACGGTTCGACGTGGTGGCGTTTTCGTACCGAGCACTTCAGCGCTTCGATATACCGATAGTCTGATCTGGCACCGTTGGAGGGACTGTAGCTTTGGCCAGGTCTCGGTCAGATCCAAACTTTCTAACAGGTCACAAACGCCAAACATAAGGAGCTGATTATGCTCCTCGGTCTTCTGTCACTTAATCTGCCGCAGCGTATGTAAGTGGTCTGCAGTGCCATTCTTTTCGGAAACTACGACATGTTCGGGAGGCTGGAAGTCGTCGAACCTGCGGGTAGAGACGATTCGTGGCAGCTCGAAAACAGTTTGTAGACATGGCTCCAGAAGTGAGGATAGGCCTATAATTCTTCAATAGGGTTTTGTCGCCTTTTTTGAAGAAAAGTACCACTACACTTCTGTTACATGCCGTAGGCGTTTGTCCCTCGAGTATGACGGAATCGAATAGCTTCTGAAAAGGCTTTAATACCGGTGTTCCACCTGCTTTCCAGAAGCTCAGCCGACAGTTCCATCATCACCCGGTGCCTTATTGTTTTTTAACTGTTTGAGTAGCCATTCTAATCGCCAGGCTGACGTCCGGGATATCTTCGGTGTAGTGTCAGGTCAATCTGGCTCTTGGATCTTTGGCCAGATTACTGACAGGTGCGCGTGCGCTGTTGTATAATTGTCCGTAGAACTTCTCCTTTCTTCCAACAGCTCCGGCTTAAACGAAATGATTCTGCCATCCTCAGTCTTCCAGCTTGGTCTCGTTGACTTTGACCAACAGACAGATCATACGAACACTTTTTGAGCCCTTGTTTAGCTTAATCGTCCTCTTCAATACGGTCGGTATTGGAATTGGCGTAAATCGCGATTAGGGACTTGGAGATCTGTCTGTTTAGACGTCGATACTGAGGCAGCATCGTCAGAGGACTGCAGGGCCAAGTTTCATCTTTCTTCCTTGGTTTTGTTGGTGGGGTCCGGGAATCTTTTTGGTTCCTTTTGAACTGACGGGTTTTGAGAGCCTTAGACCCAACTGTTTGGACAATTTGCACAAACCTGTCGTTATAATCGTCCAGATTTTCGCAGTCTCCCAAGGCATTCAGAAGCGATTCTGCAACTCGAGCTGAAAGCTCACGGGGGTTTTGGAGCTGGATAGGCGCTGGTCGGAGCGTGAACTTCATCAGTCGACACCTTTCGAGTTTTATTCTAAGATTAAACAACCGCCTCTTACCAATCGGTGATCGCTTCCTGTTTTAACGGCATTGATCACAGAGACATCATTGAATATGTGCCTCTTTGTCGACAAGATGAAGTCAATCTCATTTTTTGTAACGCCATGGGATGCAACCATGTCCACTTTCGCTGTTTTGGCTTTTTGAAGAAGGAGTTCATCATAAAGAGGCCATCACTTCTCCGCGAAGCCGGCTTCAGCAGATGACCACGATGCGTTCCTCAATTTCCATATCCAAAATTCCTCACTCCCAGCTCATCATCGCTTCGTTTGCCCCAGTTTCGCGTTAAAGTCCCCCATCACAGCGGTATGGTGGGCCTGGGAGCTATGTGTAGCTCTAGAAATATCCTCGCCATAGTCTCTACCACTCGTCGTCGGAGCGATATGAGGGCGGTGCGTATATCGCATATTGCCTTCAACGAATACACCGTTTGGTGATTCTGAGTACAAGGTACGCTACCCTCGCCAGCTTACTCTCGAACTGGACCACGTTGTTGACGGGGGACCTGTGTGCGACCAAACCCGACACCACCCTGGGACGGTTGGTCGCCCTCCCGGAAATAGAGCAGGTTTCCGGATTTGAGGATCATGGTGTCCTCCCCTCTGCCTCTTCGGACTTCATATAATCCTACAATATCTGTCGTAACCTGCTCAATTCTTCCTCCAGTTCAACAAGCTTCTCGTCGGCGGTCCACCGGTATGCACGTGTTGTAAGTTGCCAGGGCCAAGGGTCGTCGAGGTTGGTAGCCTGGCATCTGCCGAGGATTCTTAGCACCCCCTGCCCCGCCGTTACCGTGACCGCTACCAGGAAGTCCCGGGATAGCTGCAGGGCCGCCGGGGACTAGGGGCCGTGTTGTGGGTGTTATTATCAACCATAGGGGGTTTTGCCCGTAATCATACGCTTGGCCGAGCGGGTTGGCGATCGCAGTGTGATGTCATAGTACGCGGAAAGATGCTGCTGCCCATCCTCCGGTGTTTTAGATCCCTTGTAGTCGCCTCTTACGACACCCACGGGAAGAGATGGGTTGGTGCTATTCTAGGGCCACTACCACAGGCACAGCCACACCACGGGCACATTCATTCTTACTTGCTTGTATATTTTCATCCTATCTTGTTACATTACTTTCTTTCTAATGAGCGGCTGGGCTACTCATGAAGCGAAGCGCTGAGTCATATCATATATTCTGCACTCATTCATCATCAATGGGATTTCAGCGTGAGCGGATTACAACTCCTTAAATAAAAACCCAACTGTTGCATAGTACTACTGGGCAGGTACTTATCTTGGAGTAGGAGCCATTGACTATGAGCCCTACCCCTAAGTTTGATCGATTTTAGTATGAAAGGTTTGTTGTAATATGAAAGATTTGGTATGATAGGCTGGTATGAGAGTATTGTCTATTAACCTTCAAAATTTTCACCTAGTGTTAAAATTTTCAGAAGTTCAGGGGGAAATGTAGTGCATGTTCATGTTTATTTAACTTTTATTCTTGCTCTATTTTACTATTATAATTACTTATTTAGCTCAAAGGTTCTTTTTTACACTTTCTACTGTAAAATTTCTACGTTGCTAGGGAATATTTCTTTAAACTTACCGCTATATCTTCATTTTTGGTTATTGTATGTTATTTTGGTTTTCCCAATATATATTTCGTGTTTTATTTCCACTTTTTTTATACTTAATTCTTTAAATTGTGTAAATTTTTACTTGCGTTTTTTTCATTGTAAACAATTTTGATTGTCAAGGATTGTGACAAGTCAAATTTTATTTTTCTAAAATTCTATAA
The DNA here is from genome assembly GCA_018467065.1 of Ephestia elutella. Classification (NCBI taxonomy): domain Eukaryota; kingdom Metazoa; phylum Arthropoda; class Insecta; order Lepidoptera; family Pyralidae; genus Ephestia; species Ephestia elutella. The sequence continues at coordinate 10,456,926 of CM031575.1, forward strand.
ATTTCTATGCGAACCTCTTCACAAATGTTCTAATTTCGTATTTTATTTGAAAATTATGAAGCAATACGAAATTCTAAATCGAGGCCTATATAAAGACGCTGAATGTCAGAACGGGTGAGTCTTCACTTCTCCGAGAAATCGGAGCGCGGAGCAAAATTAAAGGTCTTATCCCGGGGTCAGCAGGCCCCGGGACCGTTTCTTAAGACCCTGCAAGCCTTCGCGACGTAAAAAAAACTATTCTCTCTAAAAAGCTATCAAGAAACGTCGAGGCATATCAAGGACACAAGAGGCTATTGTGGATTGAAGCTGTTGCTGCTGAAGGCAGTTTGATAACTACTTTAACTAAAAAGCTATCAAGAAACGTCGAAGCTATCAAGGACACGGAGGCTGTTGTGGAATTTGAAGCTGTTGCTGTTGAGAGCAGTTTGACATTTTGAAGTCGGTGCCTCGCGCTTGTCAGTGGAGAAGGCGTCCACCACCCGCCAGTCCACCTTCATACCTGTTGTGCCGCCAGTAGAACCCCTGTCGGAATTGTGCCGGTTGTCAAACTTACCCCGTGTCGAGTATTTCCCCGGGTATTCCGTCCGTGTCCGTGATCTCTTTTCGTCTATTCGTGCCCGTGTCCTTCCCAGTGTATTTTTTTAATTTTAAGTTGTATGTGTGTATTTTATATTTAACTGAACATAAACGCTTTTACTTTTTAAATCTGTTATTTTACTTCATAACAATGTATGTACGCAAAAACTACTGATCAAATTTGGTTGAAACTTTTTTTTTGTTATATAGCTATTAAGCCTGGAGCAACATAAAGGCTATAATTGATTTTGAAAACTGGAACACCTGATGAAGAACCATAACAGAACAGCTAAACTATAACATATATGGAAATGGCACCTTAGCAAAAATCGAGTCAACCTGATGAGCATTTTCTATGACGTATAAAAATTGACGATCTGGAACATCTGATGAAGAACTCCAAGAGTTCGGCTATGCTATAAAATATATATATGGAAATGGCGCCTTAGTGAAAATCGTTCAACCTGATGAGCATTTTCTGCTAAATTACAGTTGCAGAACACGAAAGATTTTTCATCTAAGTTCTCATGCGGGCGAAGCCATGAGCAACAACTAGTATAATATAAAATAGATTGACATGTTTTGTGGAAGAGGTACACTATGCCGCCATTAGGCATACAAAATTGGCCTAATCTTATAAGTAAAGAAGTAAGAATGCGAGGACTTTTATATTTTTTGGAATTACATAAAAATCAAAAAGTCTTGGTAGCGTACGGAACCCTCCACCACACAGGAAACCTCACCGCACGAGTCTAAATTTGTCGGTTGAACAAAAGACTGTTAAAGCTAAAGACACTTCGAGCAACAATAAGGACTCGCGCGGGAATAAGTCCGTGTTGCTCTATGTGAACAAAGAAAGTTGCAAAACGAATTAGCTCTGCCAAAGTAGTAGGTGTACATGACCGATTAACAGGTGTGAATACTTACAACGCGTAGTTGCTTGTTGATAAGGCGATTGTTTGTTGTCCGCCAACTTATCTTCGTTATTGTACCATTCTTGTTGTTTATTTTAAGACATGTGATGCGACGTTGACGAAAACCTTTTAAAATACTAGACCTACCCTTAAAATATTTATAGTACTTAAATTGAAAATACTATAGACTATTGTCAACATACATATTTAGGTATTTTGTATTTCTACAAAATGCATAAATAAACCAAAATAAATAAATAAAAATGTAAAAAAGAGAAAATAAAATGTCTCAACAAGGTGAATGTTGTAGACAATCATAAAAATTAAATCAATCCCACCCAGAACTTACTATATTACTACTACCAATATACCATTTGACAGAAGAAATTCACTACACAGCCAACAGTCTTGTCGCAGACCATAAAATAATGGTGCTTTAGTAAAATAAAGTAATAGAAACTTAATTTATTTCCTGGGGAGCGTATGTATTGGACCGTGCAATGCCGTCCATCCTCTGACGCGCGAGGGGGTTATCGTGGGTCGGGTGCGGAAACCCTGCCGTACCGCCGCTGCGACCACCGAGCATATAGGTCAGTTTACCAAACGAGGACCGGATGTGGTCTTATTGTGAGATGGTATGGTACCACTGTGACGTATCATCTTATTTCCCCCAACAGACTCACCTCCCCAATTTGTTCCTGTGGGAACCGAAAAGTCCTCTATTAGTGCTCCCTTACGAGAGTAAGAACACCTAAAAAACCGCCATCACCAAAATTCATTTTCATACGCCCAGTAATTTTTACTGTGCGTTGTCTATCGATCAATTGATGAAAGTGATTTATTAGCTAATGTCTTCCATCTAATATCTTGTCGGTGTCGTTACATTGAGATCTGCTTTTGCACAATTTTCTTGGTTAATGTTAATGAAGATTAGTATTGCCGCCTTTCCATATATCAAAAAACTAGCTGAAAAATAATCGACTACTCTTACTCCACTTGCGCTTTGGAGGCGGTGGTAAACTTAGCTTCGATAATTTTATGACGTCAATTAACTAAAAAACAAGAAAGTGACGATTTATAGGGTGCTGTTTTTAAGCCAATATGAAATTAAAAAAAATTGACTTTGACTTTGATAGAATTCAGGTTTCCTCACGATGATGTTTGTTTGGTTGAACTATAGTGCACATAAAGAATACAAAGAAATAGTTTTTTGTTGTTACGTGACTTGTAGTGTTTGAAAAATATCATCAACATTTAAATACAAGAAAACACATGCCTTTGTCGAACCACATTTCCAAAACCTTAGTACTTAGCAATGCATTGTGAGAAGTGTGGTTTAATTGAACAAAACTTATCTACTGATAACACTAACGGCACTTCATTAATTTATCATTAATTATTAAATAAATTGTTGTCAATGTGGAATATTCTCACACGGTATGCGTAATTTGACATTGGACTTTGTTCCAGGATCGAAGCAGATCCTGCACGGGAGTGCGCGAGAAGATTACGCCCGCGCCAACTGATCGCCATCATGGGGCCCTCTGGCACGAGAAAGTCTACATTATTGGACGTCCTCTCAGGGTACAGGATCAATGGCGTGGGGGAATGATATTCGTCAACTTGAGAGAGGCAGAATCATGAGTAAGTGCTGCTGATTGATAAATAAGTCGCAAAAACGTCAAAGATACACCTAGGTAAGATAAACGAGAAAAATACATGGAAAGCAACACCTGTAAATCTAAGACTAAATATCACGATATTGAAAAAGAAAACATCAGATACCCTTTTATATATTTATACCTAATTCTTATTATTTAAATATTAATATGTATGAAGGTGTAACTAAATACACCCCGAAATGTCATAGTTTCAAATTCCTTAAGTTATAAAAATCGTAAGCTTGAAGACTGTTCTGTAAATAGCTTACACGAATCTCCTGAAATTTTTGCACATCTTCAGATAACATTGGAATGGCACCTTGCGTCAACAACTATCTTAAGTATAATTAGAATTATTGCAATAAATAATTGCACATAGATAATAATTTACGGAAGTCTTGCGGATACAATTTTTGAAACACGAGTTGTTTATCAAATAATGTCTTTGAAATAGTCGTATACTTATCTGATAGGTGTGTGGGTATCAGAACATTATGCTTAACCTATAATACTACACTAATTGTAATGCGAAATTTACTTAAATAATACACGTCTGCTCGAGTTATGTATATATATATACTTATATATACTCATGTTTATCTCTTAAATATTATTACTCTTCTCTTTCTATTGACACTTACATCGCTTTAAATAATCCTTTCAAGATTATCTACCTACACCATCGGGTATTTTAATTATTTATACTGGTCGGAGTGTACTGGTTCTCTCAATTTTTTAATAAGTCGCATGATGTCGAAAAATACGATCCTTTTTGGTACCTACAATCCAATCAGAGTTAGAACAAAATTTTCCCTGAGTAAAGGCCAAAATTCGGAATTGTCTATCAAACCCGGGCCGCAATTGCTTGCTGTACTTATTTTTTATTAAAAATCTGAGTGCGTTTGACACTCTATCTTGCCTGATGGGAAGCAAAGATGAGATCTAGGATGATACACGCAAACTCAAAATATGCCTATTCACTCTTGCCTTAAAAACCCCTAAATTACCCTTATAGATAAGTATCTAAGTATCTAGAATTCATAATTTATGAAGCTAATAAAAAGCTTAATAGAAACAACCATCCTCCAGCAGTCAGATAAAAAGAAACGAATACTAATGAAAATTTTAATGTCTTTCAGAAAACTTCAAGAAGATCTCATGTTACATCCAGCAAGACGACCGCCTGCAGGGTCTACTGACCGTCGGCGAGAACATGTCGCCCAGCACCAGACCGCAAACTGCCAACCACTATGGACAAGTACGATAAGGAGAAGTAGTAAGTGACAAGCATTGATTGATACCAAATATGCGAAAATAGGACAAAGATTAATTAAAGTTTTTCAAAACTACGGACAGTTTTACAAAATTCAAAAAAGTGTCACAATTCGGTGGCAAATGCCTTATGGAATTAACTATAACAAGGATGAATTCATGATAACTAAGATTAGGTCGGCCATCCTATTTAGACTACATTACTACGAATACACACACCGCTCAAGAGCCCGATTCTGGTGTAGTAGAGTTTTCTCAGTATGGTAATTCGTATACGAATTTCTTGATCTATCAAAAAGTTTCAGTGTTTATTCATTCCAAGGCACCTCAATCTTTTGAGCAACCAAATCTCTTCTAATCATCGTCTCCTGAAATAAACAAACTGTGCGATTTATAAACATCTTAATACCAGTCACGATAATCATCGCTTCAATATCATTCACTAATCGTGAGCTATGTAGATACATTATCACGATAAATGCGCTTTGGAGAAATTTAAACACTTATCTTAGGATATAGATTTTATTATCCTCAAACTGGTTTTTATCATGACGTCTTTAAAGTATTTACATCATTTTTTTTTATTGTTTTTAGATCGAAGAAATGCTAACTAACTTGGGCTTGTATGAGCACATCAATACAAGGGTTCGCGGTTATCCGGAGGTCAGAGGAAGAGCTGTCCATCCCTTGACATGGAGCTCATTAATAATCATATAACGTATTCCTAGACGAACCTACAACATGATAAAACTCCTTAAAAAATTTGACAAAATAAAAAACAATTTAAACAATTTAAAAAAATATTCTTCTAGAATAGTGCGGAATCCAAAATCCTCGATTCCCTAATGACAAACAAAACCTGCTTCACCAAAATGCATGCAAAAACATTCGTTGCAGATGACCGTAACGCATCCTAAAACCAAGTCAAAATTTAAGTGCCGGACCTATGTGTATGTATACCATAAGCTCGGCATTTGCAAGAAATTTTTCTGACTCAAAAAATCTTCGATAAAAATTGATCTACCTAGGTGTCATTAATTTTTCGTGCTTATAAACCACACTGCAAAGTCGTTAGAACTGTTGTCGAAAAAATAAACTATATATACCTACATACATTAGAAAAAGCCGCATATCCAAAACAGAACCAAATAGTGTAATTTAACGAATGAGAAACTGATGTCGGATTGACATTTTATTGTATTTATGATTTTATAATAATTTTCCAGGGAATTACTGAACAGTTCCTCGTGTGGCCAAGTGGTGCAGCTGTGCCGGACTCTGGCGCACGAAGGCCGCACCATCGTGTGCACGGTGCACCAACCGTCGCCTCGCTGTTCCAGCTGTTCAGCCAGGTCTGCAGTACTGGCTGCCGGACTGATCCTCTGCAAGGAACCACTGCTAACCTGATTCCTACCTTGACCCAAACTGGCGTACCCTGCCCCATTTATCACAGGCGTCCTGCTGACTATAGTAAGTGTGTTTACTTTTAGTGGAGATAATACGCGTATTATAAGTTGTTACTATTCAAAAGTAAGAAAGGGACAAGTTAGAAAGAGGCGTGGCGGTTTCTCGTCATTCCGAGCCGAATATCTGCTTTGGTACATTTTGTGAAATCTAAACTTAGAAACCTAGGCCAAAGACATATCATTTTGTTAAAAAATTATCGCTCTCGTGTCATAATTTCAATTTATTGTTATCATTTACAGTAATCGAATTAGCGTGTAGCGAATACGGTGAAAGATAAAATTGAACTACTGACATCAAAAGCTGAGAATGGCAGGGCTCTGGATTCATTCCAGAATCGGCACCATCCCTACCATGGAGGGTCTACGGAAGCAGTTCCCTCTTGGTATCACAAAGGACCAGGACCCGAGCAACAACGTGGAGGAGACTTCTCAATCCAACCAGAATCCGTACTCATCAAGCGAGGGTTTCTTGAAAGCTAAACGCGATTTCCGTAAATTTAATACTGTCATAATTTTGCTATTAAATCTAAGGCACAGAATTAATATACAGTATGTCTAAGGCCGAAAATTAGTCTTCTTTTAATTTCATCTGAGAGACTAAAAAAATGAGATACATTTTGATGTCCAGTTTGCCTTTCTTTGCTTACGTTTCTTGTTCGCACAAACTTTGAAATAAATAAAATGAGTTTAGGTGCTAACAGAAGCATTGATGTAACATAAGTAATTACTGAGTGCTCACGCAAAACAATTAACTCTAATTAAATGTATTGAAAGAAAAATACGTAGATAAAAAGTCGTGAGACCTAGAGGACCTTATTTTAATAATCGATACTTATCAGACCATGACACACCTAAGGGTGATCGTAGATATAGTTGTTGGATAATGCTGGGGATGCTGTTCATAGGCCAGGAACGAAGGCTCTGGGGTCTTGGAAAACTACAATCTGCTGTTCGCCATACTGATGCACCATATGGTGTGTAATGATGCTCACAATTCTCTCACATGTAAGTGTATTTTATTCAATTAAATCAAAATTAAGGTGAAATGGGTATTATATGTGTTGATATACTTTAATTGAGATAAGACACGTATTTTCTTATTCTTTCTTATGAATGTAATATCAATTCAGATTTCTTACAAATGTAATCGTTTGTTTTTTCAGTCCCTTCGGAAATGTCGGTTTTATCGAAGAGCACTTTAATAGATGGTACTCACTGGGATCGTACTACATCGCTACAACGTTGGTGGATTTACCAATCTCTGTAGAAAGTACTCAGAATATAATTTCATTGTTAAATACCTGGAATATCGTCTAACCTGTGTAAAAACTATGTCTTTTAAAAAATACCTGTAGTAAAAAGGTTATTACCATAGTAATTGATGCCCGTGCGTGATACCATAAAAGACGAAAAACTGAGTAGTAAGTAGTACATATTTTTCTAGCTAATCGATGGTACCTACTGAATACATCCGTCTTATCCTACTCATGTTATGTTTTTGTTGTGTTATGTGTCTCCAGCTGATACAAATAAAAATGTTATCTGTCTATCTGCTCAGCATACCCGTTTCGGTAAAAATAATTTTCTAATTTTCAAAAAAATAATTTTTTAGAAATCAATTTCTTACTTCTGTGCTATTAGACCAATATGCTTTATAAATAAAAGTAAAAGCATTTTAAATATTAAACTCGCCTCGCCTCTTACAATTTTTTTTTTTTAGCTTTCTACGTTTAGGACCATGGGACCCTGCAGAATGCGTTGTACTTTTTATTGAATCTCATCAGAATCATAACTACTTATCTCACGAGTGATGGCGTGGATGTATTTCAGATTCATAACCCAAAAAGTTTACAATAGGGGACCGGACAAGGTATGAGAATTGTTAAAAATATGTGATTTTATGATGGAATACACGAGTTTTCTCCAGAGCTAATTTTGAAAGTCCATTTTCTACGCGTGAGCGTGACGTCATATAAATGTACGTTTAGTTAGGGCGTTTAGTATCGTCCAAAAATCACTTAAAAATGTGAATTGTTTTTTGCTATATCATGGGAAATACTTTGGTTATGGATGCCAGTTCTTTTATGGATGATTCTATTATTGAGATATTTCAAAGAAGCATAAAAAAAGTTATCCGATGCCCTATTGTACTTACTAAAAATTGGGCTTGCTGTAACTACTTCTACCACTGATCTTACAAAAAAATCTACTTTTGCAGATAGTCTCGTGCCAATATTCAGCGTGATCGTGTACACGATGTCTGCGCAGCCGCTAGGAAATTATTGTGCGCTTCTCCATATTCTTCACAATCTCGCTGTACACGGTGCTGGTCGCACAGGCTTCGGCCTCATGATCAGGGCCGCCTTCAACGTTGTTGCTGAGTTCTGAATTCTTAGCCTCTAATACGTTAGACAACTAGTCTGGGAGCAATTTTAAACACAGAATGTGCCAGCTGCTTCTCTTCCCGCGCAGATTAATAAAGTCATTTTAAGGAAAGCGATTCAAACTGAGGAATCCGGTCATATCATGCTGGGCTTGCAACCACTGGCCTCCTCCGGTAGCTAGGATCAGTTGCCACTATAAACAGATTGTACAACATTTTCCTCCAATTCTTGTCACCCAAACAATACAAAACGATACAAGAAAAGTGTCTGAATGAATCATCATGTGGCTACACTTTTCTTGATGACCATGACTCAAAGCAAAGTCAAAATTTTTCATTTAAATAATAATTTGCTAGAATAGTTGACGTTAAAACTTATAGCGTATCAAAAGTGCAAATGAAAGAAGCGGCGGCGCTAAAAAAACTCAACAGCAGCACTCAATATTATTTTTCAATTTTTTCCAGAATGGCACATTTCCTGGGCCCACGTTGTCCGTGCCCATGATGATGTTCGCCGGGTTCGGAGTGACCCTGCAGGACCTGCACTCCATACCTGTACTGGGGCTCATGCTTCTCCTACTTGCGAGGTACGGGCTGGAGAGGGGGTTCATCGCCGCCATCTACGGCTTGGAGCGGCCGGTGCTGGAGTGCGAGATGGCTCTTTACTGTCATTACAGGTAGATTCACTGACTATTATTCATCATAATCATCAATTTTAATGGCTTACTGCTGAGCACCTTCCCCTAGATCCGGGCTACCTTGGCAAACATGGAGAGTCTATAAATATATCCCGGACACAAGTCGGCCGAAGCAAAGAAAATGTGTCGGAATTGGGGATACAGCTCGACAGCTTACCATTTGCCAGTGTGGTGCCTCTCTCCCAAATTATGTCACAATTATTATCTTGCCCAGCATGCCCTACCATCTGCACGCTAAAGACCTGTATGACGCAACAGATAATGCTGTATCATGGCGTCATATTAGTCATCACAAATTTAATCCACCGAGTGGACGTTAAGAAAGAAAGAGAACTGTTAAGGCAGTGGCCTTTTCACGGATGAATAAGGAAGATTAGCTATGACCCAACATGCGGGTCCAATGCGGATTTGTTGGTTAAGATTATGTAACACCTCTACACAGGGCAATCGTGACTGTGAGAGATGAGGGCGGGCAGGGCTACGCAAGGCTCCCGAGTTGTCATGCTAATTTCAAAATGCCAATTTGTGACCACTTGGGGTGACACTGAGGTGGCGGCGCTTACGTCATTATCAAAGCCGTTGGACAACTGTATGTGTTATTAAACTCCTGTTATCATTATGAACCCTTATTTCCCGAAACCCAGCGTGTTCCTGAAGGAGGTGGCGATGTCTCCCAACATGTTCTGGTGGGACGTGTTCGCGCTGTCGCTCTTCGTGATCGTGATCCGGACAGCGCCTTCTTGCTGCTCGAAGTGGAAGCTCACGGCTGTGCGATAGACTGATTATCATTACTTTATTTATGCCCTTTATAAGCGTGTATTCACAAAGAATGATTGAAAGTTTCAATATATGCAAAAATGGAAAAGCCACGATCAAAATCATGTGTGCACGACTCGCACGAATATAGCACTACTTTGTTTGAACCAAGTACAAGTTTAGTGGCACATGAGCAGCTGTAACGATATGAAGATTGGATTACATGTACAGTTACGAGCATTAATTTGTATCCATTTTAAGACTATTATCGACCGGTGTTTATATCGAGAATTAGAGCACTATATGGGTTGTGTTGCAGGTCGTGCATTTAACAAAGAGTTATGTGCTATTCTGAGCTTTAATCTATTCGTGTAGCAAATTTCCTCGAAATTCGTTGTAAATTTAACAACAAAGTATAAAGAATAATTGATAAATTTATCATTTAATTTCATACAATTCAAAAATTGATCTAAATAACAATAAATATTATATGAACATTTAATACAAATAAATAAATCATAATCTATACGGGTATTAAAAGCTTGATACATTGTTTTTTTTTATATAATTTATAGAAATAGACATTACTTATCAACAATAAAAAGTCTTAATAAGATACAAATATCTATAAAATTTAATTTTATTTTAAAAATCTGCAAAAATTATATATAAATTTCAACAAAAATTCTATTCAAAATTTTGCTGAGGTGATCTGAACCAACAAACTCATGGAAGAAAATTTTCGGAGCCAAATGCTCCGTACACGTCAGACAGATCTAAATTAGCGTGATTTGAATTCATCTATTAAATTGATTTTGAAATCAAAATTACAATCTGTTCGCGGACACACCCTAGACCATGATTCATCGTCGACTTTAATTTTAAAGTTCTGAATAATACAGCGGAAAGTATGAAAGTAAGGGGACACCAGAGTCCCGGATACGTTAGATGTTTTTCAAAGCAAAAAAATATCAATTATTATTGAGCTTTTTCTAACAATCTGTGGTTATGTGATTCATAAATACGGCATCTAGGTTGGTACTTTTCTTCAAAAGACATTGAATTTATAGGCTATTACTGGATTTATTTTTCAATTTTAAGGGCTTTGACGATGTAGTGTTTCCGGCTTTTATACAAACATCTTCAAGATGAATACAGCTTGTACTACATTTCATTATCACCGTGAGTAACTGCGAAGTATCATACCAGGAATCGAAAACGCACCATGTTCCTCCAGGTGCTCGTCTACAAGCGAGGGTGATAATCGAAACAGCGCCGTAAGATGCCTTCAAGCTTCTGGTGTGCGTTCCATATTTATCACTTTATCGGACGTTCGTAGTCAAAATTGAAGACTGTCACAATGCCCTACTCTGTATACAAAGATTAAAATGCATGATAAGACGAAAATCATGAAGCAATATCGTGTAGCACATTGTTTGTACCAAGACCTACAAGTTTAGTGGCAAATACGTTGTGTTAGTCCATTTAAGACAAGTATATTGCCTGATTTTCGATAATCTTGTGTAGCATCAAATTTAAATCTTTAATAGTGGACAATAGAACACTTCACACCTCATCCTTTTCATTCATAAGGTGATCTGTTCGTTTACTATACCTATATACCTATATGAACATTCTCGGTGAATAAAAAAAGTATACATTGGTAGATCATGTAGCGCACAAAGGGATAAACTACTGTTTATAACATTGTTTTTGAGTATGTCACAAAATTGTTGGAAGACCTTATTCAGAACAATGTCACGAGCCTCGTAATCCTGAAATACAAGATACAAGTATATATTAAAACTTATTATACTTTTTCATTTTAAAATCTTGAAGCAAAATAGGTTACTATAGTTGGTTGATTGAACCAGTCCAACATCCGACACCTTTTCACATTCCAAACATACATGCCAACTATGTATGTATAAACTTTTTTTCTGTGATATCATTTTAAAACAATGTTATATCTGCTTATTCGGCTAATGTCCGCACTAACTTTATATTATGTACTTGAATTTAGACACTTAGGTACGTACTTATACCAAATAAACAAATGGCAACACATTGAATTATCTATACTTATGTTATTTGTATAAATTAATTGATTGGTGTTCAAAACATAGTTATTAAAGTAGGTTATAAATAACTAAAATTATGTTTTACATAAGTTTTGTACCTACATGTAAAGTAGGAAATGTACACAAAATATTTTTGTTAATTTATAAGAAAGGGCGTGAAGAAAATGTCCAATTTATCGGAAGATCGTTCAATATTTTACAAGATTATTATTCTTATATTAGTTATTAGATTTTTTTATTTGTATTACATAAGAACATTGGAAACAAATGGTTCAATTCTTGATGCTGAATTTACAATATTCTTGCTGAACTATCTTGCCCTAGATTGTCATTTTTGTAGATATCATTTTTGTATTTTTTTTATATTGAGCTCAAAAATTGCTCAATTAGAATAGCTACTATTTATTTTTAGTCACATAGATAGGAAGACATTGTGAGACCGTTAAAGTACTATGAACTCTATTCGTAAATTACTTTTAACAGTGAATAAATAAAATCGTAAAATTGAAGTTTCAGTTTTTTGTACCATTTTTTATTACCTTTTTTGGGATAATAATAATTGGTAATCAAACGGAAAATATTCATCCTAAATCAGCCATGAACGCCTATAGACGTTATCTCTATAATTTGTAGGTCTATACAATCAGATTTAAGCGAATTCATTGAATTATAAATAAGCTAATTAGAAGAAATAAATCCATAAAAAAGAGAAGAGACATCGATTTCCAACAAATAAATTTCGTAGCACTGTCTACGACTTTCTCCGCGGCCTACGCAGTCGTAGCACATGAAATGTGGCCGTAGCGTAGGGCCTACGAAACCTTTGATGGAACTTGTAAAACATAATCTTTTTTGATAACGACTAAATAAACACAAATATTGATTTGTGTAGTAGTTGTAGCTTTATTCTAATAAAAAAACTTTAGGATAATAAAAGTGCTATTATGTTACTTTTTGTTCTAATGAAGTTCTTATGAGTTATTATTTCTGGAAGGTACTTTTTGATATAGTGATCTATCAACGCACCACAGCCTAAACCACTGGACGGATCGGGCTGAAATTTGGCATGCAGGTAGATGTTATGACGCAGGCATCCGCTAAGAAAGGATTAACGTGGAGCGTAAGTCGCAGGCGCCAGCTAGTAGACGATAAATCTACAAAATCGTTTTTAGTATGATAAATATCCGTAGGAACAATTTTGATTGATGATGATGGTTTTATAAGGTTATGGTCATTATTTATTATAAAACTGGGAGTAAATATAAGTTCATGCATGTGTCCTGCATTTGTATTGCAGGGTCTCTAGGTTCGAACCCAACATTGCGCGTGACTCGACACACTTGACCAATTTATTTTCCCTACTCTAAAACTAGTAAACTAGTTTCCTCTCACTCACTTAGCGAATAGAAGCATTGCACAAATTGCACTACTACCACAGAATTAATATAAGTTGCTACTACCATAGAGCAACTCGTTCCTTTCCAACTTCTTAATCTTAAACGTTCCAAGTGCGGAAGTCCTTGCATTGTCGATCGAAGATTACTACTATCTGAGAGTGTGCTACTAATTCGGTCGAGCTAGCCCATTTATATGTTGCTACTAAAGGCGGCGGAGGGTATGATGACTGGTTAAAAAATAAAATATATGATGCTATTTAAATAATGAAACATAATAATTGAACGCCACTTTAATTGGATCAATTTTATTTATAACATGGTTTAGTATTTTTTACTTCTAATTAAAGTATATTGGGAATGCTTTTTGACTCCATTAAAAGTGACGTTACCGTTGAGTACCATTATACAAGTATATATAAATTATTGTTTTTGACATTTAGACAAAAAATTATCTAATTTGACTAGTTGTCATCTACCCTATAATAGTGGTTACTAATGAACACCTGTGGTACAACTTGTTGGACAGAAGGTTGAACCACGGGTCGGGAGCGCCTCAGTCGTACCACAGGTCATAACAATAAATTACAGAAAAAAAAAAAAAAAAAAGTATTTTGACAGTTGGACCATGGATAGTGTTAATTACCCATGGTACATCTTGTTGGACATAGCCGTTGGACCACGGGTCGGGAGCGGAAGAAACGCGGATTTGTGGACAAACAGTCTACAAATCCCTGGAGCAGGGATCAGCTTAAGGGATTTGTGGAATAATCCCCGTCCAGAAATCCCCTGCCTGGATTCGAATGGGATTTTTGGATAAAAAGTCGACCAATTCTCTGCGCAGGGGATTTTAGGAATAATTTCACTATAAACCTTTTGTACTTAGGGTCATGTAGGTATCTTGGTGAAACATAAAGTTTTTGTTTTTGTTGGCACAGCCGGCTTTTGAAATAAATAGGAACAACCGAAAATGTACTACTCTAACACATATAGGTACAGTACACACTAACTAGGTAATCTCTAACCCTAAACCCCCATACGAGTATGGTCCATTTATTCATAATTTTCCTATAATTAATTATTTATTATTACTTATTTGTAATTGTGTTGTGTTATGTAAACAATCTTCACAGTACTTTTTTTGGAATTTTGTTAAAAATAAATCAAATATTAGTTCAAACCTAAACATTCTAAAGTAAAACATTTATTAACCACGAAAGTAATTTCCTAAAAAGTCTATTTTAATTTATATTGTTGCAAAATAATAAAAAGACATGGTAAGATTGGGTTTATACGATTGTTTACAATTATGAATAAATGGACTTTACTTCCGTTTCGTCGTCCTTCGTAGGTAAATAAATACAATAAACATTTAAAAAATATTTTAGTGTGGTTCTGATTGTTCCGGAAAATTTTCTAAAAAGTCGAGATATCTGGCAAAATTTACTTAACTGCGCCCAGGCCCGCCAGCGGCTGGGTAGGCCTTGCGGCCTTGGATGATGATGAGATATAACTTAGGTATACTAGCCATGATTCCAATGGCCTTTAGGGTCATAGCGACCAAGCTCATATTATTATTTATCTCCACTTATTGATTTGCCATTGACAATAGTCTAACCTTTGTATCCTCCGGATAGTAATCCGGCGCAATCTCATTCTAACTCGTTTGAACCCCTCTACAGCGCTCATCCTACAATAATCTGCTACTCGACCTATTTGAAAATATTATGAACATTGATTCTATCAATACATATCGGGCCTATTTAACTTAATTGGGTTGTAATGATTGTACTCGTGCCCGATATCATGCTTTGCTCCATATTTGTCTTCGTGATAATTTACGTCATCATTTATCATTTGTTTCATTTAACTAATTATACTTTTTACATTACACGATATAAGGAAATGTACATAGGTACAAAAGTTCTGACGAAATAATAATTGATACATCAAATTACTAATTTATAAATGTGTGTAATATAGAGGTCCGGATAATAAATTTCCTCAATCACGTAAGATTTCAGAGAAAAACTGTGTCAAAATTCAAAATTCTTTTTTCGCTAATATTTTGAGACAGCATTAAAATGAGTAAGTAAATATATCTTAAATTTTTAACACGCTTCATACTTAGCTGGAAAAATTGCAATACTGTTTATTTATTACAAAGCATTTATTTCTTTTCCTGCAAAAACTTTTTTGAATATTGAGTTAATTTCTCTATATCTCGCCCGCGTGAATTTCCCACGGGAACAGTGCTTTTTCCCGGGATAAAAAGTAGCCTATGTGCTATTCCAGGTCATTATCTACCTCTGTACCAAATTTCATCGAAATCCGTCCAGTAGATTTTGCGTGATTGAGTAACAAACATCCTCACAAACTCACAAATTCACAAACTTACAAACTCACATCCAAACTTTCGCATTTATAATATTAGTATGGATGGTTATAGTCCTTGTATGGAGAAATTGGGATTAATAATTTATACCTACACATATTTATAAATAAACTTACGTAAAAATTACATGCATATATACTAATACTATGACAAATATTCATAAATTTTATGGAATCGAAAACCTTAGGCACGTCGACTTTTTCCATAAAACTAATTGAAACAAAAAAAAACAAACAAAAAATACGTGTATATATCCGAATTCAAAATTTTTTTTTTCTTCAATACATTTTAATACTGTCAGAGGAAAAGCTTTTTAGTTTTTAGGCCATATATTCGGATATATAATATAAAAACTAAAACTATCGGTAGTTGTAACTAATTCTTGTATATCTAGATAAACAGCATAGGTTCTTAGGTAGAACAAAAACACCTAGTAGATATTGTAATTGTCTATAAAATGAATAAAGGTCTAAAGACTTATCAGTCATATTGTTGTGCTGTATGTAGGTGGCTGTACAGTACATACATACCCTGCGACACATGACCCGTATCAAATTGGCTCACTATCGTCTAGAAATTTCGTGTCAGAAATATTGCCTACCAATAAGTCATGTCATTAGAATATATTGTTAATACGTAGGTATATACAGTGTAAAGTTTTGAATGAGGCTAAATAAATAAACCTAACTAGGAAATTACATATATAAATTTATATAAATGGGCGGGTCAAAGCAGGGCTTTGCTACTTTCCGGTTGGTACCGGTACTCAAATTCTCATATAAAGTAGGTACCGAAAAGTACCGTGTACTTTCAGGGAGTTTATGATTGAGAATTTGGTATACCGGTAACAAACCCTGGGCAAAAGTACATGCTATTCTAGGATTTCTTCTATGCCGTGTCGTGTGAGTGGTTGAACCGTTTGCCTTCTCCATTTAACAAACAGTTTACCAGCAGACATAAAATAATTTACTCTTTAAAATATATATTTCTGTGCAGATTACAAAAGCGAGTTTTAATTTTTGTGGACAGTGTTCCGTACCTTTTTTAATTAATCTTATTTGTAATATATTTCCTTCCATGCTGGTTCAGGAGCGAAGAAAAAACATAGAATGTACCAGCTGCTTTCGAGGGAAGCGGATTCCTCCACAAATAGGCGATGGGCTAGCTACCTGTCACTATACCTGAATCTTCATTCCATCAGAGAGCCCGCTATTCAGCTAAGCGTGGCCTTCGAGTCTCTGAAGACTCCTTTGCTCTGTCTACCCCGTAAGGGATAAAGACGTGATTCTGTATATATATGTGTAATCTGGACCCAAAGTTAGTTGGTAACGTCCGGAGAAGTTGACTGAAACGCGCGAAGTTGACCTCACCTGCATGCAGTCAACAGCATGTCACATACAAATAAAAATAAATTCACTGCAAATTCGTGGGCAACTCATAATTTTTACTATTATTTTTCTACTGATCTTTATCATTTTTACTGCCTGCTAAGTGCGCTGTTAAAAATAAATTAGTAATGCATATAAATAGCATAGCTTAACATTTCATGTATGCAAATGATGAAATCAAAATTCCATATTATTTCGTTTAAGTATTTAAATTTCTCTTTTGGAATCTCTCAATATACATGACGTCCTGTTAAGTTTTTTGACTTCAATCAAATCTTTTCGCTCTTGAGTCTTGCCTGTTCCATTATCTTAGGATCGGCATTCCTCGTTCTCAGGCGTAAGGTATTTTGGCTACAGCTGTATACCATGTCTCTCATTCATCACATGTCTGAATCATAATATCTCATACGACTCTCGATTATTTTCCCACCTAAATGGCTATTAAAACCTACTTTGCCCTTGTGTATTTATATTGAGAAAAAAAAAAAGAATTTTGTATACACACATTGAAAGTTCAAAAAGTAAGACTGAACTCTTGGATAAAAAAAGTACTATGTGTATTCGTAGAGCCAGTCAAGTGCTTCTGCTGGCTTAAAAATATCTCCAAGTTTAAAGTCCTAACTTAGAACTATCTTAGTAGTAATACATATGTAGGTATGTATGTAATCTCATATTATATTCTAACCCTACAATATTTTTCTGTATTATACAATACAACAGATAATTTAAATTGACTTTAAAGACATTGAGTTAAGTCTAGTTAATCAGATCTATTGATTAGCGGCAATTATTAAGCTTGCAGTTAACAACGTAGTAAAGATATTTATTGTTCTAATCTAATGAACAATATTCCGATAGGTGTGGAAAGAGCCGGCGGCGGAAAGTTACTTGTAGATGATGAATATTGCAATGTTTACTCACAGATAAAAGTTTTTTGTAGGTATCTTCCAAGCTATTAATTTTGTTTATGTCGAACTATTAAATTTACTCATTACCATTGCATGGTTAGATAGACAACACTCAACGATCCACATTAAAGTTGTGTCGTGAGTCTAATGGACACAGACCAAATTACATTGTAGACATAAAAAAATAAACTATGAAACATTTTTTGTATTTCATTGTGTCTTTCTCAACGTTGACATTGGCGAAATCATCGTTTAGATAAACGATGGAACCTTAAAAATAAAAAGTGAAGTGAAGTAATAGGATTTTTATACAAGGGTCCAAAGGAATCCATTCCCATATGAGGTACCTATGAATATAAGGACGAATTGATGACTTTCACACGTGTTGACGTCTTGATACTATTGCTTGCTTCACCGTGGTGGCAGTCGGTTTTATGAATAAGCACGTCTTTTGTTCCAATCTGATAAGATAGATAGGTATACAATTTCATTAATTGTTTAACTATCCTTTTGGAAAATTCATACTCTAATTAATCAGGTGAAATTAATAAATTATATTTTCTAAATTAGGCGGAAATTCAGCATATCTGTCTAGACCATTTCATTCATAAGTCATGATCAAAGTTTAGACAAAAAAATACAGAGGAAGCAAACAGATGCACACTAATTCTAAAATATGGGAGAAAAAATATTTCCATATTTTTTATGATTTCCTATGCATTATTTAAATGTGTAAACGGGTATGTTATAGACTAAACCACGCAATAATACTGAACTTAAACAATAATTAAAACAAACCACCCTTTATCTTCTGTCAAAGTCTTCGTATCATTTCCGATTTTACGATTGACCAAAAAGGAGAATAGACAAAGCAAAAACTTTATACTTTAACATATATTATAATAAAACAGTAAAAATATTTTGTCTGTACATTTAGTATTTTTGACTAAAATGGATAGAGCGACATTTAAAAAGAATAATAGAAAGCAAAAAAAAAATTTTTGGAATTTCTTGTCTGTCTGTCTGTATGTATGTACGCGTTTCACGCAAAAACTACTGGACGGATTTGAATGAAACTTTTTTTGTTGTATAGCTATTAAGTCGGGCAACATATAGGCTATAATTCATTTTGAAAACTGGAACACCTGATGAAGAACCATAACAGAATAGCTAAACCATAATAAATATGGAAATGGTGCTCTAACAAAAGCCGTTCAACCTGATGAGCATTTTATGCTGATGTATAAAAATCTGAAGATCTGGAACATCTGATGAATAACTCCAAGAGACCAGCTACACTATCACATATATGGAAATGGCGCTTTAGCAAAACTTGATTAATCTGATGAGCATTTTCTGTAGACGTATAAAAATCGAAGATCCGAAACATCTGAAACTGTTTGAAACACAAATATACTTTTCATCTAAGCGAAACTCACGCGGGCGAAGCCGCGGGCGACAGCTAGTACTTTATAATAATATTCTCTAAAGTTATATTTAAATAAAAATGAAAATTATCATGAATAAGTAAAATAATCTCAAACTCTCTACTTTCACGTATTTTTAGGGTTCCATACCCTCAAAAGGCAAAAAACGGCAATTTTTATAAGAACACTTTGTTGTCAGTCTATCTGTCATTTTTTGTTTCTTACGAACGCTTAAAGTATCATGTTCAAATTAATATCGAATACTCGGATCCATCGTCTCTTTTCGTTAGCAAAAAATCACAATTGCATATAATTGTCAGGATTATTTTGGAGTTATTTCCGTAAATGATGCGATTGTTTGCATGATTTTCGGGGTACGCTTTCCGTTGACCTAAAAATTATGCAAAATTTGGCAAAAAGCAAGGTCCAGGTAAGGCATAGTACTTATACAGGAATGAATCTGAAAGTTGTAAATATGTTATTGGAAGAATAAAAAAAGCGTTGCAAACTTATTTTTGCGCTCGATGCAGTATGAATCCTAGGGATCGAACTGCAAAGTTAAGTTTGTTTTTAAAACTAGTCGGTCTTTTAGTTAGAGCTATAATGTGAGATGCTTTGCGTGTATGGAACCTGATTCGGTGCGGCGAGTTTGACTCGCACTTGGCCGGTTTTTTTTTTATGAATATAAATTTGCATCCCCGAAAAAGAAGAAAAATATATGATAGCTCATTCTGGGATCTGCCTGACAACTAAAACATTTTATGAGGTAAATGACCATATAAGTACTTACAAAACTGTCTTATTCATAAAAAAAAATCGAGTCACTATAAGATTATATGCACGAAGTATGTATCTATAAATGCTCTGTGATTATATGTTATTGAATTGTTAAAGTTGGGGTGCCAATAATTGTTATTCATAAACGTCAAATAACGAAAAATTAAGAAATTAAAATATATTAGAAAAACACGTGTGTGATTCATCTGTTTTCTAGTTATTTTGTGTCCGTGGCCATCAAAGACACGTGGTCCGGCGCGTGCGCAACACGCAAACACCATGCGCG
This sequence comes from Ephestia elutella, assembly GCA_018467065.1. Taxonomy (NCBI): domain Eukaryota; kingdom Metazoa; phylum Arthropoda; class Insecta; order Lepidoptera; family Pyralidae; genus Ephestia; species Ephestia elutella. The sequence goes on from CM031575.1 coordinate 10,477,308, forward strand.
TTCCACGCTCCCCACCACCGCGCGAAAAGCGGGAAAATCCTAGGCTATTATCGGACTCGCGCTTCTATTACCTTAATCTATGATGCCGTTTAGAAATATCTATCTGGCCTTTTTGTCAGCTATATGCAAACTATTAGTAAATAATAATTAATATCAATAAAATTCGTAAGTGACTGTATACTTGCTCTGGGTCAGACAGTCTTGACAAACTGTTCAAACTGACTTAAATTAATAATAGTAAGTCATGGACGTATCTTCATCTAATTATATTGTAGTAAATATATTTTTTGCCAAATAATGTTAATTAAGTACGCAATAAAAATACAGCCGACTTGGATAACCTCCTCCTTTTTTTTGAAGTCGGTTAAAAACACAGAAACCATTATATTTTTTAGTTGAAAAATGAGCTGTAGCACAAAATTAGGTAATAGTTACTATGATGGTCTTCAATCGATCGAGTTTTCAATCAATCACATAGTTTTAGTGGTTAGAAAAAAAATGAGACGGGCAGTCTGTAATGCGTATGCATCGGTAATCTTTTGCTGAAAAAGATTATAAATATTTGTTTGTGTTTGACAGTAGCTATCATGACATACTTGAAAGACAGCTGCCTCCTTCTTTGACTGTCAACATAATCCTCTCATATTCTCCAATAGCTAAAGTAATAAACATTGGTTACTTACAATTTGTTACCAAAACTACGTACCTTATTAACCATTAAAAATTTAGCATCCATCCAAATTACAGAATAATATTTTCAACCTTTCATATTTAGTAGTAAATTAAAGCCTTGAATGACTGCTCATGTCCATGGAAGTCCCAGTTTCAGGCTAAAGTAATGAGATAGGCATAGGATTGAAAGACAAGCAAAAAGATAGACGATCTCCTGGCCGAGCAGGGTCGCCGCAGAGATAACCTCCGAGTCTGCTTTTGGGACCTCCGCTCATGCAACGCTTGCTCACTTTGCTCAGACACGCAGAAAGCATCTCGCCCTTCTGCGACGAGTCTCGAAGTCTATAAAGGCCATCGTCGCTCACAAAGGAACAGTTCGCCTTCTCGATCTCCGCCGATGATGTTTATTTCAGGAACACGCAAGCGAGAAACATTAACGTGGAAAATCTACTTGCGATGACTACAAAAGTGGAAAAGTTTTATGCATACATTTTAAATAGCCCTCCTTTTATACGCGCATGCGTAATAAACCCACTGTGATTGGCCGTGCAAAAGGAACGTATCGACTGAAAAACTAACATGAGTGAAACGAATGCAAAGTGTGTCCAGTCGCTCAGCGTGCAACAGCAAAGGGAAGCATGATCGTAGTGTCGAACCGACTGCCGTTTATTCTCAAGCGGAATGAAAAAACCGGTGATTTAGAGAGAAAAGCCAGGTTAGTACGACTAAGATCGAAATTGCTATAAAAAACACTTATTAACAAATCAATTTATCGAACTGGAATGCGTCCGTGCCTCCACCATGTGACACTCCTAACAATAAAACAAAAACAATGTGTTTCCATAACATATTACACTCAGAGGATAAAGTAGGTGAAAATTCTTCTTGAATATTCGATAATTGTTAATATGCCAGTCTATTTTCAATATAACCTGATGTTATTAACAAAGTATCATTTAAATCGATTCCGAGTTTTCTAGAATTATCGAGGTTCCCAAATGCTTTCTTCCTGACGCTATGTAAGGTTGATTGATTTCACCAAAGATTTGATTTCACCATATCACAGATTATTTTGATATTGACTTCTTTGAAACAGTTAAAATGTAATGTTACATTTTATTGAAGGCCTTCTAAATTTTTATTACAAGCATTAAATTAATTGTTATATAAAGTAGGTAAGTATTTAATTTACACTTACACATTTTGTTTACAAGTAGTCTCTGTATGTGACTAATACTTTTACGTGTGTCCACACATATGGAACGGAAAAATTCGTATATTATGTAAACAATGCGAATTACGATATTGGTTTTAGTATGTTGTCATTGCCTTGTGCAACCGGCGCCGGTTGAATGAGGTAGGTACATACCTACCCGCTCAAAGTAAACATTCATAAAACGTGAAACCTTGGACTTGAATTCATTTATCTTTTTTCATGGCCACCGAACTGCGAGTTGAGATACTTATTAGAAAAAGAGTTAGATTGTACCTATTAAGTTTTTGTTTACATCTTAACAATATCTACGTTATCATATACAATTTTTGATTGTAAATTCAAAAACTAATTACTTACATGTATAATATATTATGAAGTAATATTTGTAGTTCTATTATTATATATTTATAGCGATATAAAATTAAATGTCGCAAGCAGCAGCGTCGAAAGCTACAAATCCATTCAAAAGACGCGACGTAAGTATGCTTTACCTAGATAACTCCTATAGATATGGTTATCTAATAGGATAGGAATTAATATAAAAACCCAAACCTGGGCAATACTGGGCATGCTTTTGTACCTAATATATCAAAGGGTTTTCTGAAATATGGCATTTGAAATTTAACCCATCAATTAAAAATAAACAACTTAATTCGTGCCAAGCGTAAGTACGAGTCGTAAGTAAAAGTATTAGTTTTAGGTAGTTTGGTACTTACTATAGAATATAACAGGGTGTTGATTCTTCTAAAGTTTTGTAGTAATCGTGTTTCAATTGTACTTAGTGTTTCTTAAATACTAATAGATATCGAGAACAGTGTAAAAAGCTTTACTATTGATACAGAATACATAACAGTATAAGTAGATAAGTAGGTACTATTGACGACAATTTTGTGAATGGTGAAAAGCCATTGAGACTCGATAGAATCGTCATCAAGAACTTTGCGTTCTTTCACAATAAACAACGTACACCCTAATTTGCTGAGCTAATGATAGGATAAACAAAAATTGGTGTACAAAATTTATTTGTTTTTAACATTAATGAAATAAGACTCAAAATTCTCTCAGAAAAAAGTATCTCAACTCAATCTAGAGTTCTAGACAATAATTAGATGTAACTGCGTGCTATGTTGTTGCAGTGACCGCTAATAAATTTATTCCACACTCGTAGAAGTCGTAGATACCGGTATCGTGTGTGATATCCTTACTCTTTGTTTACTCTCCTCATATACCTACTGACCAGTGACTGTACTTTACAATGCTATGTAGTCTTCTTACAAAATCGAAGATTTAAATCTTTAATACTGACAGACTACTTATGTATGCAGTGAGTGTGTCAATTTAACGAAATTCAAAAGAAGCGTTCAAAAGATAGGTACTTACCTTGTAACTGTTACGAACTATCTTTTAAACGCTCATAGGCTGTTTTACTTGACAGCTGTCATTTTTTGTCATTCATTCATTTATTCACTGTACAATATTTACAATTTATCATTATTATACAATGTAACATAAACCAATATTTGTTTTTCCGAATATTGGAATCACCAAACACATTAATCATAAAATAAAATAAAAATAAGTGAGACATGTCCGCGCTTTAATTTTTTTTTTTTATTGATAAATTTAAAAGAGGTTAGTGAGTAAATCTCTTCCAAATCCTTTATTCTACTTCTTTCTATTACAAGTTTTATTTGTCGTTTTCACAACGTAGATCATTGGACTGAAAATTACTGTAATAATATACTGCCTTGAAAATGACGTCATGTTACGAGGGAAACTTAGCACGTTGATTACTTAGTTGATTATAATATTAAAGATTATAAGGTTAAGATTTTTAATAGGTATTTCTTATTTTTATTTATGTGCTCTGGAGACGGTGACCTTGTAAACAATTGGAATAGTTGATAAATGCATCCATACAAAATACAAATAAATTAAATTGGAGTGCCTGTCTGTATTTTCAAAATAACTGCATATTTTTAACTTCATAGTGTTATTAACCTAGTAACCAGTGCCCAATCAATTTGTTAGATGTTTTGTCTGTCTATCCAGGGTAATCTTAGAAACGGCTTATCCGATTTTGATGGCATTTTCCCTGGAGGATTAAGGAAGACAGATAAACATGTAAGCTAGTCTTTATTCAGGAAATATTTAGGGTTATTTCGTAAAAATTGAAATACATAAACGCAGGCGAATCCGCGGGCAAAAACTAGTGGTTAATGATCGACATACAGAGACAATGTCAGTAGAAAATTATTCCCTTGAACCCGCATCACATTCACCGATAAACTAACAGATTGAAATAGACCTCTGTGGGTGATTCTTATAAATACTTATTTACAAGCTATTATTTATTCAGCTTTTTTCATTCAGAAAGTACTTAGTTTGCGCGTAATGCACCAACAAACATACGGATGGACAAAAATTAAAAATAATACATACATTATCTGACGTACAGACTAGACCCAATTTACAGAGTTGATATATTTATATAGGTTCTTTATCGAATGAGATCTCGTTAGAATAGCTCAACCATAGAAAAGTGTTAATTTTTGCGTAGATGGTCTAAATGGTCTAAGTATACCAGTATAGGTACTAATTAAGAGCAACAACAAAGCGACAATCGATACTTATATCAAGTACCTAGTCCACTAGGTAATTAATTTTTACATACAATATTGTAGAGATATAGATAGATAGATAGATCAACACTTTATTGCACCATTTACAAAAAGAACATACAAAAGGAGACAAAATAAAATACAAAAAATGAGCGCAGGGCGATATAGTTGATATTGAAAGAATAGTGATGCAAAATACCTACTATTTTTTGCATGTTTTGATTACCTACTTCTAAAATAAATCACCAGTCTCATAAAACTATAAAAATTATATTACTGCAATAACATCATAAAAGAGTCGTGTCTGTACATTAAAAATAATAGGAAATCTCTAATTTAAAAACTGACGCTGACTGACTGATTGGTATATCAACTCAAGAGCATGGAAGTAATAAGTACCTGTTGTACAAAGTACTTACTACTTCCATGACTCAGAGACAAAACGATGACTAATGGCGATGGTAGCAGTGCAACAAATTATAATAAGCTAATTATTAAAAAATAAAATACACGACTGACAACTCACATACGAGTAGCTTATGTCACTCGCGGAGAAATGCAAGAAATCTAAAAATGCCTCTCACATCAATATCTGTTCAGCCGTTCAGGACTTATGGTGGAATAAAGAAACTTACATACATACAATCACACATACATGAACCCTGAAAACATAACACTCCTTTTTTGGTCAGTCGTGTAAAAATAGAGAGACCACAAATATTGCCTAAGTATAAATTTTATGCAATTTGCACAGTTTTTTCTTAATTGTCTACGTACGGCAATATATAGGTTAAATTTAACCATATCTAATCTCCCGACATAAGAAACAATGACGTATAGAGGTATATCAATGACGTAATCCGTAGCATGATTCTTCAAGGTTAAATTAAATATTCAAGGAACAGTATCTCTCGCTCTCATCTGAGCGTTGGTCCGTTGGTCCTCAGCATACACGTCGGAGCCCAGGGTAAAATTAGAAATTAAAAAAATCAGTATCAGAAATAAACCTACAAATGCAGTAAATTGGATGCTTGTTTATACATACTACATATTATCATCATCATCATCGTATATTTAAGAACATGTTCTTGTCGGTGGATCATCCTCCATTTTTATCTATCTTCTTGCCATCGATTTAACCTCCCTATACGATACAACCCTTGCCTTCTCCTTTATTTGGTCTATAAATGCCCTTCTTGACTTTCCTTTCCCTCCGCTAGCTTCTACTTTTCCTCTGATCAGGCCCTTGATTCGACAAATTACAAACGTAGATGACGTGCCTCAGTTGTGTCTCAACAGCCAAAGAAATCGTAATAAAACATAGAAGTCTAGAGATCTTGTCACTTTATTTTAATTTCTTGGCTCTTGAGACACGACATTTACGTTTGTAACTAGTAGAATCGGCCGGTCCCCTGGTATTTCATAAAGTTGTCGTGTTACGATTAACTATACTTACTTAAATACTTAAAATAATTAAATTCGCAGCGCGGGAGGCTTGGTCACGGCTGTCGTGCTCCAGTAGTCATCAGATGTAGCGGCATCTGGGTGGGGTGGCCAGGCATCCACCTGGAAGACCCCAACGAGAACATCCCAGAGTCTAACCCCGACGACAAGACTCCCACCGCGGGCCTTCTCTCCAAAAAGGTATTTTTGCAATAGAAATTGTAAATACAACAACTTTGATAGAAAGTTGCCATTCTCTCGTTTTCATGCGGGTTGTATTAGCATAAAATTATATAATCTACACAACAATATAATACACCCAATTATATCAACCAAATTCAGACTTCCAACGAGATGTGCTATTGACCGTATCACCAAAATTCCTATAGTGATCCGTTTCATAACGGTTTCAATAGATAAACCTAGAAAGAAAGTTCATAACGCCATTTCATAATATAAGAAATCTTCGACTATACTAAAATCCCTGACACCATTTACATGTATCCTAACGACATAAACAATTAAGTCTATTGAAATGTAAACAGTTTATCTGAGTGAGAGAGACTGCCTGATGCCGCAAGGTCCTTATTGTTCATTATCGACCATCGATCAGCTCATCTAAGTAGATATATGATATACGACAAAGTGATGAGACCGTAAATCATTTTTTTAACACAATTACTTACTCGTAATAATGGGTTTTATTAAGTCGCATATTATATTGGCCCATAAAATTAAAAACATTTATCAATGTGAGTACCTACCTATGATAAATCAAATTATAGTGTAATTTTCCGCTCTTCGCAATAGTTCCGGAAATTTGTATCTTAGTGTACCTATCATATCATATTATATTACTATACTATTAATTTGATAAAGCGTTATCAAAATAGATGTGTGAAAACTAGACTATTATCTAGGTACGCAATGTATATCCAAGATTTGATTAACGACCTAGTGAGAGTTGTACTCGCACACCGAGGGTTCCCAGACCTGATATCATATAATTTAAACTTGATAACTCTTCGCGTTCCTAAGCAAAAGGGTCTTGACAGACAGACAACGAAGTGATTCTATAAGCGTTCCGCATACCATTTGTGGTCCATTTTATGATTTACCATTTAACTCTAAAAAGAACTGTATTTACCTAAAAAATACCTGTGTAATTGCTGAAGGAATAGTAGCACCTTATGAGTCACAAAATCAGGTGAGAGAAGCTAGAGGTAGAGTTGATAGATGCCCAGCAGTTAATGATGCAAATGCAAGATGTGTAGTTGTTTGTATCTCATCTACCTAAACAAAGTTTACGACATATTACAACATTACAGATCGTGGCGATTCACGCGGAGCCTAATCTCTTCGACAGCTACTACAATGGATGCTGCAACGGGACTTTCTGGCCTCTGTTCCACTCCATGCCCGACCGAGCCACCTTCAGAGCAGACCACTGGAAGGCGTACATTAAGATTAACGAGGAGTTTGCGGAGAAAACGGTCCACGCACTGCGTCTCCTAAAAGAACAGAAGGAAAAGAGCAGCTCTTCACCACCGATCGTCTGGGTTCACGACTACCACCTCATGTTAGCTGCCAATTGGATCAGACAGGTACTTTTACCCATTTTTAAATGTATTCGGTCAATGTTACACCAACGAAATTAAGCTTGATAAAACTTGGGCTATCTACATGCATGATATTTTATTATTACTCGTCAATAATATTGACGGGCAAAATCATTATCTTGCTATTGATTAACTTTATTCTGTGTTGCTCTGCACCACGTCACGTATCTATAGATGGTGCTTTCAAATCGATATGATTTAGCCCAAAAATAAAATAACATCACCTTTATCTGTGACTAGATTGTAAATTGTTATTTTAATTTGTTGACAGCGTGTGGAGGAGGATGACATTAAATGTAAACTTGCTTTCTTCCTGCACATACCTTTCCCGCCCTGGGACATATTCAGGTTATTCCCATGGTCAGACGAAGTTTTACAAGGAATACTAGGTAAATTAATGTTTTATTTAAAATGCATTTATGTATATGTCGTATGTATATGGAAATTAATATATTAATATTTATTTTTAGGTTGCGACATGGTTGGATTCCACATAACGGATTACTGTTTAAATTTCATAGACTGTTGCCAAAGAAAATTAGGATGTCGTGTGGATAGAAAAAATCTTCTAGTCGAATTGGGTGGTCGCACAATTTGCGTTCGTCCGCTCCCCATAGGCGTTCCTTTCGACAGATTCGTGCAATTGTCACAAAATGCAAAACCAGTGCTCTCTACAAACCAAAAAGTCATACTCGGAGTCGATAGACTAGATTATACCAAAGGATTAGTACATAGACTGAAAGCCTTCGAGAGATTACTAGAAAAACATCCTGAACATATAGAAAAAGTGATGCTGCTACAGATTTCTGTCCCTTCGAGGACTGACGTGAAGGAATACCAGGATTTAAAAGAGGAAATGGATCAGCTCGTAGGAAGAATAAATGGGAGATTTACTACACCTAACTGGTCGCCAATCAGGTAAATATAATATTAAAAATGAGTTTAAGTGTTCACATGTTTGACTGACTTTATAAAATGACTGTGGTAGCTAATCATGTGGCTTACCAGATATATCTACGGCTGCGTGGGGCAAGACGAGCTGGCGGCTTTCTACCGAGACGCGGCAGTAGCGCTGGTGACTCCACTTCGCGACGGCATGAACCTGGTTGCCAAGGAGTTCGTGGCGTGCCAGATCAACAAGCCGCCGGGCGTCCTCATCGTGTCACCCTTCGCCGGCGCCGGGGAAATGATGCACGAGGCCCTCATATGCAACCCTTATGAGTTGGACGACGCAGCTGAGGTTATTCACAGGTGTGTAATGTAATTAAAGGTCAAACATATCTGAAAAAATAATTTAGAGTAGGTATCTACATCAGAAGAATAAAGACTGAATGTCTTTCTTCGTCAAAGATCAATCAACAGTTTATCAGATTTCTTAGAGCTCCAGAAAGCGAATCGCAAAATTGCGTTTAATTGGGGAATATCATGGTCTGATCTTCCTAACGGTTATTTCTTTTAAAAGGTTATCAAAGAGCAAGGGGTACAGCTAGATACTTGACATTAAACAATAACAAAAAAATAAGTAGTTATTAAATTTTAGTAACAACCTCATTTTTTCGCCAACAACAACAATAACACTTTATTTGCACACAAGTAATCACACGGTACAGATACATAAAGTAACTTTAAACTAAAAAAGATAGGAAGATGCACTAAAGGCAGCCTTATAGCTGTAAGCAATTTCTTCCAGGCAACCATTTGTAAAAATGGCTGAAGACGAAATATATGTTGTGCGGGCAAACAGGACAGCAAAGAGACCTTTGCGGTAAAACTAATAACATTTGTATGTTTATGTGCAAATTCCAGAGCGCTGATGATGCCAGAGGACGAGCGCACGGTGCGCATGAACCACCTGCGCCGGCGCGAGCAGCTCAACGACGTGGACAGCTGGATGAAGTCCTTCCTCAAGGCCATGGACTCGCTGGAGGACGAGGCCGACGACATCGGCGCTACCTCTATGCAGCCCGTCACTATGGACGATTTCGATGAATACCTCTCTAAGTAAGTACAGATACAGTGTCACTTCTTTATCCCTTAGAGGAGGTAAGTAAGTAAGTAACTCTTTATTGCACCATGAAAAAAGAAAAAGGAGTACAATGTGTCTTAAAGGCTAATGTACAATGGCGAAAGCTAATGCAATGGTAAAGGTAGACAGATCCAAGAGTCGTGAGACTCGAAGGCCACACTTAGCCGAATGATGAGCTTATGGGTAAATGGAGATTCAGATGTAGTGCCCGGTTGCTAGTCCATCGCCTATGACAAATAAGTTTACCCAATTTATAAAGCCCATTTCCCATGATTACTAAGGAAAAGATAGTTAGCCCTTCAGGAATAGGAAATAACTTTGGAAAGTTCAGTTTCATGTGCGCAAATATATCTATTTAAAATGGATATTTTTACTAACCTAATTTCCACTTTGATTACACTTCTTAAGTGTGTTTGTATGTACCTAGAGTCCTACATACAAAAATCTATTAAAATTTTATATAGGTTGTATAACATTATGATAGTTGATATTTTTATTATGTGTGAAACGATATCCTAGTTTCGGTTAATGGAACAGCTATCCTAGCATATTCTGAGCCAAAGATAACAAAATTCTCATGCTATTCTTACAATAATTCGAGTTAATTACACAGTAAACAGGATAAAATGCATACTTAATTAGTCACAGATATCAAGAGCTCCTGGTTTTATGAATGTTGTTCGTTTGATAGCTCTGATGTGTAAAGGTCTCAGCTTTATAGTTCCTACTTAATAGATAGCAATGTACTTAGGTATTAATTAATCCATACTAATATCATACATGTGAAAGTTTGGATGTGAGTTTGTGAATTTGTGAGTTTGTGAGTTTGTGAGGATGTTTGTTACTCAATCACGCAAAATCTACTGGACGGATTTCGATGAAATTTGGTACAGAGGTAGATAATGACATTTTAAGTTGCCAAAAGGTTTCTCTCAGCGAAGCCATGACGCTGATTTTCAGTCTGACCTTCAAGCAGCGTAGTAAATAGTCTTCATCATCAGTCATTTTAATGGCCCACTGCTGGGGCATTGGCCTTCCTTAATAAGGGGGATGTGCCATGACTGACCCACCACGCCGGCCCAATGCCAATGCAAGGTTGGTTTTTAAACCGACTGCGAATACAGCCGGGACCAAATCCATGACTGCTCATTTCGGAAAGTTACTTAACCGCCACCGAAGCACTAACGCTACCGAGCTCCTCTAACAAACAGTACTACCCTACAAAGCAATAGGCAATAATCCGTGAAACCATTTTCTAGATACATCGGCTACACTCAAAAGCTGGCGCTGATGTTGGACTACGACGGCACGCTGGCACCCATTGCGCCGCACCCCGACCTGGCCACGCTGCCGCTCGAGACCAAGCACACGCTACAGCGACTCTCCAACTTGTCCGACGTCTACATCGCCATCATATCCGGACGAAACGTCAACAACGTCAAAGAAATGGTAAGTCTATCCTCTTTTTTTACAGCCTGTAGAAAGTATAGCTCTCACGACCTGGCCACGTTGCCGCTCGAGACCAAGCACACGCTACAGCGACTCTCCAACTTGTCCGACGTCTACATCGCCATCATATCCGAACGAAACGTCAACAACGTCAAAGAAATGGTAAGTCTATCCTCTTTTTTACAGCCTGTAGAAAGTATAGCTCTCACGACCTGGCCACGCTGCCGCTCGAGACCAAGCACACGCTACAGCGACTCTCCAACTTGTCCGACGTCTACATCGCCATCATATCCGGACGAAACGTCAACAACGTCAAAGAAATGGTAAGTCTATCCTCTTTTTTACAGCCTGTAGAAAGTATAGCTCTCACGACCTGGCCACGCTGCCGCTCGAGACCAAGCACACGCTACAGCGACTCTCCAACTTGTCCGACGTCTACATCGCCATCATATCCGGACGAAACGTCAACAACGTCAAAGAAATGGTAAGTCTATCCTCTTTTTTACAGCCTGTAGAAAGTATAGCTCTCACGACCTGGCCACGCTGCCGCTCGAGACCAAGCACACGCTACAGCGACTCTCCAACTTGTCCGACGTCTACATCGCCATCATATCCGGACGAAACGTCAACAACGTCAAAGAAATGGTAAGTCTATCCTCTTTTTTACAGCCTGTAGAAAGTATAGCTCTCACGACCTGGCCACGCTGCCGCTCGAGACCAAGCACACGCTACAGCGACTCTCCAACTTGTCCGACGTCTACATCGCCATCATATCCGGACGAAACGTCAACAACGTCAAAGAAATGGTAAGTCTATCCTCTTTTTTACAGCCTGTAGAAAGTATAGCTCTCACGACCTGGCCACGCTGCCGCTCGAGACCAAGCACACGCTACAGCGACTCTCCAACTTGTCCGACGTCTACATCGCCATCATATCCGGACGAAACGTCAACAACGTCAAAGAAATGGTAAGTCTATCCTCTTTTTTACAGCCTGTAGAAAGTATAGCTCTCACGACCTGGCCACGCTGCCGCTCGAGACCAAGCACACGCTACAGCGACTCTCCAACTTGTCCGACGTCTACATCGCCATCATATCCGGACGAAACGTCAACAACGTCAAAGAAATGGTAAGTCTATCCTCTTTTTTACAGCCTGTAGAAAGTATAGCTCTCACGACCTGGCCACGCTGCCGCTCGAGACCAAGCACACGCTACAGCGACTCTCCAACTTGTCCGACGTCTACATCGCCATCATATCCGGACGAAACGTCAACAACGTCAAAGAAATGGTAAGTCTATCCTCTTTTTTACAGCCTGTAGAAAGTATAGCTCTCACGACCTGGCCACGCTGCCGCTCGAGACCAAGCACACGCTACAGCGACTCTCCAACTTGTCCGACGTCTACATCGCCATCATATCCGGACGAAACGTCAACAACGTCAAAGAAATGGTAAGTCTATCCTCTTTTTACAGCCTGTAGAAAGTATAGCTCTCACGACCTGGCCACGCTGCCGCTCGAGACCAAGCACACGCTACAGCGACTCTCCAACTTGTCTGACGTCTACATCGCCATCATATCCGGACGAAACGTCAACAACGTCAAAGAAATGGTAAGTCTATCCTCTTTTTTACAGCCTGTAGAAAGTATAGCTCTCACGACCTGGCCACGTTGCCGTTCGAGACCAAGCACACGCTACAGCGACTCTCCAACTTGTCCGACGTCTACATCGCCATCATATCCGGACGAAACGTCAACAACGTCAAAGAAATGGTAAGTCTATCCTCTTTTTACAGCCTGTAGAAAGTATAGCTCTCACGACCTGGCCACGCTGCCGCTCGAGACCAAGCACACGCTACAGCGACTCTCGAACTTGTCCGACGTCTACATCGCCATCATATCCGGACGAAACGTCAACAACGTCAAAGAAATGGTAAGTCTATCCTCTTTTTTACAGCCTGTAGAAAGTATAGCTCTCACGACCTGGCCACGCTGCCGCTTGGAGACCAAGCACACGCTACAGCGACTCTCCAACTTGTCCGACGTCTACATCGCCATCATATCCGGACGAAATGTCAACAACGTTAAAGATATGGTAAGTCCATCCTCTTTTTTACAGCCTGTAGAAAGTATAGCTCTCACGACCTGGCCACGCTGCCGCTCGAGACCAAGCACATGCTACAGCGGCTCTCTAACTTGTCCGACGTCTACATTACCATCATATCCGGACGAAACGACAATAATGTCAAGGGTATTGGACATAAGTCCTCTTCTTTACGGCCTTTTAGAAAGTATAGCTTTTCCCAAGGGAGAATTTAGGGTTAAATTATCACCATTATGGGTAGGCTAGGCGCTTGGTAATCTCTGTCTTTTCTACCTATTTGAGAGCTATGCTCTTGATAGTATCGGTGTAACTACATAGGATGTAAAACACACAACGAATTTCTTGGCAATGGATAATGGGGAGGTTTTGCCATTCACCTTTACCCACACCTCCTCCTTTGGTAATTTACTTGGTGTGATATAGTTATATGATCGTAATTAGGTCTTGATAAACAGAAATCTTATTTGGAACCACGATTCGCCATCTCATTTGATGCCTCATCATCATCATCAATCTCAATTTTTTTCTCTGAATAATCCCATTGCTAAGTATAAGACTCCTTTTCTCTGCGCCGACTATATTTTTGTAATATCTAACAATATTTCGTCATCCTGGCCGTGCCCTCTCCATTGACGTCATAATATACCTATGTCGCGAGGAGATGTACTCTTGGCTATTTACAAGAAAGTCAATGGCCGCTCACATATACCTATGTGATATCGATAGTTTCACTGAGACGACAAAGAGTTTATCATTTTTGTGACGTAAATGTACATACCCATTTACCCGCACAGACCACACTCGCTAACCTCGGGCTAAGGATGTGATTGAACAGGAAAATATATCAAGTAACCCCAAATAACCCCTATTCTCTTGTTCATTATGTACTTTAAGTATATAAAAAGTTAGCCGCTTTCAAATATGAGCCGTAAGCCTAGACCTATATTACACAAAAATACATAGAAATAAAATAAAAATAAATATTTACGGGAAGCCGAGGATATTCCGCGATATATTACTATTTATTTTCTTGAAATATCCCCGGCCGGGGCGAAATTAGTCAATAATTAAGTTATTATTGGAAAACCTGGCATATTATGTTTAGTAATATATACCGAAGTTTAATTTGTGTTCGTTTCCGCTGCATTATGTACATCCTACTTTTTCGCCTACCGCAATCATAACCTTTATTGCGTAAAAATAAAACAAAAAACGAATAATCACTGCCGATTCTTTATCAGCTGAAGACTCTCAATGACCCTTCCACGTGACACTGTTGGACACGTGTATTTAGGCGTAATAAACGTGACAGTTTGACCTAGGCATCGGCCTTGTTGCGTTAGAATAGAGTTCATATTGAAGTCGCAGTATCATCCTATGTGATCGCCGTAAACAAAGGTCTTTCGTGGATATCTCTCATTGAAGTCCGTCCAGCAAGGCTAGATATCTGCGCGCCGTGAACTTTGACAAATATTATCATAAGTAAAACAAAAATATTTATAATGGCTACTCGTTGTGTACATACCTACCCTGCCTTCGCATATTAACCGGGTTGATGTGTTATATCTGGGCACTGCTATCTTGGGACAATATTACGTAATGTGTGACATGGGCGGGGTGGGGCGACATTTGCTTAGGCTACGATGTTGACACAATAAGCATAAGTAGATTCCAAACAATGAACTATTTTGCTCGCTTGACCTCAACATTATTAGGAATTTGTACAAGAAATTAGCAGGCCTGTCTTATGACGAATGTGCAAGTAATACAACCATTACCTACAATGGGAACCTAATTCATACAACACACGCAACAACAAACAAATAATTTAACAAACGCAATTTCGGTAGAATTTTAGGTGACTTTATAATTCTGAATCTCGACAGTCAAATGTTTCGACATGGTCCTAATTTCTAAACTATTTCGGCAGACCCTACTTCGATGTGCACTTGTCCGGCGGATCTCTATTTCTGATGGAGCATACATTAAATATCCTAATTACTGCTCTGAAATAGCCTTTAAACAGTTATTATTAACGTCGATATTTCCTTCCAGGTGGGCATCGAAGGTATCACGTACGCCGGGAACCACGGCTTGGAGATCCTGCACCCCGACGGCAGCAAGTTCGTTCACCCCATGCCCATGGAGCTGCAGGACAAGGTCGTTGAACTGCTCAAGGCCTTGCAAGAGCAGGTGAGGACAGTTATGTTAATAACAAGAAATTCATGCGACTGGTTCTAGTAACTGGAAGCCAATTTTGTTTTTCTTTGTTTTCTTTATCGATACTTGTATTGTAATACGAGGTTGGGATATTGCAATCCATAGGCAGGCTTATCCATAAGCATAAAGGGAAGAGTTTAGGGGGTCCGACAATTCTAAGTACTTCAACATTTTTGGGACGAAAGACTGTAGGAATAATATGGACAAATAAAATCGGGTCTACCATTAATATTAATTTTGATTTGGCTTTCTTTTTCTTTTTTCCGGATCGGCATTTTTTTCTATAGCACATTTCCACAAGTCATCTAGTTCCAAGTATGCTTGCATAGCAAAACTCCAACTAGACCAGTTTTCTCGGCCAGTAAGCTTTTCAATTGGTACCAAAGAACCGTTTGATGACATTTTTTTCAAATTTCTTTTACCTGAAATAAAAATCTTCAAGAATCAAGAATCATTCAAGAATCATTCATTTATTTGAAGAATACCGTATATAATAGGTGTACAAACAGAGTTAGTCACAAGTATTCTGCCTTATAGCCAGGCGTACAAATATTATTCATTAAATTATTATACATTACAATATTGCATCTCAGAATTAAAATTGATTATAAAAGTACCATTAAATATATATATGTCAAAATGTGCACAATTCCAATTAAATTCCATTAAAATAATTCCAATTTTTACAATAACAATAATTATAATGAGTATTCATAAATTAACTGAAAACATCATGGTCAAAACTTATGATCCCATTGTAAGAACTCATTTACTGAGTAAAAAACATTTTTCTGCTAGCCACGACTTCAATGCTTTTGAAAACTTTTTTATGGGAAGTGTTTTTATATCGCCAGGAAGGGCGTTGAATATCTTCCCACACATTGCGTAACTGTTCCTTTGGTAAAAAGCCGTTCTGGGTACTTATGGGTAACACAATTCTATCACCATTTCTTGTATTTCTGTGATTTATATCCTTAGCTTTCACAAACAAGTCCAATTCAATTTGACAAATTTACAGACTTCAAATATATAAAGACATGGCAAAGGTAGTAGTCCTAGTTCTTTAAATAGAGGCCGACAAGAGTGCCATGGAGGTTTACCACACATAGCTCTGATGCACTTTTTTTGTACTATGAAGGCTCTATTCACCTCCGTGGAGTTACCCCATATAATAAGACCATAAGTAAGCACTGAGCAAACATATCCATGGTATGCAGACAAGACTGTAGTTTTCGTTGACTGCTTTGCCAATTTATATAGCACATAAACAAACCTGTTAAGTTTTTTACAAACTTGTTCCACATGGGCCTTCCAGTCACAATGTTCGTCCAAAACCAGTCCAAGAAAAGTAGTCTTACTTACGTCTGAAAGAATTTGGTCATTATAACTAATATTCAATTTGTCAACTTTTTTTGAAAATGAGTGAAATTGTATTATGTTTGTTTTCGTCAAATTAATTTGGAGATTATTATCATTTAACCATTCTGTGACTATATGTATTATGCTTTCAATGTCAATTATATTAACTTTAGTCGGGGATTTAATTAAGATAGAAATATCATCAGCATAAAGTACGCAAGGATGTGATATTTTTTCTGGGAGATCATTGATATACACATTAAACAATAATGGTCCTAACACACTACCCCTGTGGAACGCCATATTCATTGATCTTGTATAATGAACGATTATGACTTAATTTCCTCATTCTCGCTTCATATATTCTTGAGATTTCTACACACTGTATTCGATCTTTTAAATAGGTTGCTATCCATTTCAAGGCTGGTCCCCCGAATACCATATCTTTCACAAAGCTTTTCAAGTAAACGCTCATGTGATACTAAATCAAAAAGCTCTGGACACTTGTCAAAAAATAGAACTGTCGATGCATGTCCACTATCATTATTATCTATTATTTGTTTGACTAGATCAAAAGCAGCAAAGTGTGAGTCGATTTTTCCTTTCGTAAAAAACCCATACTGCTCTTTTGATTAATATATTATGTTTGTTGAAAAGAGTCCAGAATTTGATTTCGAAAAGCTGCTTCAAATATTTTTGAGAAAAATAGAGACTAGTGTTACTGGTCTGAAATTACTTAGAGTCGTTTTATCCCCCTTTTTAAATATCGGTTTTACAATAGGAAGCCTTAAGTAACTCAGGAAAGCATCCCTCAGAAAATGACATATTAATGAGAAAGGTTAGTACTGAAACTATTTCTTCTGAACAAATTTTAATTATCCGTGTTGCAATATCATCAAAACCAACCGCATTCGTGTATTATTTAAAGACATTATAATTTTTTTTGTGTCTTCCTCATTAATAGGTTTTAGAAAATGCTATTACAGTTGCTTGCATAACATGTATTTCGTGTCATATTCTTTTTATTAGTCAAATTTGATGTAATAGTCGTTAAAAGCATTGGCTATGTCAGTAGGGGTCTGTTAATTGTTTCCCGTCTAAATAAATTTGATTTATGAATTCAAACTTACGAGCTTTTTCCGATTCTTTCTTAATCAAGCTCCAAGAAGCTTTGCATTTGTTACGCGATCGTTCTATAAATTTTCTATTATAATTTTTTCTAGAGCAGTCAATGCAAACGTCGGAGTAATCTATTATAATTCATATATTTCTGTTTATTATCATCTGATCGCTCTTTATAGTACCTGTAACGCAATTTTCTTTTTTGTTTTACAACTTTTTTCTGAGACCTTTACTAATCCATTTATTTTTTTGTTCTCTTTTGGAAATTTTTATTTTTATTTTTGGAAAACATAAGTTGTAAGTAATAAAGAAAAACAATTCATTAAATGCATTGTATGCCAAATTAAGCGTGTTTGCATTGTATACCTCTGAAAAAGAAAGATTCCTTCATGCAGTGCCTAAATTTCTCTTAATATTTTCTTGAGAATAATCCCTCAAGTAAATAAAATAATGATCATTGATTTTTATTTTTTGGAGTCATAGGAATATTTACTATTTGTGCAGTATTATGATCAGACAAGTTTAAATGCAGTAATCCGCCAATACCGTTACTGACATTACTTATAATATGGTCAATGCATGATTCTTTTCTGGTAGGTTCATTTATGTGCAGTGTCAGATTAAAGTTGCTCATCATATCTAAAAACATTTGAATATAAGAGCCTGTCTTAAGAGTATTTATGTTTATATCACCCGCTAGTATTATTACTTTTTTACTAAATTTACAACGTAACTTTGTGAGTATGGGATTTCCAATTTGCTTAGGAAAACCTTTAACATCCGAGTCCGGAGTCCTATATAAGCCAATTATAATTATGTTTTCTGTTGCAATGTGTATTCCACAACACTCAAATACATTATCAATTGTAATTTCATCATACCTCAACTCATTACATTCTATTCCGACCTTTACAAGGATACACACACCACCTCGTTTTTCGTTATTTTTTCTACAGTATGTCGACACCAAATCATACCCATTTACACAACCACATCTTCGCATTCCCCTGTAACAAACGATTCGGTTATGCATATTACTTCCGGACTTTTTTTGTTTTTTTCCAAGCTCTGTTAAATGAATTTCAAGTAGGTTGTTTTTATTAATTAACCCTGCTATATTTTGATGTAAAACTCTAAAGAAAACTCCACCTGCACTTTGACTTTCGAAAAAACGTATTTTCCATATTTTCGGATCCCATATTTTTTGTTCCTATATAACCAAGTGCCATGTCAGTCTGAGTGCTTTGGTCTTTTTTAACAATAGTTCCGATTCTAGCAATACCCTTTTTTTAGTATAACTCACTTTCCTACGAACAACTTGGCCTGATACATTTCTGCGCCCTGTTTGAATTTTTGATACAGGATGTAGCATAAAAGGTGTTTGTAATATATTGGGTAAAACTAAACGCGGGCGTTTCGCATTGCTGCCGCCAGAGGGCGTTCGGGGTTTTCACACTGCTAGCGTGGAATGCGTCGCGTGTAGTCGCCATTGCCCTATGCGATATCGGTTTGATTTTTAATACGCGAGAAGTTCCGCGTTCTTTGATTGCTAATTAGCTTGAGTTGTGTTTGTGAATTTCCTGTTTGTTAAATAACTATTGAACTTTGTGTTTGTGTACCCGTCATGGTGACTTTCTCCTGTGGGATGTGACGCGTGGCTGCTCGCTCACATCTATTTGTTGCCGAGCCGATTTCGGGAAGAAATCTATTTATTTGTTCTGGGAATTGAGATCTCAAGGGTTAGGTAGGGTAATTAGAATTCCCCCTTCCCGAAGACACTCAAGTTTGGATCCGAAGAGAAAGAAGATTTAGTTTGGTAAGTGTTCAATTCTAGTTAATTTATAGGTTAGGTTATCATATAGGGCCCTGTAGCTCCCTTCATAAGCTACGGTGGTAGCAGACTGCGTATAGCTTAAGTTAGATTCTAGTCGGACAAGCGTGGTGTCGCGTGGAGATTTTTTCCCGGTACTTAATTTTACCGGTAGATTTTTTCCCGGTAAAGTTCCGGTACAGAATTCTTCCCGCCGCTTCGTTTGTCCGGATTCGCTCTGCGCACATTTTCTGGCAGCAGAGCGTAGTTGCTCTGCACATTTTTCTGGTAGCAGAGCGTAGTTTATCTACCCTCTATTTGTTCGTTTGTAAAAAATAATTAATTGTTTGTAAAAATTATTAGATTTTTCTTAGTTTGTTTGTATAAGAATATTTGTAACCTTTTTTGTATTTGTTTGCGGTTTGTACCGTGCGTTCCGGGTTTGTGCCATTCTCATACCTACCGCGGTTCTTCGTGTAGTTGCTTGATTTTGTTGTTTTTTATTTACCTTTTGTTATTTTTTGTTTGTGACTTGACGCGATGGCGAAGGCCTCCAATGCTAGGGCGACACTCGCCAACGAATTGAGATGGTTTGTGACGGTTGAGGACTCCTGTCCCGGAAGGACAGGGAGGGCGCCATACTGCTAAGAGCGGATCACCTCCACTCACGATTGATTAGCGCGGAAGCGGCCGCGGCGGCGCTTACCGAAGCCGATCTTACCCCCGGAGGCCTACGCAGGTCACATGGCGGACATGGACCAGATCCTGAGTCTGCACGATGATATCGCGGAGGCGGTGACCGCAATAAGGGCGAGACAGGCTGGCGGACCAGCCCCTCGCACACCTGTTAGACAGGAAGGACCAGCGGTTACTGGTCGGCTCCCCACCCTTCAGCTGTCCCACTTTGGGGGTAGGATGGAGGAGTGGGTAGCATATAAAAATATGTTTGAGTCCCTGGTCGTAGCACGACAGGATTTGTCGAAGGCCCAGAAGATGGCCTACCTCCTCTCCACTCTTGAGGATGAAGCGCGGTCGCTCATCCAGCACCTCCGGGTGGAGGACGACCAGTACGATACGGCTTGGGAGTTATTGAACTCCCGCTACCAAAACTTACGTTTGTTAGCGGATGCGCACGCCGCACAGTTGATGGCCCTGCCCAAGGTGGCCAACAGGGCACAGTTGCGCCTGCAGTTGCTCACGCCCGTTACAGTGGCCTGTAACGCGCTCCGCACACTGGGGCTGCCGGTGGACCAATGGTCCTTTTTGCTGGTGCACATTGTATTGGGCAAATTACCCAATGACATCCGCTCGCGATTTGAGCGCGAGAATGCGGAACGGGATAGCACCACCCTACCAACATTCACTGACTTGGTGAAGTTTTTGGAGTTTGAGGCACGGGCGGCTGAGAATACCATGACGGACTCAGCGCCATCCAGAGCGCCTGAACGTAGGCCCCAACAGGGACGGCAACCGCCACCGCGTGGAGCTGGTGTGCGGGTTGCACACACGGCAGCAGTCGCGGGGGACGCGGACTGCCTGCAATGTGGCCGGATGGGCCACAGCCTGCTGCAATGCAGGGACTGGCAGAGACTGCCAGTACAAGATAGGCGCCGCATGGCAAAGCGGCATGAACTTTGCTTTTACTGTTTGGGCAGTCACTATGCACGTGACTGTCCCAGAGCCATACCATGCAGCATGCCGTGGGCTGCACCACGTGATGCTCTGCATGAACCGGAACGGGGATGGCCCCCGGTTGTTGAGGCAGGGTCCCTTATGGGCGGGGGCGCTCCTGCGCGAAGCCCTCCACCATCGGACGGAGGACGCGGCTTCGCTCGTCGCACCCCCTCGGGAGTGGGGGTCGCGTACCTGCGCGGGTCTTGGCGGACCGGGACCACGCGCTCCCCAAGGTCATGGCCAGTATGTGGCTGGCCAGGTCCCCGGATAGGGCCCCCATGGGCGGGGGCCCTAGATCGGACGTGAGAGTGGGGACACTCCCCCTCCACGCGGGTTACCAATACCCAATACCATGCAGCCGCAGCGGTTTTCTCCGCCGCTGCACGAGTACCCACGGCTGGAGTACCACCCGCCGTACCATATGTATGGCCGGGCCGCGGGTTATGCCCCCCTCAGATGGGGATGTGCACTCGCCCGCCATATTATCCGGGTCAGTGGCGCGCCCCTGGTTTGGAGAGAGTGGGGAGCCCGTAACTAGCTTGCTCCCTTGCTGGGACAGAGCCGCGGACGGTTCTGCTCCCTACCGCGGTGGTCCGCGTATGGGGTCGTAGGGGGAAGCCATTAATTTGAGAGCTCTGTTGGACTCAGGGGCTCAAAGCAGTTTGGTTACCACTCGAGTGGCGCGCCAGTTAGGTTTAGTCGTGGAAGACTCGCCTGTGCCACTTCTTGGAGTTGGTGGCATACAGTGAAGTGTCTGACGGGCCAGACACTTGTCACCTTTTCTTCGCTGAAGTCCTCCACAATGAGGATCACGACTTCGGCTATGGTAATGGATACCATTGCGGGTTGGCACCCCTCGACAGACATACCGCTGGGTGTGTTGTCTTTGGTTTCGGGTCTGGATTTGGCCGACCCCTTTGTTTTTCATCCCGGCCCAGTGGACTTGCTCCTGGGCTCGGACGTATTGGGTTGGATTTTGTTGGGTACACAGAAGGCTCTGGGTTCGTCTTCACTGATGGCAGTGTCTACGATTTTTGGTTTTGCCCTGATGGGCCCTGTGTTTGATAATGGCACCGCGGAGGAGCCACCGGTTGTCGCATCTGCGTCCTTGGCCAAGACCATGCAAAGGTTTTGGGAGGTGGAGGAGCCACCCATGAGTTCCAGGATGGATCCGGAACACGCTGAGTGCGAAGCCCTTTTTCGATCAACCACGGAGAGGTTGCCCTCCGGTCGGTTTGTAACTAGGTTACCTTTTGTTGCCTCTCGTCCTAGCCTAGGGCAAAGTAGGGCGCTTGCGGAGAAACGACTGCTGTCCATGGAGCGACGTATGCAGCGTGACCACGTACTTCGCGATAAATATATTGAATTTATGCGCGAGTACGAGGATTTGGGTCACATGTCTCCGGCTCGAGTTGATTGGAGCTCAACTGAGCATTATTTTTTGCCCCACCACGCGGTGGTGAAGGCCTCAACGGGCAAGTTGCGGACTGTCTTTGATGGGTCCGCACCCACTTCGAACGGAGTTTCGTTGAATCTATGTTTGCATTCAGGTCCCAAATTGCATAGGGACATAATTGACATCATCTTGAACTTTAGAAGACATCAAGTGGTTTTTGGCGCGGACATCCGGATGATGTTCCGCCAGACAGTCATACATCCTGAGGACAGGCGATTCCAGTTGATACTCTGGCGTGAGCGCCCTGAGGATCCTGTGACGGTGTATGAACTCAATACAAACACCTATGGTTTGAAATCTAGTCCCTATATCGCCATCAGATCATTGCTTGAATTGGCAGAGCGGGAACGGATCCGCTTTCCCCGTGGGGCTTCCGTGCTGTCACGTGACTTGTATGTTGATGACGTGTGCACCGGAGCCCAAAGTATTGAGGAGGCCCTCCTACATTGCGGGATGAATTGATTGAAATATTGAAGGCAGGTGGCTGTACGAGCTACGTAAGTGGTTGTCTAATGAGCCTAAAGTTCTAGAAGGGGATCCCGGAGGATCACCAACAAGAACTCCTCACCTGTTTGAGGATGTGGATGATCCCAACAGGATAGCGGTGCTGGGCATGCAGTACCAGCCGCTAACCGATATTTTTACATTCCAAGTGGACTTGGAAATACCAAAGGTCTGGACTAAGAGAACGGTGTTGTCCGTAATAGCTCGCATGTTTGATCCAAGCGGTTGGATCAGGTCCAGTGATATTCTCTGCATAATAGCGTCTTCTTCAGAGACTTTGGACTCTTGGGCGTTCTTCGTGGGACGAGCCGCTGTTTGGCTCTCCATTGGATGATTGGCTCGAGTTGTTTTCATCGATTAAGGAAGTCAATCGGATTGCCTTGCCTCGTCGAATATTGCCCCCCGGGAAATATCGAGCCAGCCTGCATGGCTTTTGTGACGCGTCGGAGCGAGGCTACGCCGCGTCAGTCTATATGCGGACAGTTGACGCCGATGGCCGGGTCAATGTCTCGCTTTTGTTAGGGAAGAGCAAGGTCGCCCCCATCAGGACTAGGCTGACTATTCCCAAGCTTGAGTTGAGTGGAGCTCACCTTCTTTCTAAATTGTTGCATCACGTTGCATGTGAGCTTCGGCGGCCACGGTCGAGATGACGAGACATCTTCGCCTGGTCGGATAGCCAGGTCGCGCTTGCATGGTTGCGCGCGGCCCCACATACCTTGGAGGTTTTTGTTGGAAACAGGGTTTCCCAAATTCAGAATATCGGAATTGATATAACATGGAGACATGTGCCGGGAGAGCTTAACCCAGCGGACTGTGCTTCCCGAGGTTGTACGGCACCAGAATTGGTAAGGTCACCACCCGCTCTGGTGGGGTCCAGAGTGGTTGATGGGATCAGAAACATCTTGGCCTGTCTGTCAGACAGATGTTACTTCTTTGAGTTTGACTGGGCTTCGTGTACATGCTGTAGTCGCTGAGATGACGTCTGAGCCGGATTGGCTACTTGCTCGGTATAGCAGTTTTGATAAGCTTCTGGGTGTTACCAGTTGGATTAAGCGTTTCATACATAATTGTAGAAACCCACAGGCAAAGCGGTTGGAGCCGATTGCAGGTGCAGAAGAGCGCCGGAGCGCATTGTTGCATTGGGTCCGTGTCGTGCAGACCGGACGGTTTGAGTCAGAGCTTCGTATTTTGCGCGACGGACGCGCTAAGTTGAAGGGCGCGGTCGCTCGTTTGAACCCGTACATCGACTCGGATGGGCTTCTTCGGGCTGGAGGCAGGCTCCGGAAGGCGGATCTTCCATATGAGACTCGCCATCCTCTGTTGTTGCCCAAGGGCGGACCCTTGGTGCAGCTTTTGGTGTCTGATCGACATTATCTGCAACACCCATGCTGGGTGCAATGCTTTGTTGGCTATTTTGCAACGCGAGTTTTGGATTTTGTCAGCCCGAAGAGCAATCCGTAGTGTCCTGTTTCGATGTATTGCATGTTATAGGTTGAAGGCATCCACGATGCAACCACTGATGGGTGATTTGCCCCTTGATCGTATCCGACCTTCGAGACTGTTTGACGGCGTTGGAACCGATTTTGCCGGTCCCTTTTCGATCAAGGCTTCTCCCTTTCGTAATGCCCGTATTGTGAAGGGCTATTTGTGTGTATTTGTTTGTTTGGCCACCAAGGCTGTCCATTTGGAGGTGGTATCGGCTCCGACTACGGAGGCCTTCGTCGCCGCGTTGGATCGCTTTGTTTCGCGTCGAGGTCTACCTTCCCTTATTAGGTCTGACAATGGCACAAACTATAAAGGAACTGTAAATTATCTTAAGGATGCTTCTGTGTTTATTGATAAAAATTGTACTAGTTTAAGTCAAATTGCTGCCCAAAGGGGAATAACCTGGAAGTTTAGTCCCCCAAGTTGCCCCCATTGGGGAGGGATTTTTGAAGCGGCTGTGAAATCCAAGTAAAGACCTGACTCCGCCGCATTATCGGAGAAACGGCTCTAACTTTTGAAGAGCTGGCCACAGTGTTTTGTAAAGTTGAGGCGGGTCCTCAACTCGCCGCTCTCTGTCCGCTATCTCCAGATCCAAATGACTCTGGAAGCCTTCACCCCTGGTCATTTTTTGCGGTGGGAAGTGTTGAATGCCCTGCCCGAATACCTGTGGAAGGATGAACGCGTATATCGGTTGTCGCGCTTTCAAATGTTGCAGCAAATGAGCCAGGACTTTTGGCGTCGCTGGTCGCTTGAATATTTGCATTTGCTGCAGCAAAGAGTGAAGTGGACAGACAGGACTGAGCCTCCCAGGGAGGCATTTAGTATTGTTAAAAGAGGCAAATTTGCCCTCATTGCTTTGGCGACGAGCTCGCATATTACGTTTGATTCTTGGCGGAGATGGCACTCCGCGTGTGGCTGAGGTGTTGGTCGACGGTTCGATTTTAAGGAGAGGTGTGACCTCTCTCGCCCGCCTTCCCGTAGAGTAAGCTAGCGGTCTGCTTCTCAGACCGGGACGGGGGGATGTTTGTAATATATTGGGTAAAACTAAACGCGGGCGTTTCGCATTGCTGCCGCCAGAGGGCGTTCGGGGTTTTCACACTGCTAGCGTGGACTGCATCGCGTGTAGTCCGCCTATTGTATTGCCCTATGCGATATCGGTTTGATTTTTAATACGCGAGAAGTTCCGAGTTCTTTGATTGCTAATTAGCTTGAGTTGTTTTTGTGAATTTCCTGTTTGTTAAATAACTATTGAACTTTGTGTTTGTGTACCCGTCATGGTGACTTTCTCCTGTGGGATGTGACGCGTGGCTGCTCGCTCACATCTATTTGTTGCCGAGCCGATTTCGGGAAGAAATCTATTTATTTGTTCTGGGGAATTGAGATCTCATGGGTTAGGTAGGGTGATTAGGAATTCCCCCTTCCCGAAGACACTCAAGTTTGGATCCGAAGAGAAAGAAGATTTAGTTTGGTAAGTGTTCAATTCTAGTTAATTTATAGGTTAGGTTATCATATAGGGCCCTGTAGCTCCCTTCATAAGCTACGGTGGTAGCAGACTGCGTATAGCTTAAGTTAGGTTTTAGTCGGGCAAACGTGGTGCCGCGTGGAGATTTTTTCCCGGTACTTATTTTTACCGGTGGTTTTTTCCCGGTGAAGTTCCGGTACAGAATTCTTCCCGCTGCCTCGTTTGTCCGGATTCTCTCTGCCACATTTTCTGGCAGCAGAGCGTAGTTGCTAGCATAAAAGGTAAAAACTTCCTATAGTAGTCATATTTATCTATACAAGTACTTATACTACTACATATATTTTCTACTGTATAACAATTTTTATCGTCTGTGAAGTCAACAAAAGTAGTATTTGAGAATTGATTACATATGTTTTTTAATCATATTATTTAACTTACATTCATTTAAGCTGAAATTTTTGACTACTTTTAAAACAAATACCGGGCATGACATTAATTTTAAAAATGAACTTAACTCAGTCATTACTTTAATAGGGTTCGTATCATGCTCACCGACACATATGACTACCCTATCATCTGAAGATATTTCGAATAATTTACAAGCAACTAATATATCTTCAGTCTTTGCATTTGGTTTAATTACAGAAATAAAGTTATATTTATTGTAGGTGTTATGTATACGCGATTTTGTTATGGCTGATGCAACTCCAATGCACTGTTTACCTCCAAAAATAAAAGTTTTGTTAATTTTTCCATCCGTTTTCTTCATGTTATTCTCCTTAAAGCTTTTTTCTTCCGATTTTTCAGCTTCCGATTTTTTATGCATTCCTTGTTCTGTTTGTTTCTTCTTTTGTTCAGTTAAGTCCTCTGAGCTATTAGTTAACGGACTATCCGAGAAACTATCTGTTAATCTGCGACGAATACTATTTTTCCGATTTGTTGATATTTCTCTTCTAATAGATGACAGTGGACTTCGACAGAGATTTTTTAATATGTTGTTGTCATGTGCTAACTGGGCATTTTGTTTTCTCAGGTCATTATTTTCTGAGATTACTCTATCTAGCTCATTCTGAGTGCTTAATAGATTACATTTTAAGTTGGTTATTTCTGCTTTCATTTCGTTCATAATTATGCACTGAATATTAGTCGATAAATCTAAGCTTCTTCCTAAAATATTGTCTTCCGATAATGTTGTATTGATTGTATCATTAATGTCCATAGATTCTACTGATTTCGCTCGAGTTATCTGGTGTTTTCTTAGTGTAACATTTGTAGATATATTCTCCATGTTTGTTGCCAGTAGTGGCCTCTATCGTCACACAGTGGAACTAGCAGAAATTTATTTTATTTTTATAGTGCCCTCTAGTAGCGTTGGTGGGTTGTTAAATATCAAATATCGATTTATGATATAACTACTGATCACTAGATGTCGCTTCTTTTATCACAAATTTAAAGAGTAGTCAGCCTACTCGGTCATTTATAGATGTCTCTGAGGTTGCCTAGAGTCTTATTTACTTCTGCCACTTCTGCACTAGATGCCGCTACTCTCATCACGCAATTTTACTAAGAAATGTCAGCCTGCTTGTTTCCCAATAGATGTCGCTGATTGAAGTAGCTTGGACAATTATTTACTTCTGCCACTCTGCAAGAGATGGCGCTTTTCCCATGGATCAGCTGCTTTCAGATTCAAATATAATAACGGTCTCAATATCAATTTTTCACTTTTAGTAATTTATATATTGAATTATCACTATTTTTTTATTTCCATAAGAACTAGGTATCAAGGCACGCACATATCAATGTTTATCTCAAAAAGATTTGCAGTTACTGATCAAATATTTTGGTCACTGTCCACAATCACTTTCAAGTCTTATTATATTGAGGTCCGTTTATATACAGTTGAGATAACACTTTCACTTGTGAGTCTGTTTATAACTTATACATTAAAGTCAAAATTACACCATAATTCACATTAAAAGATTTTATATGAATTTCTTAATACGCTGCTAATGTTTACATGACGACTAGCGACTTCGGCGACTGAGCGAGAGATAATTTAGGTTTTATATTTTTCCGATCAAAAACTACCAAATTAAATTAAATTTCCACTGAATAACATTAATATACAGGCAGGGAGAGGCCCATAACCTGGGACTAAAAAAAGGAATGGATGGATCCATGATAATAAAAGCGAATAAAAGTGCTTACAACACCTGTAAAATCAATTCAAAAATGAAAATGTATATATGATCTAAGTATCTACCTACTTGATTGATCTTCCAAAGGCAAGACAAGACTTAGACAAAGAAATTTAATAGTTAAATGACTAAGCTACAGGCAGCTAGCTTCAAGACGTACTACTTCCGCGAAGATTACTTCGCGGATTAGTTCATACTTATTAAAGTACTAGCCACGCCCCGGGGCTTCGCTCCCGTGGAAATTTCGGGATAAGAAGTACCCTATGTGCTATTCTCGGTTTTTTCCTACCCGTACACCAAATTTCATCGAAATCCGTCCAGTAGATTTTGCGTGATTAAGTAACAAACATCCTCACAAACTCACATCCAAACTTTCGCATTTATAATATTATTAGGATTAGGATGTACATAACAAGTATCTTCAAACAAGGTCCTCTTATGTAGTGAAGATTTTTGCAAGGTACCACCATATAGGGCCTATCTTACAGCAAATTAATTTCGTTATTCTTGTATTCCTTAGGTGTGCAAAGACGGCGCGTGGGTGGAGAATAAGGGCGCACTACTGACATTCCACTACCGCGAGACGCCGGTGGGCAAGCGGGCGGCGCTGGAGGCGCAGGCGCGCAAGCTGATCGCCGCCGCCGGCTTCACGCCCGCGCCCGCGCACTGCGCCATCGAGGCGCGCCCGCCCGTGCAGTGGGACAAAGGTGACACGCCTCCTTCACACTATCATAATGAGTAACGTACATATGGACACTCCCTGCTGACGCTCTACTAGCGCGAGACGCCGGTGGCACAGGGTGGGCGCTTCATAGAAACGGCGCGTCAAATATGCCTACTACTACTACAAATGAAACTGTATATCCGTGAACATGGCAGTAACACGTCAATGTGTGCGTTTTCATAGTCGAACGTCCCACAGTTACACAAGAACGGGGGAGAAGTGCGGAAGGAGCGGGGGTGCCATATTGCGGGAGGGGCAGGGAGTTTCCTTTCTGTACGTAGTACTAATATTAATTCTGTGCCGGTGGGCAAGCGGGCGGCGCTGGAGGCGCAGGCGCGCAAGCTGATCGCCGCCGCCGGCTTCGCGTGTTTTGGTGCAATAAAGCATTTTTACTTACTTACTTACTTCACGCCCGCGCCCGCGCACTGCGCCATCGAGGCACGCCCGCCCGTGCAGTGGGACAAAGGTGACTATAGATAGGTAACCCGGGGTTAAAACCCAGTTATCACCCATTCAGTCCTTACATTGAAGTGGGTGGTGACTGGGTTTTAAGCCAATCTGGGGTTTAAACCCGGGTGGTCGCCCATCTATAAAGGTGACACGCCTTCCTCATACTATCATAATGATTAAGGCTAAGGCCATACTACAAGGAGCCTCTTAGTGATAAGAGCCTAGGGACTCGCTTAGTGACTGATCCTAGCGAGCAAGACGTATAGCATACTATCGAAACGGGCACTATGCGAGCGACGCGTCTAGCAGGGTATCAGGATAGTCGCAGTGTGGCCACTCCAATAGTAGGTATGCCATACATCTGTTCCCTTGGTTCTTAGCACTAAGCGAGGCTCCTTTTAACTACTCATATGCTTGTAGTGTGGCCTTACCCTAACGTACAGTATGGACACTCCCTGCCCTCCGCCCGCTGAAAGCAACCTCACCCCCTGTCAGTTACCTCAAATAAAGTTACCTGCCTGAATGAGACGAGTGTGTGTATCTTATCTCACTCACACAAGCATGGTACGCGTCCGAGGGATGATTCCGTCCTTCTATATCTTATCCAAATCTAAATTTACTGTGTTGAAATGTGGGTCACGCTAAAAATGCTGTAGCATGTAAAGGGCGCCGCGCCGCATTAATTTTACACATCACGCAGATCCTCGGCTGAGCATAACACCTCGATGTCGCTACATATTTATATTATTCATTTAAAAGTAGTCTGCCGAAATCATGTCCCTATTTATGACTTTACTATGGATAGATAAATCATTCTTGTAGTCTAACGGTCATTCACACGCGAGATCTACCCAGTAAGAGAAAGTAAGACAGTAAGTACATACACATGCAAATGCGAAGACCAAGCTATATAGTGGAAACAAAGAAACTACAAATATTTGACCAAAATATTATCTATTAAATTAAATTAATAGATTTATTTTATAATTCTAACTTACCGCCACATGTCCGCAGGTCGTGCATCGATTTACATTCTAAGAACTGCTTTCGGCCTGGACTGGTGCGAGAGAATCAGAGTCATCTATGCTGGTGACGATAACACCGATGAAGACGCCATGTTGGTAAGTATTCAAGTTATTTTCTATTTATATTACTGTTGCCCACGGCTACGCCCTCATGAATTTCCCACGGGAACAGTACTTTTTCCCGGGATGAAAGGTAGCTTATGTGCATGTGCAGTAAGTGATTTTAAGAAAATTGGTTCAGTAGATGAAGCGTGAAGAGGTAATAAACAAACTCACTTTCGCATTTATAATATAAGTTAGGATTAAGTGTGTATTTAACGACATCATCTATAAAAACATCTATATAATCTGACTGATTGATATATCAACGTAAAAATGAAACTGCTGAACGTAGCCGAGTTTATATAGCGTAAGTGAGCACTAAAGGAATTTTGTAAATTTCACCCCTAAGGTGGTGAAATAGTGAAAAACTAAATTCACGTGTGCAAAGCAGAAGGTAAAAGCTAGTTAAGCAATAATTCTAATCAAATAAGGAAATGTATAGCATTAGCAAGCAAAATTCTAATGGCTATGATTACAGCAAAAAGTTTACAAAAAGTTCATTTATCCATCATCTAAAACGGAGAGCTAACAAAGCTGTTGTCCGCAGGCTCTGAAAGGTATGGCGGCGACGTTCCGCATCGCGTCATCGCAGATCACCAAGACGTCTGCGGAGCGGCGACTGTCCTCGCCCGACTCAGTGCTGGCCATGCTCCGCTGGGTGGAGCGCCACTTCTCGCGCCGCAAGCCTCGCGCCAACTCCCTAACCTACAAAAGCGCGCGCAAAGCAAGAGACACCCTACACATGCAGATGTCTTACCAACTCCCCGCCAGGTCCTCCCCCATACAAACTCCCCCCCGCAGCCCCGACAAAACCTCCAGCGGCTCCGAATCCAGTTAATTCTACATTATCTGAAAAAATGCTACGTTAATTTTAGGTTATGAATTGCATTTTCATTTTGAAATCCTAGTTCAAGGTAGATACTCTTTATTACCTATTGGAAAATTCAAACTGCGCTTCTCTATTTTGGTACTTAAGTGTATTTAGTCGGTAATATCAATGTCATCCGAAGTTTGAGTGTGAACATTCTTGAAAATTAAGTAATGATTTTCCAACCAACTGAAGAGCACCGACCTTAACGGCTGTGTAAGTTTCATTAAAAAAATTGTACAAGACTTCATGCCTGTATAATATTTTGCTTTGAAAATAGGAAAATCACGTATTTTTTTTGGTTTATAAAATTATACCTATGTATGTATTCTAAATTTTACAGATTTTTTCACACTATTCATGTTGCTATTACAAATTAATGTTTCACTTTATATTGGTATATTAGTTCGTTGATATTAGGCCAGTTAGTATACATTGCACAGGTTTCTTTTTAATCATTGATATATAAATTACGTAAATGTGATAGAATAGTGATGTACAATACATTTTTAAGATATGGCTTGGCTATTATATCGTTATGATTAATTGTGTATAAGTGTTTAAAACATAATAATTGTATGCAAGGCCCGACAAACTTGAAAAATAAAATACGCCGCGCCGTTATATTTTTTTAAAATAGATATATTATTATACGAGCAAGGATTTTTTGTTTTGAGAAAAATATTTAACAATATAACGTAAATTATTGATTTTTGTTTTTAATACTGGGAATTTTGTCATTGAATGTTTGTTGTCGAATTTTTAGGGAGGTCATTTTCATCTATTTTATTCTATTTATTAATTCTTATCTTCGAATTCTTATACTAGATAAAAAACAATCTTATACACCGCTCTGTAAGCTTTTTGTATATATATATTGAACATGTGTTATGTAGAAAATGAAGAAATAATACTAGTCTAGTTGGTGGCTTTAGTCTATCCAATGCGCACTGAAATACCTATATCTCGAATTTCTATCAATCGTGTATTTTTAGATCCATATTGAATGTTTTACAAGGATTTTATTTGATAAAATAAAATATTATTTAACAGATAAATGTTTTAATTGATACAATAAGTATATACAACATCATTACATCTATGAATCTATTTAAAAAAACAATTTATTATTCAGGAATGTTGTGCCTTAACAATAAATAAATACACAAAACATCAAAGATACGACAATATAGATTTTCTTGTTTTTTGAGATCGGATAGAACCACGAAACATTTTGTAACAGCGAAGCACAAGTTCCTTATTATAAAAAGAAGTCCTCCGTCGCGTCTGTCTGTCTGTTTACGATAAATTCAAACTAACTTCTAACGGATTTTCAAACAGTTTTCACCAATGGACGGGGTCATGCAAGAGGAAAGATTTGGTGTATTTACTTGGGCTTTACATTACTAGTTGAAAATAAAGAACAGTGCGATCCGTAGGAAAATGGATCACACTTTTGCCTTAGACGTTTGCCTCGCGTGGTATGGACCCTGCTATTTGCGTTTTAGAATAAATAAAATAGACGTCCTTATACTATTAAATGAATACTATGATGTGAAAACGATTTTACACTGCACACAATTTACACACATATTCACAAATTAAACCTAGAGTTCGTATCACAATATACTTAATGACTTCGTGTGTGTATCTATCTACACGTTGCTATGCGAGACGACGAGCCACGACAGAATGAAGTAGAACAAACATATCGGATACACCGCCAACGCTTTCTTCCCGGCTGGCTGACTGTCGCCCAGGAATTTGGTTGCCGCTGAAAATTTTATAATTCGACCTTGAAATCATCACCTTAAAATGTTCTAAATTATTTAATAACTTTGTTTACTTTACTTCTAATGTAATAATTCAATAAAATAAATTTGTTTTATCTGGAGCTTTATAAAACCTTTTGGTTATCTATATTAGGGCAGTAGGCCCTCTGCTCTACCCGCGCCCGCGGCAAAAGTATCTTATGTGTTTGTTTTTTTGAAAAAAAAAAACAAATATACAAAAAAAAAAATAGAAGTAGTAAAAGTAGAAAGAAGTAGTCGATGACTTCATCAAAATCCGTTCAGCCATTTACTCTTGCATGTAATAGACAAGTTTCGCATTTAAAAGTAAGGATTGGAAGTGGAAGCCAACTGATGCCGACATAGATTCTATAAAAGGTACATTCAATGAAGCTAATAAGTTTTTAAACATACAAGTTTAATAGTTCAAAATTGCTTTGAAATAAGCACGTATGCCTGTGCTTATTTCAGACCAGACCCAAAGTCAAACAAGAGTAATTATCGGTACAAAATAAAAAAAACTTACCAAATGTAGCCCAAACAAAGCCTCCCATAGATATTACCAGTCTTAGGAAGAACAGGAAGGTGGTTTGCGTGGAGAAGAGTATTAGTCGGCAGATGAGCAGGGCCAGAGCGATGGGGAACAAACAGTATCCCAATACACATACTGATTGGAAGAATGAACTGAAAAAATATATACACAGCAATCAGTCAAAGTGTAACTCTCATGAGATGATTACTTATGACTAGTAGTTCGCCGCGAACTTAGACCTCGCGATTAGTATTTTAAAAATATGAGAACGTAAATTTACTGATCCAATTTGAATTTTCAGTAAAATACTGGATTCTGTTAAAACAAAAATGTAACGCGCAAGGCATTACATTATTCAGTTATTGCGCGGTTGAGGAGAACAGATTTTCCAACCTTCTTTCTTCATCTATTCTGAGCTGCAACAACTCAAGCGGATATAATCAAAACCTGGATCAAATATAATATCTGTAAACCGTTTTGATCTCGAAAGAGCTACGTATGTACATCCGGCTGCCAACTCTTTTACGCCAATGTCCACAACTACTTTATCCAAAGTAAGTTATTTATAATCGAGTATACATCCCCGAACTTCATCTAAGGAGAATATAACTGTTTTTGAAAACATTACAGTAATTTTTCGTAATGTTTCAGGTTTCAGCTCAATATCACAGAAACTGTTTCAACAATTTTGATATCCTAATCCTAACTAAACTTTGTGTCTGCCCTTTGCCCCGACGGGGGGATGTAGGAAAAGAAGAAGAATCCCAACTAATATTATAAATGCGAAAGTGAGTTTGTTTGTTTGTTTATTTGTTTGTTACCTCTTCACGCTTTATCAACTGAACTAATCTTCCTGAAACGCATACACATAGCTGGAAGTACGGAGAAGGACAAAGGGTACCTTTCATCCCGGGAAAAAGCACAGTTCCCGTGGGAAATTCACGCGTGTAAAGCCGCGGGCAAAAGCTAGTATGTATTAAAAAAGTTTGTTTGTTCGTTTATTTGTTTGTTTGTTACCCCTTCACGCTTTATCTACTGAACCAATCTTCCTGAAATTTCGCATACACATAGTTAGCAGTACCTACGGAGAAAGACATAGGGTACCTTTCATCCCGAGAAAAGGCATGGTTCCCGTGGAAAATTTACGCGGGCAAAACCGCGGGTGAAAGCTAGTTCATTATAAATGAGAAATATAGCAATACTCATCTCATAAAATGTTAAGTTTCATCCAAATCTCATTACCGGTTACAAAAGTATAGAGAAATATTTATTTTCACTAAAATACCTACGTACGTGTATAACGGCTAAATGAATCTACAACTATACATGCGAAAGTGAGTTTGTTTGTTTGTTACGTGGTTTGTTACCGTGTTTGTTGTGCGCTTTATCTACTGAACCAATCTTCTATAGTGGATCGTATTTTAGGTGCAGCGGTCTCAGGTTTTCTATATGGCCCACCGTACCTTTTATCCCGGGAAAAAGCACTGTTCCCGTGGGAAACCACGCGGCGAAGCCGCGGGCAAAATATTTGCTACACGCATTCTACGAAATTAATTTAAAGTTTTGATAAGTTATTGTGGAACATAAATACATATACAAAAATATCACTAGATGTCGCTGATACGAAAATGAACGATTCATGTTTTAACTCAATATCTCTATAATAAAAGATGAGCAAAGAACTTAAAAATTCTAGGAATACTTGCTACACGCATTCCTAATATCAACGAAATTAATTCAACGTTTGACAATTATCACGGAACATGTACAAAAATGTCACTAGATGTCGCTGATACGAAAATGAACGATTCATGTTTTAACTCAATATCTCTAAAACTGGTGAAACAATTTTGATATACAATATACATGAAAAAATAGTGATACTATCTCGTGATTTGTGAAGTTTCATCCAAATCTGAATAACGGTTCAAAAGTTATAGGGCAATATTTTTTTTCATAAAAATACGTATTTCTCTAAAACGGCTGAACCGATTTTGTTGCGCACCGAACTTGAAAATTCTTTTGGATAATTTCTACACGTATTCTTAATATCATCGAAATTAATTTAACGGTTCGAGAGTTATCGCGGAACAAACATACATACATACATACATACATACATACATACATACATACATACTTACATACATACAAACAATGTTGTTTTCGCCCCAACTTGAATTATAGCCCTCGCTCGCTTTTTGCTCGCTCGGTCAATTATTTCATAGTTTCCCGTTATACACGTGTCTTCATTTAATGGCAATCTCAGCCATACAGAGTTATTTTTGAAACAATTTTTGCAGAAAATTTGGATCATGATATTGAGCAGGTTTCTAAAGAAATCTATGTCAGAAAATGATAAATTTTTTTTTTTGCTAAAAACATCTTTTCAAAGTATTTTCACTTGCTTGAATTTTTTCATGAATTTTTACATACATGATGTGATGGATACAGAAAGGTATTTTGAACAATTATATCTCTCTCTCTCTCTCTCTCAGCCTAAAGACGTCCACTGCTGGACAAAGGCCTCCCCCAAGGATTTTATCCATGGGGGGGTTTTGCCGTAATCGCCACGCTTGGCAGGCGGGTTGGCGATCGCAGTGTGATGGCATAGTACGCGGAAAGATGCTGCTGCCCATCCTCCGGTGTTTTAAATCCCTTAGTCGCCTCTTACGACACCCACGGGGAGAGATGGGTTGGTGTTATTCTAGGGCCACACCACAGGCCAGTGAACAATTATATACAAAATTCAAATTACTTACATGTTGCCACCTAGCAATTTACAATTTATTGTAACTACAGCTGCCCCAATCCATACAAGTACAAACACCTCTGCAAACTCGGGGCCTCCATCATTTGTATTGTCTAGACGCTCAGTGGACCCTTGAAGGAAGGTAGCCATCAATGTGCACAACAGCAAAGGGCCCCAAAGATCCCCTGAAAAAAAATATATGTTCATAAGTATATATTTGCAAGTATGTCGGAAAATAGTGACTGTGGGAGACTGACCTTAACACCGAAAATTCCATAAAAGGAAAAGATGTCATGAAGGATTTTTTTTTTTTTGAAAGATTGACTTTGACTTTGTGTATATTATATTGGAACCTGAAGTATATCTTGGTACGAGTTGACAACATAGAAACTTGATAATTGCATAGAGGTTCTTTATATAAGTAAATGAGCACTAAGGAGGGATAAAATGAAAACATAATTCACGAGGGGAAATGGGTAAAATAAAAGCTAGTAAATGTATAAAATTTACACAACATGGAACCATGGAATTTTGTTCAAATGAAATAACATTATTATTAATTTCAAATTCTAATGATCTTAAGTTTTCTGCAATCACTGGGTTTGATTTTGTGAGAAGAGAAATAGAGGGATTGTAAGGAGGAATGTAAGGAATGAAATGGTGAAGAGCGTGCTATAATGGGCATGAATAAGTTTATAAATGAATAAAAAAACTCACATTCTTTAAGCAAACTAGTCTTTTCTCTAGGGATTAGGACATGATAAAACTTGTTACCAACTGCTCTGAGATCCCGCATCTAAAAATAAAATGTTATTATGATAAAAAGGGAAGTATAGGGTAGGTTAAAATCCTATTTGCTGTTCCTAGTATTTTTCTACAAATTTGGTTAAATAATTTTTGCATGATTGAGTATCAATAACAAACAGACTCACATCCAAACTTTCGCATTTATAAATAGTAGGAATAACTGAAACAGGTGGTAATC
Organism: Ephestia elutella; assembly: GCA_018467065.1. NCBI lineage: Eukaryota > Metazoa > Arthropoda > Insecta > Lepidoptera > Pyralidae > Ephestia > Ephestia elutella. The sequence goes on from CM031575.1 coordinate 10,514,974, forward strand.
TAATGAAAATTCTAATTTTATTCTATTAGTATGGATGCTCTTGTATGTTTCAAATACCCACACATCTTTTTTCTTTACTTACAAATGTCTCTTTGATAGGCTCATCAAGTGTGTTAAACTCCATAGAGTCACCGGATGGCACACCACGACCTGGTATATTCATTTCACCTTCCACAACTCCAACATCACCTGCAGGGTACATCTGTAAGGGATATATATATATAACAGACTTGGATAAAAGTTTATACTTTTCACCAAAATACAGTTGTAATTATATACTTCGCAACGTTTTATTAAAATATGGTTCAAGAAACAAAAAATATAGTAAACAAATGCTTAACAGTGTCAAAACAATGAAAACCCGAACTCATGATGATTAATACCACTACTCACATCATATTTAGAATCAAATGTAGTCATTATGATGAAATTAGCGCGGAATTAGTAAGTTAATTTATACTAAATTGTTAATTACAATTTTAAAGTAATAATCTTTGGAGACACTCAGCAAAACCAGCAAAACACATCATCGATAATAAATGACAAATATGACAATGACAGACATCACTGTCAAGTTAACCATAAACTTTTTTTTTGGTTTCTTTATCCGTGAGGAAAGGCAAAGGGATCTAAAACCCATACAGCCATAACCATAAACCGTAGAGCTAGAAAAAAAACATTATGATTTTTTTCTTTAACTATCAGAGTTTCGAAGCAGCACTTCTAGTAGTTGATACTACCTACGCGTATAGTATACTTCACTACTAATATGGGCCTTTAGATTGTACTATTATGTATTCTGTGCTTTAGATGCGATTCTCTTTAGAGGATTGGTAAAAAACGAAGTACACGACATACTTGAGTTTTTTCTTTAGTACTGGGAAGATTTATTTAAGGTTCTTTCGTGAAAATAAAAAACTTTAAAACAATATCACGCGGACCAAGCTGCGGGCAAAAGCTAGTCGCTGTTGATTAAATGATTTCAGGTAGGTATAAACTAAGTAGGATAAATGAAACAACAACAAAACGTATTTCTTATTATTTTTATTACATAAATAAATACTTAATTAATCATATTATGTACCTATACTAATAAAAAATTAACTATGATAAGAACATTTTAAATTATTTCTAGGCACTTAATTATAGCATTTTGAAGAGTCTATTTCATTGAAGCATTTTTGGTTCCATGCGTACCTACTATCTCCCTTCTTTTCATTTTATTGAACTCGCTATTTGTATTCTTACTTACCTACTTTCTATATAGAAGAAATGGAAAGATGTTGTGAGATAGCGTGATTTGCCTGACGAGTTAGTCTTAGTTTTTTACTTACTTACATAATTACAATTATTTTTGTTATTTATAGGTCAGCAGCTCGCAATGACTAAACCATGCATCAGTATAGAGGGAGCCACAGCATCCGAAAATTCATACAAAATCACAAAATAAAAGTAGGTATCAATGTCGTAGCTGTATCAATTTCTGGTATTCACACTCGGTTATCATACCTACTATTATTCAATGTTATTTTCAACACAGGGACAAGCTCGGATTTCATGCGATTGTCATTCTACACGATAGAACTAAACGTTGAGCGTAGAGCGGCGCGGTCAGCGTGCGCGTTTGCTTGGCAGCGGCGGCGGTGAGCGGCGAGGAAAGAGGCGGTGGCGCATAAAATAAATGGCGGCGGCGGCGGCGGCAAGCAAGAGGGCGGCTGCCGCACAGCCGCCCGCAACGCCGCGCATGCGCGAAAACTCGGGCACGCGCAGCGATGCGCCGCCGCGTGCACCCCCGCAGTTCACGCGCGCCCAATACAGCATGCCCTCTTCCACATTGCTCACTGAAAACATAACGTTTATAGTAAATTAGTACCTATTTGCCGACTTTACAAACCATAATCAATAGGGAAGTCTTCATGAATGCGGAGACGGAAGCATGCGGTTATTTGAAGCGTGATACTTACCCAGTAGGTAATCGTGTTGCGCCTGCACAGACTGCAATAGTCGCTCGCCGGGCGCAGAGCCCTCATACCAGCGCACGGAGCAGCCCACTACCGCCTCCGCTCCGCTCCAGCGAATCAGCGCGCCGTCGTCTATCAGGCGGACGCTCACCTGGTTCAACATTGGTAACCATGATTGTGTATTCAGTTCAAGTCAGTTCAAAGTATGATGAGTAAGACCTACAACCAACCTGGAGTTCCCCTCCGGATACGCCTGCAGCAGCTGCACCAGCTTCTGCTGGCAAGTCCGGTGACTCCGTAGCTAATGAAAACATTGTGACGCTCTCTTCAGAAGTTTCCGCTGGTTCTGAAATATGTGCATACTTTAAATTAGACCAGCATTGCACCATTGGAAATTTAGGGGAACCCGTTTTTTATATTTGATCGAAGGGGAACCCCCTACTGTATCTTGCCTATATAGAAATCAGAAAGTACAAAAGCTGAGAGTTTTTGAATCAGACAGGTCAATGGAAGAATATAAAAGATTAGCATGTGATTTTAAGTCTTGTATCTGGTCTACTCAGGGGGTATAATACCAACAAACCTGTGGTCCACACAAACACGGGCTTGCTGAAGAGGCCGTCGCCGAGCTGGTCGCTGGCCAGCACCCGCAGCTCGTGCTGCTTGCCAGGCCGCAGTCCTACCAGCGTGGCTTCCGTCACTCCTCGCGATAGTATCTTCATGGTCCGCCACTCGTGGGCGTAACGCTCCCGATACCAGACTGTATATTCCACCTCCGGACCGTTATGCCCTGCATTACATGGGAATTTTAATAGACCGTTATCAGCTTCGGTGAAGGAAAACAACGTGAAGAAAGCATGGAGAAATCTAAGGGAAACCACTGCCGTACTTGCCAAGAAAGAAAGAAAAAGTATGTGTAATGACACCGACAGCAAAATGACTTTTCTTTCCATATTTCGAAAAGTACCTACTTAGGTAATATCTTCAGTCATTCCATTTCTGTTAATTTATCTACTAGTTACCTAACTAATATAACATTCTGGAGTAGGTAAGTACTATCTACCTATTCTAATCCAAAATCGATGATCCATTATATCACGAACGAACATCATCAATATGTATTATAATTGCAAGCGCCTTACCTGGCACCCAAGACAGGTGTATGGTGGAATCATGTGGATGTGCAGTAAGGTTATGCGGGGCGCGGGGAGGCACGTTCTCGACCATCAACTCGGTCTCCAGAGCCACGGAAGCTGCCGCGTTGCTGACGGCGCACACGAATACGCCGCGGTCCGTCTCGGAAACTTCGTTGATCGTCAAGTTACCGCCGTCCACGGAGTAGCGACCCTCTGGCAAAGAGTTTCCGTCTTTCTGTAGGTAAGTAAATAAACAGTAAACCGGTGAGTCAGAATCGCGCAAGTAAAGGTTACATTTCACCTGTCTTTTGAAATTTACTGTAAAGGAAGGTCTTACGACGTAAGCCTTCGTTGGCTTGACCACAGTCATTGTATGATGCAAATTGTGCTCTATTTCACGTTCCTTGGTATGTGTATTTTAGGTATATTTCTTGGAGGTTAGGGAAGGAATAGACGTGTTTTTAATAGTGTCTTACTCAACGGCGGATCCAGGAATTTTTTCTGGGGGGGGGGGCACAAGGACCGTGGCGGACTAGGACGGGGTGCAAACAAAGACATCCGTCCAGAAGGACCAGATTTGCAAAAAATCAAGAAATAAACCAGATGGGCTAAAAAAAAATCGGTTGTTTCTTTATTTGATATGCACTGTTATGGAATTTTCTCTCCACAGTAGATACACAAAAAACAGTCTGGGGTGGGGCACGTTTCTGTTATTTCTTAATTTTATATTCACTGTCATGGAATCTCCCTCCACAGTAGGTACAACAAAAAGCTGTCTGGCACGTGCCCCCCTAAATCCGCTACTGGTCCTACTTGTAAATTCATTTAAACCATACCCGTGTCCAGACGACAGTGGGTTCGTCGTGCTGGTCGATGGCGACAGCGCACGGCATGGTGACGCGATCGCCTCGTCGCGCCACGTACAGAGGCTGCGGCCGCGCAGACAGCGACGGGGGCCGCAGCACGTGCACGCGGACTGCGCCTGATCCACCCTCGGAGCCCAGCGCATTGTACGGCGTACACGAATAAAGACCCTCGTGAGATTCGTCCACCTATGAATCATATAAATTAGGGATCGTTATTATAACATCGCAAAACAGGTCGACCAAGAATAAGATTAGATGGTCAAGAAAAGTGGCGGCATCTGAAAGAACCTTTGCTGCCGTTTGCAAGGAACTAATATTTAGAAATAATGACAGGTTGCTATGCTAACTCTTATAAAACGTTTAGGTATGTTAGCTCAGTATTACATCGAACCTTGTTGAAGAGTAAACTCCCGTTCCTGCTGTAGAAAACGCCGGGCACGTTGTAAGGATCAAATAGAAAGCCATCCTTTTCCCACCGTAGGTTAGTGAGCGGAGGGTTGGCGCTGAAGTGGCAGTCCAGGCTGGCTGGCTTGCCCAGGGCTAGGAACCGCTCCGATGGCGAGTACACCACTTTCGCCTTATCTGTAATATTTTTGATCAACCAAAGAATTTACAAAATAGGTACTAAGCATGACAATGACAGCAGATAGTGATCTTACATAGGGAAGATTTGCAACTGCGCATTTTTTCAATGTTTCTTTGTACAATTAATAGGTACCATGACAAAATGTGACCAAAGTATATACCTACCTATTTGTTACAGGAAGTAGGTAGGTAAATATCAAACTAAGCATTTCAATCAGGTACAGGACATACTAGCTGCTGCCTTATAAATCTATTCCCATGGGAATTTATTGTATGGCTATGTATTGTATCTATTGGTTGTCAGTCACTAGATCATTCCAGCGTTATTATCAATCCACGATTTCGGATAAACACTTACACTGCACTTACTTGCACTGGAGAACGCACTTCGACAAGATTGCGGACCTCCTTAAAAGGGGTGATGTATGAAGAGAGTCATGAGGGTAGAGGAAGCGAGAGAGATCTGTAAGGATCGTAGCAAGTGGAAATCGCTAGCCTCTGCCTACCCACACAGGAAAAAGACGTGATAATATGTATGTATGTACTTACACTGCACGTCAAGATAAGCGCTGGCGCTCTGCTGCTGGCCGTCCGGCGCCTGCACACTGCACTGGAACTCCCCAGCGTCGGAGCTGATAGCCTGCCGCACTACTAGGCTCCCATTCACGGCCATCTCGCAGCGAGCCGCCAGCTCTGGCATCTGCTCCATCACCACCCCATCCTTGTACCTGCATTATCGAAAAATCATACAAAGTGAAAAAAATACCAGGCTGAAGTGCGCCTGGGCGCATATTTGCTGCACCCACCTCAAGAAATGGGCAAAATGTGTCTCCTTGCGAATGTTAAGTATTTGTCGGCTAAAGACTTGTGTAGATAACTTTGCCCAGCAGTGAAATTAAAAAGGAGGTAGGTAACAGAGTTGAAAATACTTGTACCTACTAAGAAAGTAGTAGGTATAGTGAGCTCGTGGGATTTAGAGAAATAATTGATTTCCCCATATAGCAGCTGTATATTTGTATTTAGAAAAGCCTGTAGCCGAATGCTGTGTGTGATCCGCGCGTTGCCAAATATGGCAGGGTTGCCATGTAGAGAGGCGGAAGCAAGGACACAAATGAAACGACTGTTTCTGATCGAAGATGAACGTGTAATCAACTAATAAATGCGGGTTACATGACTTTATATTATGGGTTTGCCTTATACACTTCAAGCCTCATATTTGTTTAGTGCTAAATGTGTACCTACTAGATCTAGATGTTACCTCACCATTCGACTATTGACTCTGGTTGTTTAGGCTGGCACTCGAACTCGGCACGCTCGCCCTCCATAACCGTGACGTTCATTGGCGGAGTCACGATTAGATTCCCACCTAGACCAAGAACAAAATCTGTATATTGAAGACCTAACATCCGAAATAAGTCAACAGTAGTTAGTTACGCTATATTTATTATTATTATAAGCCCTTATATTTCCAGTAACTATTTTAGCATTCTGTGCAGTCAGCTAGGAAACCTGACCTCTGAGACAGGATTTTTCTCTGTTCTTTGCTATACTTTGCCAATCTTTTCCTGCTGTTGTTTTTATTTCGTCGTCCCATCTGTTCTTTGGACGGCCGGTTACGCTATAATAAAGAATAACAAAAGCATCGAAGGGTTATTTTTAACAGTCTAATTTTAATAACTATTATAGCTCCTCATCTAGGTGCAGTCAGCTGCAGAGAAACATGACCACCCTGAGATAGGATTTGGTGCCATAAGTACATACATGCCAACTTTATGGATGCAATAATATTAGTTTTTAAAGATCAATGTAAACTGAATCACCATCGACATCGAGATAGTAGAAGGTGCCGTTATTTCGCTCGGGCGGGGAGCGGTTGGGGAAGGCGACCCTGCAGCGGTAGAGGCCGGCGTCGGTCTCCCGGACTGCGCTGACATTGATGGAGCCCCGTCCCAGGCCGAGCCTGCCGTCTCCCACGCGCCGCACGCGGCCTCCCCAACGGTCAGCCACGCGCGCTGCTGCCTCTCCGTCTATGCTGTACCATGAGAATATCATCTCCCCCTGGAATATACCAAATAATTAATGCTTTCATGTGATGTAATGGCTGCTTCTGGCTCTATACTGTATTCACCCGTATCAGCTACATTGTATGTATTGTTTTGGACAGCAAAACAAATGCCGATTATTGTAAAAATGGTGTAGGAACTTGATTTTGTATTATAAAAGATGAGATTTGCTCTTGACCACAATCTTGCCCGAAGGCGGAGATGGGGTCTACGGTGGTGTATCAAACCACCGAATCCAAAATGGCCAGTTGTGATGTAATTATTTGGAAAGCTGCTGATGTTTTTACAAGGTTTTTACTAAGCAGACAAGTAAGTCAAGTTACTAAGCAGATGCGCGAAAAGGTCTTGGTTTCCCCAATCTCTCCTCTAAACTGATGTTCTACGTACGAATGTTTTATTCATAATTATTTGTATTTTTTATTACGTGACTCTACTTGATATCAGTAGGTGGACAATTCACGGTGCAGTGACAGGAAGCTGGCAATTGTCCTGACTCTTGAGATGTGAAGTGAGATGTGATATTTTCAATTAGCAGAATCGTTGGTGCCATAATGCAATGCATTGTAGAGATAAAATATATTTTCAAGAATAGAACTCTAAAAACGTGAATTATTACCTAAATATTCATCCATTCACGTGACTATGTATGGCAAGCTAAACTATTAGTTGTGCCACGTGGCTCTGCTTCCTTGGGAAATTCACAGGGTCTTCCGCATGAACACATGGCTTCCACATGGCTATCATACGCAGAAAGACAAATCTGACAGACTGTTCCAAAAATTAGTTCGTTCAAACAAACAAACAAATATCTTTTTCAGCATTATTATAACACAAGGCTGTGTACCTTTAACCTACGCTTTACCCATCAAAATGCTCCACTGTTATTTTTGTACCTCAGTGGTTAGTTGGTTACGAAGCTAAAACCCGGCCTTGATTCCATAGTTACGACACTGAGCAATAGTTGAGGCGAGGCCCAATTGTCCTCAGCTGTGTGCGGCAATTGTACAAACTCTAACTTTAGACAGTGCAAACCTGTGGCACAGATTACTGGTAACTTCCCTGTGTGGTTGGTTCTGATTGCCTGTCGGCGCAACCAATTACTAATAGCAGCATACGGTATTTTTACCCTTCAAGGATGGCAGATATAGGTAATTTTCGGGCTATTTATTTCGACATCATTTTATCATTCTCGAAAAAAGGGCTAAAATTTTTACGTTAGCCTCCTCAGTCCCGAGGCCCTATTTCGAAAGCTATTTATATGATTTTTATAAAACGAACTTAGGGGCCTCCACAGATAAAAAAAATATATAAATTGTATATCTACTTATACATGTTTTTTTTATATAGCATGTCCCCTATAGGGGACTCCAGGTCTTAAAGCCAACAAAAAAAAGTAAAATAAATAAAAATAAATACAAGAAAATAAATTTATTTCAGTAGAAAATTAAAGTTTTACATAGTACTGTTTGCAGAAAACACTCCTTACTGCAAAAGAAATTCGTATATTGCATGTGAAGCAATAAACTCTTGATTTTTTGCTTTTGCAACCAGGGAACCGGCACCTGTAGTCATCAAACATTGCCAAAGGACCTGCTATATCTGTCTACAATTGTAGAAGGGGTTGAGAAACCTGTAATTTCCTTTTATATTATCTTTCAGCCTCGTTTGTCTCAAGTATAGTGTCATATTTACCCTCATAAAACAAAATTCTAAAGGCATACCATGTGTGTAGTAGCGTACAAAAATTTTCATGCCACAAGGGTTTAGTTTTTCTCCGGTAAATTCAAATATTTTATACTTTAAAAGATGCTTATTAATTAAAAAATATCTTCTAAAATATATTTTGTTAAAGATTCATATGAGGTATTGTAATCTCCCATTGAGGCAGTTAACGATTGGCATTGAACTCCTGGAGGTGATGGTGTAGATTTTTCTTGGTGGTGGTTGATGTATTGGCTTGATTAACTTGAGAAGTTGGATAAGTAGTCTGAGGATTAGTTAAAGTAGATTATGGCACATCATTATCTTTTGAATATTTATCCGAAATATTGTATCTACTCAGTTTATGAGTTTCCTCATTGTATGGAGCAATGGAGGGTCACCATCATCAGAAATCCCATCAACAATTAAGTCCTCAGCATTTGACGCTAAATTTGTATCTATTTCTCGATAAAACAAACCAGGAAAACAAAATAATTTGAGTATAGTATCTGTAATAATCTATATGAAAAAAAGAAAAAACATAAAAAAATCTAAGCTTGAGACTTGAAGTCCCCTATAGGGGACTCTTTCATATCATATACCATTATGATCAAACCGAGTCTCAAAACTCATACCAAATGACTTTATTCCATGCTAAATATCTTAAGCAATATAAAACACATCGATTTTAAATATTACATTTATCATTTAAATTTTAAATCATTTAAAACTTACCTAGGGCAGCCATTTTTTCGAACATCAGAGATCACTTAACTTCGTAATGGCAAAATTTTTGACATGGCCGGCAGAAGCATATCATTTCTGTTTTTTATAAAGCGACATCTATTTTAAATCTAATGCAATAATTATTTAGAAGTTTCTGCAAATAACCGCTTGAGGGAGACAACAGAAAAATGGTCCCCTATACGGGACATCAGGACTGAGGAGGTAAGAACTGAATACTACAAAATGCCGGCGTAGCATTTTCGTAGCATCCGCTACGAAATGGCAGAAGTATTCTATAAACTATATTTACTGACCTAGTATCATTTTTGGCTATCTAAATTTCTAACGCTAATTAAAAAAAAAGTATGATTGGAGTAAAAAAAAACTTAACGTTTGTTTGTCAGTTGTTCATAATATTAAAAGATAGGTGGTACTTAGTTACATACGAAATATTTTTTTATTTCTATTTTCTGAAGTGTGTTTGCGTTGAAACGTTTCAACGTGGTTTTATTATTTTAAAGCTAATGTGGCGACTTTGTCACTGCCGGATGGCCTCTTGGCTAATCTACTTGCATATCGTGGTCAAACATAGTTTACTTGGTTTACATAGGTCCAGTCAACGAGATTATAACAAGCCTGTGCCCGCCAACTTCGTTCGCGCGTTATTTACTATTGTTAATATCTCAGGTTCTAAGTGACGTATCAAGATGAAACCTACACCAGATTTTAAGTTAGACCTTTAACAATACAACTGTAAAAACCGCATCAAATTTCGTCCAGTCGTTTTTGCGTGATGCGCGTACAAAAAGACAGACTGAAAGACTGACAGACACAGACCAGTAGATGTATATTGTATAGTCCAGTTGATAAAATGTATTTAATGTATTGAGTTGAAATCCATTTATACGTAGCTTCATAACACTAAGAAGGCATGCCTACCCCCCGTGCCGTCGCGTCTGCATAGATATTCTGCGACAACGGATTTTCTAGTTTCATACTTTTTAGGGACAATTTTTTGCGATCGGGGTTTTGTTTTTGTACTTAGGTAACCTAAGTACAAAAACAAAACCCCGATCGCAAAAAAATTGTAAATGGTATTTATGATTTGGCAGTGGATGTTGGTATGACGGGAAACAGAGACATGTGGAAGGATAAGACATATTGCGCCGACGATGGGATCCAGATGATGGGATAAGGTGAGGAATATGATGATGATGAAATAAAAAGTAGGTACCTAACTAGGTAACTACTTTTTATTTTTATTTACCTCATCATAAATACCACCAAAAATAACAGTTAAAATTTTTGTACATATGCAGTCAGTTGCAATAGGTAATCTACCTATTAAAGTAAGTAGGTAGGTACCTAATGCAATTTGACTCTACATCCAAGATTTGCTCTTGAGAAGGAAACTGCTTAACAATAACCTTATGGGAATGATGTTAAGAAAATAGATAAAATAGGCAAAAACCAACATATAGGTACCTTCACAAATAAAACTTTTGTGAGAACTTATCTAAAGTACCCAACATACTTATATCTGTTTATCCCGAAGGTTGACTGGTAGAGAATGCTGTTAGCATTAAGTCCGCCTTTTATACCATTTTATTATTTTTGGTTTAATAAAGTTTTAAATAAATAAATAAATAAAGTCGACTCGACTAGTATGCAGGTATCTTGTCATACAAAATGTACATCTGCCGGCTATTAGGATAGTTAACCAGTGCGTGGGTGATGAATGCCGCTGCCCCTCGTCTTCTCCGCTACTTATTCAGATTAGCTCTAAACTCGTGGCCCAAATTAACGCACTCACTAGTTAGGACAAGTACACAAACGAGCGGAAGCTAGTCGTGCTTATTCATAACACCATTAATTGCACCGTGCATGACTATAGATAGGACTTTAAGAGTCCTGTTCTGAGGAGACTGAGGACTACCTATAGAAGGATTATTTGCACATTATAGGAAATTTTAAAAGACAAAAACTTTGTTGTCCTTCTGCCTGTCTGTCAAACTTTTTTTCTCTGGAATGCTTAAAGGTATTAAGTTAAAATTAATATCGAATACTCGGATCCACCGTCTCTTCAGCAAAAAAATAATCAAAATTATAAGTCATCGCGTTTAGAAGATTACAATACGTAAATGTACATTTCTGCCGGGCGAATGTAAACTTTCGCATATTTTGCGATTTCAGACGGGAATCAAAACCTATGGATGGGGTACCTACCTACTTCCTACTAGATCAACGGATCTAAAACTATGAAATTTGGCAAAAAGCAAGGTCTCACAGTAGGTACTTACTTGCACAGGAATAAATCTGAAAATTGTAAATATGTTGTTGGAACTCTAAAAAAAAAATAATAATAATTCTTCTTCATTTGCTTGGCCATGGCCCGCTTTAGTTGAAATACTACAAGAGATAGGAAAAAAAATTAAAAAGAAATAATATTTTTAACATCATTTATTTTCAGACCATGGATCCATACATTAAATTACTAATACAAAAAATCCTAATCCTAACTATCCTAATCCTAACTAATATTATAAATGCGAAAGTGAATTTGTTTGTTTGTTGGTTTGTTACCTCTTCACGCTTTATCTACTGAACCAATCTTCCTGAAATTTCGCATACACATAGCTGGAAGTACGGAGAAGGACATAGGATACCTTTCATCCCGGAAAAAAGCACTGGGAAATTCATATGGGCGAAGCCGCGGGCGAAAGCTAGTTAAATTATAATTTACTGGTTTCTATTGCAAAATTCTTATGGGAGCTTAACTTTTATGTTGCCATATATTTATTGAACTCAATACCTAAAAGACTTTACGCACACGTAAAGTAGGTACAATAAGAACGTGTGTGAAGTTGCGGTGTGGTGCCCTTGTTCATCAATACAACAATAAGCCGTACAGAAGTATATACAGACAGACTAACCTGGATTGTATGACAATTCGCTTCTGGTACTCTCATTGTTAGGCTTGTACTGAGTATTAGGATTGGTCAGATTAACCCAGATTCTGATCAAATAAAATTCGTTCTCGCATCAGATGTTTTCGAACAAAAAAATCCAACATATCGTAAGTGTATAATTTTGCTTATACATGGGTAGGTACCTAGATGGTTCCACACTTATTTATAAAACATTGATAAGATATCATCATAATAGCAAGTTCCAGTCAATGATATTGAACATATTTTCTCAAAACAATAAACACAGCTGATCGGTATACTGGAAAGGAAGTCCACCATTTTCAAGAAATTACCTATAAAACTGTGCCTGTAGTTTTTTTCAAATAAAATAAAAGGATTAGGTACTTACCAGTTTGGATGTTTGTTACCTACTTAATCACGCAATATCTACTAGACGGATTTTGAAGAAATTTGGTACTTACACGGGTAAAAAATACCGAATAGCCCATAAGGTACTTTCTATCTCGAAATTCCCACGGGAGCGAAGCCCCGGGTCACAACTAGTAATCGATAAAAAAAAATATTGCTTGCAGCTTACGTCTTTATCCCACTGCAAGTGGTAGGGGATTTCGTTTCCGAAAGGGAAGTCGAGATGACAGTTCATGACCGCGTAGCCTCCGACGCTGGCTCGTAGCCTCTCCATGTCCAGGGGAAGTAGGGACGCTCCGGCCAGAGCAACAATGGTCACCCCGAAGATCGCCACCAGATGATCCCGCATCTTCCACAAGTCGCAACGCGACAACAGTTTCGAGACGCACGCGCAAGCACGCGGCCACTCGGACCAGCGTAGTGACAATGATTGACCGATCCTATTCACGTCCAAGTTACGTCACGTGGACTGATCTTCCCGTTCTAACTAAATTCCCGCGGCTGTTTGACTTCGTGACTTCTTGTGCTCAATCTACCGATGCGGGCGAGGGCGTGCCGCGAGCGGGTGTAGAAACTGAATAAAACAAATAGGTATATACTCGTATAGGACAGCAGATAGACAGTTTTGTTCAGTTTCATTGCCTCTGACCGTTTTTCAGGTAGGTATTTACTAACGATTATACAATGACTGCAGATGTATTCATTTGGTCAGAATGAATTCCCTTATTTTAATTTGTTTCTTGATATTTTTAAAATTATTTAAAAAATAAATTCTGATGTCACAGATGCAAAAAACATATTTTTAGAATGTTCATACATTGCTCTAATAAAATAGAAATAAAAAGAATTATGTTTTGCATTAATTTCGTCACTGCTAGCAATCAAGTGTAAAATCCTAAAAAAAATCCGGTAACAATTTGCAAATGACTCTAAATGGTCTATACTAGCTTCGCTTTAAGGCTTTGTATCAAACTACCAATCACCTGTATAATCTGCAACTCCAGCTGTATGCTATTTTTCACAAAATATAGCTCAGGGATATGTAATTCATATTTCAATTTTAAGTATGATACATATAAATACTATGTATGTATCTTTCACGTATCATATTATACTTAAAATTGTCCAAAGATGATAGACTAGAATACTTGCAAAATAAATCTTAAAAATGTATTTGGTACGTAAACTGCTGCAACTTATCCAACTACACACAAATTTGCCTATTTCATTTGAATTATGATATATCGCATTCGCTTGCTTTATTCTCGTTTTCTACTATTCTGTAGTAACTATTCATTATTTGGGCAACATATTTTTCATTTTTTATAATTGTAACTCCATTAATACTCTGTCAGTTGTGCGACAAAGATCGTTGGGTGAGGCTGCATTTTTTTTGCGCTCTAAAACTTTTGAATTTTAACTATTAAAAAGCTGTGTTTTCGCACAGGATTAACTGCCTAAGGTAGGATAATATTGTCTTCTTCTAGCATTACTTGTTTTTTTACGCAAAAGATTGTTTTTTTATAAAAAAAACTTAAAAGGCAATCATGTGTAGTGTTTTGAAAACTTGAGTGACATAACTATGCCTGGGTCTAGGGTTGTCAAATTTTGTTAACTAGCTTTTACTCGCAGCTTCACTCGCGTGAATCTCGCTTACATTATGCTTACAAATTTATTTTAGAATTCGTTTCCTCTAGTTACATTAGAAGTGCTCGTTGTAAATTTGTAAAACAATATTCAAATATTTTTTGTAGAAATAATTGTAAAAGAGATTCAACACTTTGTATACTTTTCTTTTATACCACAATCAAAAATTTAAGATTATTAATAATTTTTGATTAAAATGATGAGACATTATTACCAAGAAGCATTAAAATTGTGATTTTTTAATGAAAGTAGCCATCTGGTTTTTTTCTTTTATAAAAAAGTATTAATAATAATCTGTATTCTTTTGGACAACCCTATAGTCAACGACATTTTTGTATGGAAAGTCAGTAGAACCTGCTACAACTTGGCCTAGTAGCTGTAATAAAAAAATGATACAGTATATTGCACTGATTAAATTGGCAGGGACAAGTATGTTGTCGCATGCACATGAAAAAAAATTAACGGAAACGATAAGTACAATAAGTATAGAATTATCCTTCTAGGCAAACTTGTGTCTTTTACATACAACTTAGCCTACGACTTTGAGCCCTTGTAATTCAGAAAATTGGTGGAAATTAATAAGATTTGGGGTCTCAATAGCAAGCCATTATGTCTGTCTTCCATTCAAAAACAATTGAGAGTCAAAATTATGAATAGGTTCCGAGAAAATCGCAAAAAACGTCAAATTCCGTGCAAAGTTGCAGCAGTTTACGGTACTAACAAAGTAAGAGTAAAAATGAAAAGCAATTTATTAATATAATTTAATATTTAATAAAAAAAAAGTCATTTGTTACTTATTACCTATTTCCAATATTATATATACCTTATTATCCGTTTCAAAAACTGTATATACTTAGTTTTTTATTAATTCACTGATTTATACTTTATATGAAGTGGATTATTTTGTGAACAAATTGAAAATACATAAGGAAGAAAACCTGTTCCATTAGTATTTGCGACGGATAATTCGATATTTTATATATTATAATATAACTATACTATAATTAATAAGTACTTATTACAAATTTGGAATACATTAAATGGGAATCATAAGGTATTGAATGTATAATCGTTGGGCACTTGATTCTCAATTGCCAGTTATGATAAATGCGTTTAGGTAGGCTGGTCGGTCGGGACAACCTTCAGCCCTGCATGATAAGGTGTACAAAGTTCTCGTAGTTAATATTGCCCTGCGAGTCCTCTTGCCCTTGCAACAGCTGCTCCACCTAAACATATTAACATACATTAATATAAAAGAGGCCTACTTTAAAATTAAATTTCTTGCTAAATAAAATTATATATTCAGGTAACAATTCCACAATACATTCATTCAATCTAAAAAATCTTAAACTAATTTAAAAATAAACTATAAATTATATGACAGTACTATTACTTATTCTGTGCTATAAACTAAGACAAAAAATTCTTGCTTATGTTCAAAGATTAATGGACGAAAGAAGACAGGCCTATGCCACCTATGCTTGCTTAGCAGTGGGCAGACAAAAGCTGACATTATGATAATGATGTCCAAAGATATGTCTGGCCTTGCTTCTGTTAAAGCAAATATTATCTAAATTCTTCAATAACAGCATTTCATATAACAATTCAACAACAATAGACGCAATACCCAATGTGGCCTCTTCGTGAGTACTTTTAGCCTTACATACAATACTAACCTCATCATCACTCAGCTTTTCCCCCAGTGTAGACAGAAGGTGGCGCAGCTCCGCTGATGAAATGAAACCATTTCCATCCTTGTCAAAATGGCGCAGGCCTTCAATAAAGTCATTGGCTGTGTCTCCACTCCGGGCTTTAGAAATTGCCTAGAGATGAAAAAATTAGTAAGTAGGTATGTAGATTATCAAAGTACAGTTTAAGACTATGGAGGATGGGACTGGGCAATTCCCAATCTGTGGGAATTTTTTTCCCAGATCTGTAGCAGTGTTACACAATCCTGGGGTGACACAACGGCGACAATTGTGCTTACCAACTTTAAAATATGAAGTAATGTTTGACTGATATCTCAGAAGGTTTCTGAGATACGGAATCACATCATTATCCCTTACAGGGTAGTAAGAGCCAAGAGTCGTGAGACTCTAAGGCCACACATAGCTAAATAGTGGACTTATTGATAGAATGGAGATTCAGGTATAGTGACAGGTTGCTAGTCTATCACCTATAAGTGGAGAAATCCCCAGTTTAAAGCCTTTTCCCTCGATTTACTTTTACAATCTGCGCGGGAAGAGAAGCAGCTGGCACAAAATTTAGGTTTTTTTCGCTCCCAGATCAGCATGGAAGATGCCAAATTATTTTATAATCTTGTTTTTATTATTTAGGTGTTGTGTAACAAAGGAACACTGGAATGTAAGGAGGTTGTGTCACAAAGGCACACTGGAATGTAAGAGTCATCATGCTTTTGTTTTTTTTTTTTAAATATTATTCTCAAGATAAGAAAGATTTTAACTAGACACATATTTGCATAGATAATTTTTTTCTATATATTATAACTTGGGTAATTAGCATTTTAATACAAGTTGTTTTTGTTTTGTCCAAGAAAATTGTGTGAGGTATGAGTGCACATACATGCAGTCCATCCAACTATATGACATGACATACCTTGGTGTGCAAAAGATATTTCTACCAATAGGTTAATTTCATTTATTCACAACTCAACATTTGCATTAAATTATTATTTTTGGAGGAAAGTAGCCTAAATTATGTTTATACATATTTACCTGTCTATTAGGTACATGTTTTCTAAATTTGTACCTACCCCTGTTTCTTAATAATTTATATGATTAGTCAGTTATTAGTACCATTTCCAAAATGCAATGAAAACCAAGAAAAATGTCACATTACTTGGTAAATAGGAAGGAAAACTTCGAAAGATATCCTTTCATCAGGTTTCAAGTGAAGAGTGCACTTTTTAACATCAGACTCTGTTGGGTTCTGTCCAAGAGCCCGCAGGGCATCCCCTATCTGTGCCACATGTATTTTGCCATCTCCACGTGAATCAAATAGTTGGAATGCCTCCTGGAACTCTGAAATTTAAAGAGGGATACATTTTGGTCAAATAATTTCTTAAATAAGGTGGGAAATGTCACTTTATAAAAAGGTAAATTGAATAAAACCACACCTTCAACACAGGTGAGTTTAAGTTTAGTAGGTTGCTCGTACGCAAACATGTCGAGTGGTGGGCGGCGCTGAACTGCGACAGAGCGCCGCGCTGCGAGGCGAGCGATGCTGACCCACCACCAGAATAGCTTTAAAACAGAGCCAAATAAGGAAACTAGGGCGCTTGCAATAACCGCCGCTTTCGGTAAACACGTTGATTGACATGACTCACTCCGCACACCTTACCTTGCAAGTACGCAATGCACTGTAAGGTAATCCGGAATGGTAAGATCTCCCATTAGTCGCATGCGAGTCGCGTGCAAATGTTCAGTAAAGACAGTTCGGTGTAGCATTAATATAAGACATTAAATTGAACAAAATTACTAATGATGCTAATATTTACCTGCCAACTGATCCTCTGAATATCCGGCCTAAAAAAAAACAACGTAAGTTTATATGCGTAAATAAGGACTTCACAATCAGAAATACATTTATACATACCATTGTGGTCAATTAGTCCGATATTTTCACAAAAATATAAGAAAGTTGAATAAATTAGGTAGATTTGCAAACCAACTAAACAATGACTGACATAAGATGACATCACGTCACGAATTCACGATGGGACGTCAAAGACGAAGACAGTTGCATTTGTTTGACAGATGGACAGCGTTTCTGGCAACATTGCTCTTCTATTGGCTTCAGTTATTGCTCTGAGAACAGACATATAATTAAAGCAGACCCAATATAACAGATATCAAGTGACGCCGATTTTCATTGATAATAAATTAAATTGGAAGGCACATATCGATAACCTATGCAAACGTTTAAGACAATTCTCATATGCTTTATTCAGACTTCAAAAAATTGTCAATCTACATACAGTTGTTACTATTGAGGTGGTCTGAGAGGGGAGTCTTCTTATAATCTATATTAAAACCGCTTGAATAACTTCATCACATTATTTAATTCACTATATCTCTTACAAAACCATTGTTACTCCTATAAAAATCCTGATCAGACAGCCTCTGACATAATAGCAATCAAATATCTATTTGTTTCTTCTTTTAAATGACAAACCTATTTCCCACCAGTATTAACAAAGAACCATAAATAAAATTCATCCTCCAACATCCCCTCTGAATTTTATAACATTAATAACTATGAAATATAAAACCTAAAATCAAAATTCCACATCTCCAACCTACATTAAACTATTAAAACCCCATAAACTATTTCCCTACCTACCTTACTCATCTAAATAAATATTAACAACCCCCCTTATTAAACAATTTCAAATATCAACCAAACAAACATATAAGATAATCATCAATTAAAAGAATTTTAAATTAACTCCAAAACCTTACACTAACCTATCATCGAGATAACTTATTTCCTCCAAACCTACCTCACTATTTAACATTAAATTAAACTACATCACTCTCACTGAGTTCATAAACATCACTAATCACTAGTAATACACTTCTTCAACCGTAAAAACTTCGTTCTATCTAGTCCCTTTGTTAAAATATCCGCTAAGTTAGAATTAGTGGGACAGTATGAAACCTCTATTAAGTTTTGTTCTATTTTTTCCTTTATAAAATGAAATTTGACATCGATATGTTTACTCCTTCTATTCAATATTCCGTTCTTAATTAAAACTATGGCTGACTGATTATCGACAAATAACTGCGTCTTTGGAACTTTTCCCGTTAATTCTTTAATCAAACTTTGTATGTAAATCAAGTCTTTGATACATTCTGCGGCAGATATGTATTCAGCCTCAGTGCTTGAAAGAGCAGTAACGGACTGCTTACGTGAGCACCAGTGTACGGGTCCGCCACCATAAAAAATCACAAAGCCGGTCGTACTCTTTCTTGTGTCTGGGTCACCTGCGAAATCTGCATCACAGTATGCTGTCAAACTTAAATCCCTATCTCTATGATAACAAATTCCTGTACCTTTTGTGCCTTTGAGATACCTAAAAATATTTTTAACGTTACTAAAATCATTCAAATTCGGATTTTCTTGATGCCTACTACAATAACCTACATGAAAAGAAATATCCAGGCTTGTTTTGTTGACTAAATATAAGAGCGAGCCAATATATTGCCTAAATTGATGTACATCATTATCATTACCCTTTTCATTTCTGTCATTTTCATTTGTATTTTCATTTCTGTCATTTTCATTTGTATTTTCCTGTATTTTCTTTTCAAATAAAAGTCTCGATGTTAAATTTATTAATGTTTTTTCCGAAGCACTTGTTGCTTCCCAAGATGTTCTAAAATGTTTCATGTTTTCAGGCAGACTACATAGAATCTTTGAAATGATTTGTTGATCTGAGATATTGCTTCCTAATTTTCTGATATTATTTGCTATGTTTTCCAGTTTGCTTATATCGTTCATTATATCTCCATCATTAAATTTGTAATTATAAAATTCTTCTTAAGTATGACAAATTTGCGTATCTTTACTCCCTAAAAATATTTTGTCAAATTTTTCTAACATATCTTTTGCTGTTTTGCACTCCATAATATAATTAATATATTTGTCGTTTACTGAATTTAAAATCCAATATTTAACTTTAGCATTGTTTTTAACAAAATCTTTGTCTGTAATATTTTCTAAATCTATGCCTTTTAATTCAATCAATAATTTTAATTTAATTTTCCAGTAGTGGTAATCTTTTTCATTGTCTAATTTATTTTAATTTACTTCGTTTTTATCCATCTTTTATTTTTATATATTTGTCACTTCTATTAAAATCAGCTTCTTGTAAATTCTAATTTGCTGTCAACCATCTTGGTTTCTTGGTTACAAAATAGGTAAAAAACAAAAAAATATCACAAAAAAAAAACCTTTACATATCACATCATCTTCCGAAACGTAGCGAGGCCCATGACCTATTGAGGTGGTCTGAGAGGGGAGTCTTCTTATAATCCATATTAAAACCGCTTGAATAACTTCATCACATTATTTAATTCACTATATCTCTTACAAAACCATTGTTACTCCTATAAAAATCCTGATCAGACAGCCTCTGACATAATAGCAATCAAATATCTATTTGTTTCTTCTTTTAAATGACAAACCTATTTCCCACCAGTATTAACAAAGAACCATAAATAAAATTCATCCTCCAACAGTTACAGCCTATCACGCATACGTCAATTCAACATTGCGTTATGGAATTATGTTCTGGGGGAATGCCACTGACAGAGAGCTTATTTTTAAAGCACAAAAACGTTGCATTCGATCATAGAGCAACACGGACTCCGCGCGCGGAAGTCCTTGTTGCTCGAAGCATTCGATCTATCTTCCAACTAAGACAAACAGATTCATGCGTGCCATATTTTAA
This sequence comes from Ephestia elutella, assembly GCA_018467065.1. NCBI lineage: Eukaryota > Metazoa > Arthropoda > Insecta > Lepidoptera > Pyralidae > Ephestia > Ephestia elutella. The sequence goes on from CM031575.1 coordinate 10,535,472, forward strand.
AAAATATAAATTGCTCACATTGCCATGCATGTTTATATTTGAGTGTGCCATATTTGTGTACACACACAAAAATAAATTCACTTTTTTTACACGAGCTCGTCATCCATCTAGAATAGCGGACAATCTACAATAAGTTACCAATCTCTCTCAAGTCAGCAGCAAGTTTAAAAACTTTTAAAAAGGACCTTCACGAGCTACTTGTAGATAAATGTTATTACAAACTTGACGATTTTTTGGAGGACAATTTTTAGCTTCATTGACAGTGCATTTTGTAGTACTAATTTCATTATATATTCTTTTCTTCATTATATTTGTACGCCACTTTGGCAGAATACAGAGCACATATATGTATTTTTTTCACACCTGTATAACCTGTATTTACAAATAAACATATTTTGATTGATTGATTGATTGATTTCACACATACACAAATGTCACTTGGACAGGACCGAACTAGGTAATTATGTAAGTACGTAGGTAAGTATAAAGATATTGGGACACTTGGGAAAATTGGTTAATTTCAAAAAATACCGTATAGCATTGAAAACACTGATATTGGTAGCTATACCTAACATATAAATTAAAAATTAATGTTCACACCACAGACATATAATTAGAAGCAGACCTAACATTAAATCGTAATTATAGTTATACTTTTAACTTTGATATGCTGTCTCTCTTTTACCCATGACGTCGTCATATGCGCCCTCCTGTTTTTTCCTATATAGCAACATTAACGCACACAAACAAATGACGACGCGAAGCACAATTACGATCGGTCGCCATATTGATGAGTGAAGCTGTCAATGTTACTCTAACAAATTTGTGCCGAAATACAGTAAAATAATCGTGGGTTTTGCTTCAATAGTTGTTAAAGCACAAACTGAAAATGGTGAAGTGCAGTGCGTACAAATGTAACAGGGCAAGTTATAATAAAACTCCTGGATTACGTTTTCACAGGTAAATATGGATTCTCTTTGTTTACAATGGATTGTTTGTCGCGTCTTGTTTTATTTGCAAATGCTGTTGTGGGTAGAATACTGATTTACAACTATAGTGAACAGGCTCTAATACCTATAAACGTCGTAGCATCGACTATATCGTCTAATCTTTTAGTTTTTGTCAGAAGGTATCTTTATTTGACGGGGCATGTACTAGTACAATGTACTAGTACAATCCATTGTAAACAAAGAGAATCCATATTTGCCTGTGAAAACTTAATCCAGGAGTTTTATTATAACTTGCACTGTTACATTTGTACGCACTGCACTTCACCATTTTCAGTTTGTGTTTTAACAACTATTGAAGCAAAACCCACGATTATTTTACTGTATTTCGGCACAAATTTGTTAGAGTAACATTGACAGCGTCACTCATCAATATGGCGACCGATCGTAATCGTGCTTCGCGTCGTCATTTGTTTATGTTTGCGTTAATGTTGCTATATAGGAAAAAACAGGATGGCGCATATGACGACGTCATGGGTAAAAAAGAGACAGCATATCAAAGATAAAAGAAACTATAACTACGATTTAATGTTAGGTCGTCTGTGCGTTTGCCACACAAATATTTTTTTTTGTTTTGTGAAATTGTTGCTGACTAAAAATCAAAAAAAATCTAGATCTAGCTATTAGCTATTGGTAAACACTGCACACAGTTTTGTTTTGTGGCACGCTTTGAGCAATAAACAAGGATTTTCAAAGATTTCCGTTCGCATTTTCCGCGCGCGGAAGGGGAGTCCGTGTCGCTCTATGGTAGGATCACAGAAATATTTTTTGTATTTAAGTCTGTGGGTACGTAGGATAGGATTACCTGGAAGTAATTTGGTACAACAGTTTATTATTCCATGAGGACTAAAATGTAAATATTTGACAAAGTTTTATATAATTATTATTCTATTTATCTCAAATTTCAAATCTAAATTAACATCAATCTGTAAAGATGAGTAAAATGGAACAAAACTCGGCGACGACGGCCCACGGCGAACGATCGTTGTTTGATCACGAAACGAAACGAAGCGATCGAACCAATGCAAACATTGTGCCAACATCAAGAAAATAGGGATGTGGTGCATCACACTTATTATCGACTTATCGGTATTAGTATTTATCGACCGTTTATCGTAGGTAGGTAGGTCGATATCAGCATTTGCCGACCGTAGGTAGTAGGTAGGTGATCTAATAGTGACCCACGCCCACAGTTTTATTTTGGGAGGAATTAATGAACACCAGTTTTATGTCTTTCAAAGTATATTTCTTTTACATGTTTTTATAGACGAAAAATGACAATTCCTTAACTCCAGGCTGTGCTCCAGGTTAGAAGTTCTGCAACACAAAAAACATAACTATTAAATAGTTAAAAACCTTTTCCGTCATGAGTACTGGTTATTTTTCTTGTACTTTTTTCGGTCGAAGCCGCGGGCAAAAGCTAGTATTACAATAAATGTAATTATGACAATGTACTTCAATATGGTGGTGGCGAGTGGTAGAGCGCCCGCCTGTGGATGCAAAATCCCAGGTTCGAATCCTGCCCGGGCTACATAAGTTTATATACCTGCACTCTGTGTTGATGATTATCAACTAGTGTGTGAAATGGAGAAGGTAATGGCAAACCACTCCATTAACGACCACGACCCTCAGTCATGAGGAAATACGACTAATACCTAATACTTCAATATATAAAAATGCTTACTTGGACTATGTGATCTTTTTCTTTTAGTGTCACTCACAGTAAAATTTTCTATAGAAGTTAAAGGTTCTGAAATAGAATAAAATTATTAATATATGAAAATACTTACTTGGACTATGTGATTTTTTACTTATGGAGTCAAGAAGTTGAAGTCTCTGCAACACAATCAATTTGTTTAGTAAATTTGGCAAGTTCTGCAAAGTTAACATTGTACATAGAGTCACACTCAATTGAAAATTCTGAAGTTGAAGATTCTGCAACACATAAGAAAATGAATTTGCAGAGTGACATCCAATAAAATAAAATAATAAAACAAATATAATTTACTAACCCCTAACAGTGTGGCTGTAGTAATTATGATCATCCAAAACATTTTTCCTTTTCATATGTTAGATATGTAATGGAAAGCTGAGGAACAGGTCAGTTTTGTATACATATATCAATATACCTAATAAGCTTTTCCTTCAATAGATTAAATTATAAACCATTCTTAAGATTTTTTTTATATTTTAATTTGAAACGAAAATTATCGATAAAATTTACAAACACTATACTTATCAGCACTATTGTTTACATGCAACTAAGGTTATACCTTTTAATTTACCCGTTTATCTAATTTACAATGAAATTTATGACCAACGTAGTTATATCCACGATAATAATATAGATTTTGTACTTACCGATCTTCTTCTAATGGAAATTTTGCCATGAAAATTCTTTTGACCGTCCATTCGATACGTTTTTATTTTACAAATTTCGCACTTTTTCCTGTTCAATCCGCTCATATTTGCTTTATATTTGTATTTCTACCCCTAGACGCTATAAAATTTTAAGAAAATTAGGCAGATTGCTTTAAAAAAGAGCACAGAATAATATGCAAGCAATGTACGCGGAACGGAACGGTGGTAAAGAAAATGGCAAAATGGTGCTGTGGATTTTGAGAAGGTTAGTGCGAAATCTAAATTATTATTTGCTTTTACTTTTGTGGTAATTTTACCAACAACCTAGTCGTGCAAAACTTAAATTTATCAATCAAGACACTGCCTCTAGAGCTGAAGATAAGTAGCTCTACGAAGTACGACTACCGATCAGTGAACAGACATCGGCGTTCGCTTTGTTCACAAATCTCCACGTGCCTTCCGCCATTTCAAAACGTTTTATTTCGCTATTTACTTTGTTTCCTATCGATTTCGTACAATTAGGCGTGCAATTCACAAAATAGCCTTTTTATTTTTGTTTATTTGGTCAATTTGTAAGTCTGCTGATATTGAATATCAGCATAAACTGGGAACGTTGGATGTATCGGCGTGGTTGGGCGGCGACCGGTGGTGCCGGTTAGAAGTAGAGAAGCATGAAGATATACTGATGGCGCGGTAAATTGCAGGAGCTGTCGATGATAATGGCCGCGGCAGGCGGCGAGTTCGTCGAAGGCTGGTTGGTTGCACAGGTGCTGGGCGAAGGAGCTTATGGAGAGTAAGTTCTTTTGGTTTTTATGTCACAGTACAGTACAGTATTTTACCTATGTAGGATTTACCATCTGAATCACTTCGTGATATTTTTTGAGTAGGTAGGTACCTACTTATCTAAACTTTACTGAGGTACCTACATTATTTTTTATTTAAAAAAATGATTGAATGAAGGTATTCTCTTTCCATTGCTTTCTATCAATGTATGGCTAGAAGGAATAACAAATTAGGTAGGTAGGTATATAAATCTACATAGTATTGTCAAGAAAGTAAAGTATTATATCCTAATTATTCATGATATACCTAGTTATATCATGAATTATGTATTGATTGATGAATTAGATATGACCTAGGTATTTTATTAACGCTGGTTCCTAGAACCTAAATATAAATATTGTGCTATACATATGTGATAAAACTGATTGTTTTAATATGTGCCAAGTATGTGTCTTAGACTAGACAATAAAACAATCCAGTGTACTTTTGTGTTTATTGATGTTAATTCCAGAGTTCTATCATTTTGTCATTTCACAGATGTAACCAACACTAATTATAAGGCTCATAATGTAAAACTGCATAATGTCTGCCACAACTCTACAGAATAAAGAAAGTAAAACATAACACACAGTTTGATGACTTGATAATCAATATTTTACACAATACTTTGCTACACAAGTTATTCTTTTACATGGCTAGATTTCTCCTCAAAAAAAAAAACAAAACAAATTCTTCAAAATAATTAAATAGCTTCCTATGTAATTTAAATGTTTGCAGTTCAGTGTGTGAACTTAATAACATACAATGCAGTTAGAACCAAGTTGAGAATCATGATGCACTCGAATTCTTAAGCAACACAAACCTGGATTATGAAAGGGCTTTTGAAAGTTCTTGCAATATGCAGGTACATTATAATCTATTCAATTTGGGTTTACCGCCTTGATTAGAACAAAGTTGTTTAATAATCAAATCATCATATCATGCTATGAAAATTTATATACTTCTGATCTTTTTTTAATTGAGCACATTTGTTTTCTATTAAGTACTTAACAAATTAGGCCTCATTTGATGTGTTTATGCTGAAAGTGATAGAAAGGTTATGTAAAAAAACGTTTTGGTGGTAAATTGGGTTAAAATTCAGGATTTTTTAATTTATTATTATTCAGTTACCATTTATTCAGTTAGTAACTTTTTTTATTGTTTTTTTTTAAATATAAAGTATTACAAAAAATAAAATGTATTTAAAGGAACATCCATTTGCAGCGGGACAAAGACCTAAGCTAACAATGGTCAGGGCTCCAGCGAGAGGAATCTCCTCACAATGCAGGCCGTGTCCTCTATTATTATTATTGTTATAAACTATGAACATAAACTTTAAATTAATTACAAAAGTATTAAGTGTGGTTGGTTATGCCAGGTTTTTTCTACCCATGTACAAACTTTTTGTATTCTTACAATATTTTTAACCCTCTTCAAAGAAGTGGCGTGTGATAAGTTCGCTACGTTTATTGATCTATCTCATTATACCTAGCTCGTCAGAAAATTAATATCTTCATCCATTTGAAGGTCATCACATCTTCCGATTGTTTTTGCTGATTTTTGATTGTTAATTTGTTGTAATTACAATTCAATACTCTTTAGGTTAAAATAGGTTAAAGATTTAGAAACCACCAAGTTTAATAACAAAATTTTTAGAATATGGTTATGATGATATGCACCATGCGTTTAGAGCTGGCAACAAGGTCGACTTCGCAGCTGTAGGGCGCCGCATTCACGCGTATCAAACTCAGTTCGGCCTGTGGTTCGGCGCTGTCTAAGCCCGCCATTTTCATAGACAAACACGGAACTAGATCTCACTGCAATTCGGAGAGAAAAAATGGATGTTGCGAGATCGGCGCATCCTTGAAAGTTTAACCACCTCGCGCGGTCAGTGGCACCGTCGCGCCGCCGACGACGCCTGCTGAACAACTTAATTTCCTATAGAAAAGTTAACAAAGTTTTCACGGCTACCACGCTGCGGCTTTATTTGATTTCGTTCTTGTTTTTTTTTATTATTAGTAGCTAGGTAGGGTAATCTTTCTATTAAATACATTTTGAATATTTAGTTGGATATTATTATTTATTAACTTAAATGACAACGCGTCAATTATAGTAGCTTGTGATGAATAATTGAACTTTTAGTTTCCTGTTAAATAATAATAGTAGGATAAATCTCAGGCGCGGCCAAAAGGTTTTGACGCAGAACGTCACTTTCGCAAAATGTCATCGTGAAAAATTTGGTCACTTTTAAGCACGTCACTTTCGCAATGTACCTATACCTACCTACCTCTAAGTCTGTAAATCAATAATATGACTTATGTAAGTACTTTGGTCGTTCTCATAGACCACCAAAGTCTTCAGTTTTATCTTTTATAGGTATGACACACAAGTTCAAATAACTAAATTCACTGCTGGACAAAAGCCACTCCCACTCTTCCCATAAATCCCTGGTCTTTTTCATTCTCTCTGTCAAATGCCACAAGTTAGTCCGACCATCTAGTCTTAGGCTTCATGTTTGTATATTTCCATTAGGGTGCGACTACTAGTGCACGCGCGGAGCGGGGCAGCGGTTGCGTTGAAGGTGCTCCGCGGCGGCGCGGACGCGACTCGCGAGGCTGCCTTACATCGCGCCTTGCGCCATCCACATGTCCTGCGCTGCCTTGGCGAGCGAACACACAATGATCAACTGTACATGTTTCTCGAATACGCGCAGGGTGGTGAACTGTTCGACAAAATTGGTAAGAGCCCTTGAATATGTGTTCAGTTCGTCCAAAACGTTAGTGTGATGTTGACTGCAGACCGAGAGAAGCCAATAAATACTTTCATAGAAACATAAAAATCATAGGTAGAGGATCTTTACTTTGACGAAAGCATAAGTATTTTGCAGACATTTACATACCTAATTAAATTGGAAGGCCATAGGAGTTTGGGCTTCTTGATTCATCTGAATCTTTCCCTTGTCATCTCGTAAAAGATTCTGAGAATAGATGTTTGTTTGTATGAAGAGTAACAATCTTTCAAGCAAACACTACTGGACTGCGCTGATTTTGATGAAATATGGTATACTAGCTTTTGCCCGCGGCTTCGCCCGCGTGAATTTCCCACGGGAACAGTGTTTTTTTCCCGGGATAAAAAGTAGCCTATGTGCTATTCCAGGTCATTATCTACCTCTGTACCAAATTTCATCGAAATCCGTCCAGTAGATTTTGCGTGATTGAGTAACAAACATCCTCACAAACTCACATCCAAACATTCGCATTTATAATATTAGTATGGATTAGTAGAATGAAATCTGTAATAATACATAGTACTTTATCCCACAACTCACATGGAAGCACGGAGCCCCGGGTCACAGCTAGTCTAATTATTTCATTTTTTTTACTAGCCTATAGTAGCCTATAGTCCCACTGCTGGGCAAAGGCCTTCCCTCTGGTTCACCATTCCTGTCTATTAAATGTATTATCTCTCCACTCTCTATCCATCACGTTCAGATCATCCAACCATCTTGTTCTGGGGCGGGGCCCTTTCCGGCACCAGCCAGCAGGGACCCATTGTGTGGCTATTTTAGCCCACCTATATGCAGCATCCTGCGAACATAGCCTGCTCGCCCAGTCCTACTTGAGATTTGCTGCCTTTCCTACATCAACTATTCCAGTTTTGGAGCGAATTGTGGAATTTCGCATGCAGTCGTTTATTTAGTCCCTAGCATACTTCACTCCATTGAGACTAAAGTATAATTTTTGAAAATCTTTTGACTCTCTCAGAGCCAGATGTGGGTATGAGCACTGCTATGGCGCGGCGGTACTGGGGCCAGCTGTTGGAAGGCCTTCAGTACTTGCACGGACGGGGCGTGGCGCATCGCGACATCAAGCCAGAGAACCTACTTCTTGATCACAATGACAATCTAAAAATATCGGACTTTGGCATGGCTACGTTGTTCAGGTGAGCACCAGTTCGTATTTTTAATTTTTTTTTTATCAAAATCAGTTTAATAAAAAGACTGAAGCGAAATTACATTTAAGAGCTTGCCTCAAAATTTTAAAAAGAAAGGCTGGGTTCCTTTAACCTAAAATTCTAACCTTGCAACAGATCTGCTAAAAGTTCACAACTGATAAAGAAAAAATACACCGATGAATGTATATTGTCTATTTGTCACGTTTTTTTTATAAAAGGGAGTTATCTAAGCACCAATGTGTATATTGAAGTGTCTGTGGTACTATAGTTTTGTTTAGAAAATCTTAATAGAAGAAAATCTGTTGTTATACCATCATTATTAGCCCAACTTACCCCATTATCCTACCTCCTACTAATATTATAAATGAGAAAGTTTCGATGTTTGTAAGTTGGTGAGGATGTTTATTACTCAATCACGAAAAATCTACTGGATGGATTTCAAAGAAATTTGGTACACGGGTAGAAAAATATGGGAAATTCCCACAGGAGCAAAACCCTACAGCGAAGCTCGTTATCCCAACTTATACAGGGTGTAAAATTACGTTCGACATAGCCGTTACGTATGCATAGGGTACCCTTATTAAAGTCACTTCAGAGTAAACATTTGACTGGGAAAAATAATCAATAAATTAGATATCAAAAAAAATAATAAATAATCAAAATCAGTGTATAGCGAACCGCGACCGCTACATGGTGACAATGACGATGCGGGGAGGTGAGCGCGGTCGGCAAAGGCGGCCCGCGCGAGTAATCAGCTGTCGATGGGCACTATTCATTGCTTGTTTAAAACTTTAGCGTTAGCTTTGATGGGGAATTCTTTAAAATTTTAATGAAGTTTCTTAGTATGAAATAACGGTTACATGATAAATTTTACAAATTGCAAAAAATATGGAAATTATTAATTCAACTTTGAACCTCATTATCTGGGAAACTACTGATTTCCCAGGCATGGTTTCTTGGGGAAAAATGTTCATATTAATGAGGAGATTACGTGGGTTTCGGCTATGTCGGAGGTCATTTTACACCCTGTATTTTAAATGTGAAAGTGAGTTTATTTTTTGTTTGTTATCTCTTCACGCTTTATCTACTGAACCAAGTTTCCTGAAATTCCCACATCGAAGTACTGAGAACATTGGGCATCCCTTTCATCCCGGGAAAAAGCATTGTTTCCATAAGAAATTCACGCAGGCTCTCTTCTCTTTAGTCTTATTACTCATGACTGAGGTTCGTGGTCATTATATAGAATGAAACACACACAACGACTATTTTGGCAATTTTAATGGGATGCTCCATTTTACACACTAGTTGATAATCATCAACCAGAGTGCAGGTTTCCTCACGATGTTTTCCTTCACTGGAAGCAAGTGGTGGTCGATACGGTGCAAACTAACATAGGTACATGAGTCAGATTGCAATACAAACTCATGCAGGATTTGAACCTGGGACCTTTGCAGCCACAGGCGGCCCTACCACTCGGCCACCACTGCTCCAAAAAAGCAAAAGCTAGTATACAATAAATGAAGGTGGTCATGGCGGAGACTAGGCGGTAACTAATGGGGTTGCGGCAGGCACGGGTCGCGCGAGCGGTGCTGTCGCGCATGTGCGGAACAGGTCGCGTCATGTAAAATGGACGACGGCGGTTAGCTGCGCAGTAGGCGATATATTGGTCTATGCGGTAAGCGCGGGGCGGGCGGGTCTCGATCTGACGCACGCGATTGTTTCGTCAGTCGTACTCATGCGCAAGTTTCTCTCCCTCCTCTTCCTTTTTATATGACGCGACCTGTAACTAACGAAGCGGTGGTGTTATTCAAGTGTGGGGTTGCGGCAGGCACGGGTCGCGCGAGCGGCTGCTGTCGCGCATGTGCGGCACCGTGCCGTACGCGGCGCCCGAGGTGCTGGCGGCCGATCGCACGCCGTACAGAGCGCCGCCCGCCGACCTCTGGGCCGCCGCTGTGGTGTTGCTTGCGATGCTGGCCGGCGGTGAGTTTAAGGCCCATTTATACCTCAATCAATCAATGAATATATTTAAGAACTTCTTGTGTTTCGACGACCTCCGTTGCCCAACGGTTATCACGCCGGACTGCCACACCGGAGGTCCCGGGTTCGATCCCCGGTCGGGTCAAGATGGAAAATGATCTTTTTCAGATTGAACCGGGTCTTGGATGTTTATCTATATATATATTTGTTATAAAATATAGTATCGTTGAGTTAGTATCAAATATCACAAGTCTCGAACTTACTTTGGGGCTAACTCAATCTGTGTGCTTTGTCCTGTATATATTTATTTATTTATTATTTCTATGTTTTTTCTTCTCAACCAGAGCTGGTATTTTTATACCATTATTGTTATTTAATATATGGGGACGCCAGCGCGAGCACCAGACGGGTGATCAGTCCACTCGTGCTGGGACTATTTCACCCAATTCCCCGAGTAATTTCAATGTATGCCTGTCTGCCATCTTCATTTATACCTCAGACGAAGGAAAAAAGAATAGTAATAGCTAGTAGTTTGTAGCTTTGAGACAATATATTATGATTAAATAATTAGTTTTCGACGTGAAGAGCTTTCTTTGAAGGCCAAGTTTCAATAATGTTTGTTTTTTACAAAAAATCGTGCACACCTAAAGTCGGTGCTGACAAAGGATTTGGCACAAAGATGGCAACCTGCGCGTACTAATAATAGTGACAAAACATGGCCAAGCCGCATAACTACTGTTAGGCTGCTTCTGGGTAAGCTCGCTACACCATAGACCTCATCTCTGTCCTCGGGCAAGATTGTGGTCAAGAGCAAACCCATCTTTAATAAAAAAAAGGTCTATTCTTCTTTACTTTAAGTCTATGATAGTGTGTATTTCTACATTGTTACATTTAATTTAGTGTAGGTACTCTCTCTATACTTAAGTACTTATTCTTTACTTAAACTGTGGTTAACGGTGTTGGTTTTACGTTTAATTGTACTATTATATAGTTTGCTGATTTATACATAATGTTGGTTGACCCCAAAAAATAGAAAAAAACTCAATGGCCGATTTTCTGAGACACAAATTTAAAAAAAAATAGTACTAGATTACTTCATAGATGGCGCTTAGTAAAAGGCGAGTCCATACAGAAAGCAACAATGCACGGGATTAGCATATTTGGCATACACAACATAATATATCTAAAAAATATCAATATTGTGATCTGTCTGTGGTTGACAAAGAAAAGTGCACAACATAGGTACAGCCCTACACCTCAGGTTTCATAAAACTCCATCTTATTGAGATTTTTTACATAGATTTTTTTTTCATTTGAGCTTTCAGAAAATCGCCCATTCAACTTTAGGGAGTCTTGAGACAGAATTAATTAATTTAAAATGAATTAATTAATTATGAATTTAAAATATTTCAAAGTCTGCTGCTATGTTTGTTGTAAAATCAATATTCCTATGTACCAACATTTAGGTAAATTCTATTTTCTATTCTATGAAGTGAACAACATATTGACAAGCACATTGTAACATTTTGAAGCACCTTTGAAGAAAAAACGTGCAAGATATTATTATAACCAGTGGTCGATGCCCGTATCTTTGGTATCCTAGCTGTAGGCGTTTCCTATCCCTAAAGTTATGGTACCGAAGTTATGGGCCGCGGCGCAAGCTACATGTTCAGGCGATGAAGACTGAACCAGAACTGTAAAAAGGCGTTTTTTATATAGCATAGGGCGGTAAAAGAGCAAGAGCACCTGATGGTAAGTTATCACTGCTGCCCTTGGACAACCACAACACCAGGGGTATCGCAGGAGTGTTGCCGGCCTTTTAAAAAGACGTAGACTCGTTTTTTGAAGGTTCCAATGTCATATCGGTTCGGGAACACCGCCGCAGGAAGCTGATTCCACAGTGTGGTCGTACTTGGTAAGAAGTTCCTACTCTCATTTATATAAGATCTTGTTTGATATATTTGTTACACATGAACATAACAGTAGTTGGTATATATTATTTTACTTTTTTTATTTTATTTTTAAAAGTCACATTAACAGGAGGACAGAATCAGCTGATATTTTGGGTCTAGTTTAACTCTGTATGTAAAGGATATTGTGATCACTTTACACATACTTCTAGCAATATGGTGTTATACATATTTGGTATTTTGCTTCTGTCAAAGTTTATATTTAGCAAGTATATGGCGTAAGTGGCTTTTCCGAGTTGTTTTGCGTAAAGGTGTTTTTCACATATAAATTTATACATTGAAATTATTGTAAAAACATTTAATAACAATATGTGTCGATCCACAGGAAAAGGTATGTTATGATCATTGGCACTTGTGCTTATTATGAGCTATGTAAACTCGCATAATTTCTTTTTCTAAAGGACTAAAGCGCCAACGACCATAAGGTACCTTTTCCCGTGGAAAGTCGTATTAAAATTTTATTCATAACATTTCCAGCATTAGCCATAAACATAATATCAATTGCAGAGTTGCCCTGGCAGCGGGCGGACTTAGCGGACGCACGCTACTTGGCGTGGACGTCGGGTGACGTATTTCCAGCATTAGCCATAAACAAAATATCAATTACAGAGTTGCCCTGGCAGCGGGCGGACGTACGCTACGTGGCGTAGACGTCGGGTGACGTATTTCCAACATTAGCCATAAACAAAATATCAATTGCAGAGTTGCCCTGGCAGCGGGCGGACTCTGCGGACGTACGCTACGTGGCGTAGACGTCGGGTGACGTATTTCCAACATTAGCCATAAACAAAATATCAATTGCAGAGTTGCCCTGGCAGCGGGCGGACTCAGCGGACGCCCGGTTCGTGGCGTGGACGTCGGGTGACGTCACGGCCGGCGTGTGGAGCAAGCTTCGTGGCAATGCGCGTGCGCTGATGCAGCGTGCCTTGGACCCGCTACCTGAACGCCGGCCGGTCCTTCAAGCGCTGTTGGCGCACCGCTGGATGCAGCATGATGGTAAGCGTTTTATTTAGCCTTTGTTCCTATTAAATATTGAACCTTATGTATCGGTGATAAGATTAAATATCTGTAATTTTTCACATATCTACAAACTTCCATTTTCGACAGACTACCAAAATTCGTTAATTCTGTACATGAATACTATCTTTTTTGTACAATCAAATTAGCTACTATTATCGACGGTCTTGCGAGTTAATCTGACGTGAGTTGACTCTACAGCAAAATAAAGATCTGTAAAGAATTAAGTCATATTTTTTAGTGATATCTTGATCATTGTGTAATATTATCTATCAATTTAATTGTAAATTGCTATAATTTTTTTCATAAGATATCATTTTTGGGGTTCCGTACCTCAAAAGGCAAAAACGGAACCCTTATAAGATCACTTTGTTTTGTAATAAAATGCTTGACATTTTTATATTTATCCGACTTATGTAATCGATTTGTATTGAGGGAATTAATGACAGTTGTTGCATTTATTTTGACTCTATACCTACCTTGTCTAATTTAGGATGATAATTTTGACAGCAGGATGAACTGATACATTCGAAATGAGAGCGACAGAGACAGATGTAGTACTACTATTTCAAATCTGTCAAAATTATCATCCAAAATTTTAGGTATTACAGTATTATTTCGTTGTTATATTTCTAATTTCCAATTAAAAAGAAGCAATAGCACTAGTCGTGGAACGCTGCCGTCGTTCCGTGTCAGGTACTAGGTGACTCTGAGTGGTTCGTCTCAGAGGCGCCTCGTGCCTCAACACGGCGCGGCCTCGCCTCGCCTCGTCTTGTCTCGTCTCGCCTCGCCTCGCCTCGCCTCGAATACTCGCGCGGCTCGGCTCTTTGGCGATTTAGCTCCATGACGTTACGAAAGCTCATAAAGCTAGATTACCAAAGCACTGCGCCGTGCTTAGCAACTGAAGACTGGAAGAAGCAACATGGATTAATTTATGTTTATGAAAATGTTGCCTGAAGACTTCGGAAGCAGCAACATGGATTATGTTTACGAAAATATTGATTGTTTCGGTATCGATTCCTATGTGATTTGTTTTTATATCATACATTATGTTTAGGTTAATGCCTTGTGCCTAACTAGACTACTGTTGTAGAATAATTTTCTTAATACTCTAAAATTCATTAAAATGGCTGACATGAATTACATTTCTTGAGATGTATATCTTTTTGTACATTCGGTAAAAAAGGTCCTCTGTGGCATCCTTTGATTGACATTATTGGCTTGTAGAGGTTCAAAAGTTGACAAATTTTGTATACAGGTTGTTTCGTTAAACACCAGCAACCTCTCTAGGTATATCTTTTTATATGGGACCAACTCAGAAATTAAAAAAAAAAAATCGGTTGTTCCGTACATTTTACAATGCCTGTAGTGATAACTACAGAATTATTTTGAACTTCTAACTGGTCAACTTTGCATGTCATATTTTAGGTGAAATAGTTGATATATTGGGATACTATTCCTGTGGCGTATTACCTGCATGATAGGCTCTCGACTCACTACAATAGCAGGCATTCAAATCCATTAGTCTCCAGACAAATTGAATGGGAAAGTGACACACCAGTACAGAAATTTCATATGTTGTTTTTACAATACTTATTAAGAAAACAGGGAGACCCGCACATCAAAACGTTCTTTGAGTCACGCCGAAACCATTGGTAGCAATAACTCGACGCGATTTTGTGTACTTACGGAATTATATCAAAAACTAAACATTCATAACAAAACATTCTATGATTAAATTAGACTGTCAACAAAATCTGCAGAGTTGGACGTCTGACATTGACAGCTGGTGACACACGTTCCGTCTCAGGGTCCTAACAAACCTTTCTTATCATAAAAAAATAAGAAATCATGGTAGGATTGTTGTAGAATTTTAATTATTCTCCTTTAATATCGTCGACTTAGATTATTATAATATTCAACGAATAAATACCTTATTTAAACGTTAGTTCTTTTAAAGAATATTAAAGGTTGGTTTGACGTGCGTCCGAATTAAGCGAAAAGGAGCGTGACAAGACGAAATGTCAAATCGAGTGGAGTCGATTCGCTCTCTTCCTAGATAGGCCGCCACGAGACACGTAACATGGCTTGAGCAATTATTAATTTTTTGGGGTTTTTTTCACTTTCGCCGCCCTCGGCACCCCGTCATGGGACTATAGTTTAACCTTTAGCTTTAAAATCCGCGATACGCGCAAGGACACAGGGGATATTTGCCGCCACGAAGTTGTCAGGAGGATGAGCTGTTGATATCCACGTGCCCGCCCGGCCGTATGAATTGGCGCTTCCTGGAGTGTCCTCCCATCACCAGAGGGTGCGGTTCTCCCGGACCGTGGACCGCATGCCACGGCGCAGGCCCCGTCGTCGGCGACCCCAAGGTGCAACACACGGATCCTAACCTTATTTCCAAAGGCCGCGTCGCCGCCTCCGATCCGAGGTCCCTGTAGTGGCTCAGCGCAAACCTCGGAAGGTCCAGCCAGCGTCTACTATCTCGCATACAACGGAGCGTGCAGGAGCGCCGCGTCGCTTTGAGGACGCGACCAGTACCAGTGCTCGAACCCAATGGATCACAAAACGGTGAACGGGACAACGTTCTAAGTGCGCACAGACGTTTGTGTACGGACCTGGCCAGGTACCTTATATTTGGTTTATGTTAATTTTAACTTTTAATTGCGGCAAAGACTTATCAGATTTTGGTATTAGTATAACATGTGCCCGCCCTCAGCGGCTAGTGTGTTTATGGAATAAAATGCTATATTCTATCCCAACCATATTGTATTAATGATATCACCCTGCCCATGACTCCCAGGACCTAAGGCTTACTAGACAAGAGGTCCTTGTACTTCAAAAGTGCGAGGCTCTATCCTGAGCATTACATCCGGCTCTCTCTAAAGTAATTGTTCGTGTATAATCGCACTGCGCAGGGATATTGCCCGTCTTCACTTCAAATAGTTGGAGACCCCTGCGCACATGCACCAATACATACTTTTTTTATTCACGACAATGGCGCCCGAACAGGGACACTGTACTGTATTTCAGAGCAAACAATTTAAAGATTTTTGTGCGAGCCATTCGATACCAAAAATATTTTACAATGCGTACTACGCGCCTCAGTCCAACACTGTGGAACGTTTTAACCAAACTATAGAAACCTGCCTAGCTATTTTAGTAGGAGAAGATCAAAGAAACTGGTCTAAGTACCTACCTCAAATCCAGCTATCTTTGAATAGCACTATCAATGTTGCCACTGGGCACACACCATTTTTATTGGCTAAAGGTCGGGAGATGATGACGGATGGCATGTTGCATTCAGTAAGAGGCGGCATTCCAAATTCGTTAGATGACCTTCAAATGTCCAGTCGTTCCGAAAAAGCCACGGCTCTCAATGAGATGGCAGACATCTTCCAAAAAGTTACCGATGCATTGACCAAAGCGTACAAACAAAACGCGGGACGATACAACCTACGCCGTAAACAACTTCGGTTAAGCGTAGGTGATATCGTATGGAGGCGTAACTTTGTACAGTCAAACGCAGCTCACTTTTTCTCCGCTAAACTAGCACCGCGCTTTGTGAAATGTAAAGTTGTCAGGAAGCATTCGGATGTTGTTTACGACCTTCAGGAGATAGAAACCGGTAAAGTTGGAAAATATCATGTCAAGGACATAATAAAAGTCTCACAAGGTGTGTCCCCTAGCTAGCAACTTTCTTATCTTGAACTTTGTTATTTTGGATTGGTATAACCAATTAGAGGCCTCATTTTTCACATATGACATGACTCACATGTGAAATTTTTTTGTCAAGCGTTTTCATGAAAACCAATTTCTTTTGTAACTACACACTCTAGGCGCCAGAGTAAATATAAGGATATGGATTAATACTCCTTAATTTTTGAGAAAAAAAGGAAAATAAGTTTTTCCCTTATACAATGTCAGCCCAACGGCTATACATTTTAAATGTCTATTTGTGTGAGAGCTCTCCATTAGTTTAAAGACTTTATTAGGTTTACAATTTAATCACTAACTAGTAAATTATGTAGGAATGCTAGATTACTATACTTAATTAAATTTCAAATAGTTTTTCTTATTATACATAAGTAAGAACTATATTACTTTAGATAATTCATTATTATTAGTATGCTACTTGCGATTATCTCATTAGAAATCCAAGTACCTATGATTTTTTAATGCAGGGGAATTGCAGCGGTCTGGCCAGACGCTGTATTCCTGACACTCAACATAAATTGAGTTAGTTTTAGAACTCTAGAACATACATTTTAGTTTAATATATGAAATAGCATGAGTTAGTTTCATATATAGCTGATAGTTTTATATTTAGAAATATATTGCCGTAGGATAGGTGAATGTTTTCTCCGGTTACCCCGGCTGTTTCGGCTAAGTACGACTTAACCTCTTTGCCGAAAAGGGGGGTATTGTAGTGATAACTACAGAATTATTTTGAACTTCTAACTGGTCAACTTTGCATGTCATATTTTAGGTGAAATAGTTGATATATTGGGATACTATTCCTGTGGCGTATTACCTGCATGATAGGCTCTCGACTCACTACAATAGCAGGCATTCAAATCCATTAGTCTCCAGACAAATTGAATGGGAAAGTGACACACCAGTACAGAAATTTCATATGTTGTTTTTACAATACTTATTAAGAAAACAGGGAGACCCGCACATCAAAACGTTCTTTGAGTCACGCCGAAACCATTGGTAGCAATAACTCGACGCGATTTTGTGTACTTACGGAATTATATCAAAAACTAAACATTCATAACAAAACATTCTATGATTAAATTAGACTGTCAACAAAATCTGCAGAGTTGGACGTCTGACATTGACAGCTGGTGACACACGTTCCGTCTCAGGGTCCTAACAAACCTTTCTTATCATAAAAAAATAAGAAATCATGGTAGGATTGTTGTAGAATTTTAATTATTCTCCTTTAATATCGTCGACTTAGATTATTATAATATTCAACGAATAAATACCTTATTTAAACGTTAGTTCTTTTAAAGAATATTAAAGGTTGGTTTGACGTGCGTCCGAATTAAGCGAAAAGGAGCGTGACAAGACGAAATGTCAAATCGAGTGGAGTCGATTCGCTCTCTTCCTAGATAGGCCGCCACGAGACACGTAACATGGCTTGAGCAATTATTAATTTTTTGGGGTTTTTTTTCACTTTCGCCGCCCTCGGCACCCCGTCATGGGACTATAGTTTAACCTTTAGCTTTAAAATCCGCGATACGCGCAAGGACACAGGGGATATTTGCCGCCACGAAGTTGTCAGGAGGATGAGCTGTTGATATCCACGTGCCCGCCCGGCCGTATGAATTGGCGCTTCCTGGAGTGTCCTCCCATCACCAGAGGGTGCGGTTCTCCCGGACCGTGGACCGCATGCCACGGCGCAGGCCCCGTCGTCGGCGACCCCAAGGTGCAACACACGGATCCTAACCTTATTTCCAAAGGCCGCGTCGCCGCCTCCGATCCGAGGTCCCTGTAGTGGCTCAGCGCAAACCTCGGAAGGTCCAGCCAGCGTCTACTATCTCGCATACAACGGAGCGTGCAGGAGCGCCGCGTCGCTTTGAGGACGCGACCAGTACCAGTGCTCGAACCCAATGGATCACAAAACGGTGAACGGGACAACGTTCTAAGTGCGCACAGACGTTTGTGTACGGACCTGGCCAGGTACCTTATATTTGGTTTATGTTAATTTTAACTTTTAATTGCGGCAAAGACTTATCAGATTTTGGTATTAGTATAACATGTGCCCGCCCTCAGCGGCTAGTGTGTTTATGGAATAAAATGCTATATTCTATCCCAACCATATTGTATTAATGATATCACCCTGCCCATGACTCCCAGGACCTAAGGCTTACTAGACAAGAGGTCCTTGTACTTCAAAAGTGCGAGGCTCTATCCTGAGCATTACATCCGGCTCTCTCTAAAGTAATTGTTCGTGTATAATCGCACTGCGCAGGGATATTGCCCGTCTTCACTTCAAATAGTTGGTGTGCAGAGCAACTACGCTCTGCTGCCAGAAAATGTGGCAGAGAGAATCCGGACAAACGAAGCGGCGGGAAGAATTCTGTACCGGAACTTCACCGGGAAAAAACCACCGGTAAAAATAAGTACCGGGAAAAAATCTCCACGCGGCACCACGTTTGCCCGACTAAAACCTAACTAACTTAACGCAGTCTGCTACCACCGTAGCTTATGAAGGGAGCTACAGGGCCCTATATGATAACCTAACCTATAAATTAACTACAATTGAACACTTACCAAACTAAATCTTCTTTCTCTTCGGATCCAAACTTGAGTGTCTTCGGGAAGGGGGAATTCCTAATCACCCTACCTAACCCTTGAGATCTCAATTCCCCAGAACAACTAAATAGATTTCTTCCCGTAGTTTCACTCGGGAACAGCCAGATGTGAACAGCCAGCCACGTTTCACCTCTCACAAGAAAAAGTCACAATAACAGAGTTTTTCACAAACACAAATTCAATAGTTATTTAACAAACAGGAAATTCACAATTATCACTCAAACTAAACAACAAGCAAAAGACGCGAGACCGCTCCGCGTATTAAAATCAAACCGATATCGCCCTGGACAATGCAATGGCGGACCACACGCGACGCCATCCACGCTAGCAGTGTGAGAACCCCAAAACGCCTGGCGGCGATAACAGGAAACGCCTGCGTTTAGTTTTACCCAATATATTACAAACATCCCCCGTCCCGGTCTGAGAAGCAGACCGCTAGCTTACTCTACGGGAAGGCGGGCGAGAGAGGTCACACCTCTCCTTAAAATCGAACCGTCGACCAACACCTCAGCCACACGCGGAGTGCCATCTCCGCCAAGAATCAAACGTAATATGCGAGCTCGTCGCCAAAGCAATGAGGGCAAATTTGCCTCTTTTAACAATACTAAATCACCCTCCCTGGGAGGCTCAGTCCTGTCTGTCCACTTCACTCTTTGCTGCAGCAAATGCAAATATTCAAGCGACCAGCGACGCCAAAAGTCCTGGCTCATTTGCTGCAACATTTGAAAACGCGACAACCGATATACGCGTTCATCCTTCCACGGGTATTCGGGCAGGGCATTCAACGGCCCTCCCACCAAAAAATGACCAGGGGTGAGAGCTTCCAAGTCATTTGGATCTGGAGATAGCGGACAGAGAGGACGAGAGTTGAGGACCGCCTCAACTTTACAAAACACTGTGGCCAGCTCTTCAAAAGTTAGAGCCGTTTCTCCGATAATGCGGCGGAGGTGGGTCTTTGCGGATTTCACAGCCGCTTCAAAAATCCCTCCCCAATGGGGGCAACTTGGGGGACTAAACTTCCAGGTTATTCCCCTTTGGGCAGCAATTTGACTTAAACTAGTACAATTTTTATCAATAAACACAGAAACATCCTTAAGATAATTTACAGTTCCTTTATAGTTTGTGCCATTGTCAGACCTAATAAGGGAAGGTAGACCTCGACGCGAAACAAAGCGATCCAACGCGGCGACGAAGGCCTCCGTAGTCAGAGCCGATACCACCTCCAAATGGACAGCCTTGGTGGCCAAACAAACAAATACACACAAATCGCCCTTCACAATACGGGCATTACGAAAGGGAGAAGCCTTGATCGAAAAGGGACCGGCAAAATCGGTTCCAACGCCGTCAAACGGTCTCGAAGGTCGGATTCGATCAGCGGGCAAATCACCCATCTGTGGTTGCATCGTGGATGCCTTCAACCTATAACATGCAATACATCGAAACAGAACGCTACGGATTGCTCTTCGGGCAGACAAAATCCAAAACTCGCGTTGCAAAATAGCCAACAAAGCATTGCACCCAGCATGGGCGTTACGAATGTGTCGATCAGACACCAAAAGCTGCACCAAGGGTCCGCCCTTGGGCAACAACAGAGGATGGCGAGTCTCATATGGAAGATCCGCCTTCCGGAGCCTGCCTCCAACCCGAAGAAGCCCATCCGAGTCGATGTACGGGTTCAAACGAGCGACCGCGCCCTTCAACTTAGCGCGTGCGTCGCGCAAGATACGAAGCTCTGACTCAAACCGTCCGGTCTGCACGACACGGACCCAATGCAACAATGCGCTCCGGCGCTCTTCTGCACCTGCAATCGGCTCCAACCGCTTTGCCTGTGGGTTTCTACAATTATGTATGAAACGCTTAATCCAACTGGTAACACCCAGAAGCTTATCCAAGCTGCTATACCGAGCAAGTAGCCAATCCGGCTCCGAC
This sequence comes from Ephestia elutella, assembly GCA_018467065.1. Taxonomy (NCBI): domain Eukaryota; kingdom Metazoa; phylum Arthropoda; class Insecta; order Lepidoptera; family Pyralidae; genus Ephestia; species Ephestia elutella. Next base: position 10,556,839 of record CM031575.1, read on the forward strand.
GTCGTCTCAGCGACTACAGCATGTACACGGAGCCCAGTCAAACTCAAAGAAGTAACGTCTGTCTGACAGACAGGCCAAGAAGTTTCTGATCCCATCAGCCACTCTGGACCCCACCAGAGCGGGTGTGACACCAATTCTGGTGCCGTACAACCTCGGGAGGCACAGTCCGCTGGGTTAAGCTCTCCCGGCACATGTCTCCATGTTATATCAATTCCGATATTCTGGATTTGGGAAACCCGATTTCCCACAAAAACCTCCAAGGTATGTGGGGCCGCGCGCAACCATGCAAGCGCGACCTGGCTATCCGACCAGGCGAAGATGTCCCGTATTTCGACCGTGGCCGCCAGTTCACTGGCAACGTGATGCAACAATTTAGAGAGAAGGTGAGCTCCACTCAACTCAAGCTTGGGAATAGTCAGCCTAGTCCTGATGGGGGCGACCTTGCTCTTCCCTAACAAAAGCGAGACATTGACCCGGCCATCGGCGTCAACTGTCCGCATATAGACTGACGCGGCGTAGCCTCGCTCCGACGCGTCACAAAAGCCATGCAGGCTGGCTCGATATTTCCCGGGGGCAATATTCGACGAGGCAAGGCAATCCGATTGACTTCCTTAATCGATGAAAACAACTCGAGCCAATCATCCAATGGAGGACCAAACAGCGGCTCGTCCCACGAGACGCCCAAAGTCCAAAGTCTCTGAAGAAGACACTTCGCAGAGAATATCACTGGACTGATCCAACCGCTTGGATCAAACATACGAGGCTATTACGGACAACACCGTTCTCTTAGTCCAGACTTTTGGTATTTCCAAGTCCACTTGGAATGTGAAAATATCGGTTAGCGGCTGGTACTGCATGCCCAGCACCGCTATCCTGTTGGGATCATCCACATCCTCAAACAGGTGAGGGTTCTGTTGGTGATCCTCCGGGATCCCTTCTAGAACTTTAGGCTCATTAGACAACCACTTACGTAGCTCGTAGCCACCTGTCTTCAATATTTCAATCAATTCATCCCGCAGTAGGAGGGCCTCCTCAATACTTTGGGCTCCGGTGCACACGTCATCAACATACAAGTCACGTGACAGCACGGAAGCCCCACGGGGAAAGCGGATCCGTTCCCGCTCTGCCAATTCAAGCAATGATCTGATGGCGATATAGGGACTAGATTTCAAACCATACGTGTTTGTGTTGAGTTCATACACCGTCACAGGATCCTCAGGGCGCTCACGCCAGAGTATCAACTGGAATCGCCTGTCCTCAGGATGTATGACTGTCTGGCGGAACATCATCCGGATGTCCGCACCAAAAACCACTTGATGTCTTCTAAAGTTCAAGATGATGTCAATTATGTCCCTATGCAATTTGGGACCCGAATGCAAACACAGATTCAACGAAACCCCGTTCGAAGTGGGTGCGGACCCATCGAAGACGGTCCTCAATTTGCCTGTTGAGGCCTTCACCACCGCGTGGTGGGGCAAAAAATAATGCTCAGTTGAGCTCCAATCAACTCGAGCCGGAGACATGTGACCCAAATCCTCGTACTCGCGCATAAATTCAATATATTTATCGCGAAGTACGTGGTCACGCTGCATACGTCGCTCCATGGACAGCAGTCGTTTCTCCGCAAGCGCCCTACTTTGCCCTAGGCTAGGACGAGAGGCAACAAAGGGTAACCTAGTTACAAACCGACCGGAGGGCAACCTCTCCGTGGTCGATCGAAAAAGGGCTTCGCACTCAGCGTGTTCCGGATCCATCCTGGAACTCATAGGTGGCTCCTCCACCTCCCAAAACCTTTGCATGGTCTTGGCCAAGGACGCAGATGCGACGACCGGTGGCTCCTCCACGGTGCTATTATCAAACACAGGGCCCATCAGGGCGAAACCAAAGATAGTAGACACTGCCATCAGTGAAGACGAACCCAGAGCTTTCTGGGTACCCAACAAAATCCAACCCAATACGTCCGAGCCCAGGAGCAAGTCCACTGGGCCGGGATGAAAGACAAAGGGGTCGGCCAAATCCAGACCCGAAACCAAAGACAACACACCCGGCGGTATGTCTGTCGAGGGGTGCCAACCCGCAATGGTATCCATTACCATAGCCGAAGTCGTGATCCTCATTGTGGAGGACTTCAGCGAAGAAAAGGTGACAAGTGTCTGGCCCGTCAGACACTTCACTTGTATGCCACCAACTCCAAGAAGTGGCACAGGCGAGTCCTCCACGACTAAACCTAACTGGTGTGCCACTCGAGTGGTAACCAAACTGCTTTGAGCCCCTGAGTCCAACAGAGCTCTCAAATTAATGGCTTCCCCCCCCACGACCCCATACGCGGACCACCGCGGTAGGGAGCAGAACCGTCCGCGGCTCTGTCCCAGCAAGGGAGCAAGCTAGTTACGGGCTCCCCACTCTCTCCAAACCAGGGGCGCGCCACTGACCCGGATAATATGGCGGGCGAGTGCACATCCCCATCTGAGGGGGCATAACCCGCGGCCCGGCCATACATATGGTACGGCGGGTGGTACTCCAGCCGTGGGTACTCGTGCAGCGGCGGAGAAAACCGCTGCGGCTGCATGTGTTGGGCATTGGTAACCCGCGTGGAGGGGGTGTCCCCACTCTCACGTCCGATCTAGGGCCCCCGCCCATGGGGGCCCTATCCGGGGCCTGGCCAGCTACATACTGGCCATGACCTTGGGGCGCGTGGTCCCGGTCCGCCAAGACCCGCGCAGGTACGCGACCCCCTCCCGAGGGGGGTGCGACGAGCGAAGCCGCGTCCTCCGTCCGATGGTGGAGGGCTTCGCGCAGGAGCGCCCCCGCCCATAGGGGACCCCTGCCTCAACAACCGGGGGCCATCCCCGTTCCGGTTCATGCAGAGCATCACGTGGTGCAGCCCACGGCATGCACTGCATGGTATGGCACTGGGACAGTCACGTGCATAGTGACCGCCCAAACAATAAAAGCAAAGTTCATGCCGCTTTGCCATGCGGCGCCTATCTTGTACTGGCAGTCTCTGCCAGTCCCTGCATTGTAGCAGGCTGTGGCCCATCCGGCCACATTGCAGGCAGTCCGCGTCCCTCGCGACTGCTGCCGTGTGCGCAACCCGCACACCAGCTCCACGCGGTGGCGGTTGCCGTCCCTGTTGGGGCTTCCCTCGCCATGAGGGTTCCAAGGGCCTACGTTCAGGCGCTCTGGATGGCGCTGAGTCCGTCATGGTATTCTCAGCAGCCCGTGCCTCAAACTCCAAAAACTTCACCAAGTCAGTGAATGTTGGTAGGGTGGTGCTATCCCGTTCCGCATTCTCGCGCTCAAATCGCGAGCGGATGTCATTGGGTAATTTGCCCAATACAATGTGCACCAGCAAAAAGGACCATTGGTCCACCGGCAGCCCCAGTGTGCGGAGCGCGTTACAGGCCACTGTAACGGGCGTGGTGAGCAACTGCAGGCGCAACTGTGCCCTGTTGGCCACCTTGGGCAGGGCCATCAACTGTGCGGCGTGCGCATCCGCTAACAAACGTAAGTTTTGGTAGCGGGAGTTCAATAACTCCCAAGCCGTATCGTACTGGTCGTCCTCCACCCGGAGGTGCTGGATGAGCGACCGCGCTTCATCCTCAAGAGTGGAGAGGAGGTAGGCCATCTTCTGGGCCTTCGACAAATCCTGTCGTGCTACGACCAGGGACTCAAACATATTTTTATATGCTACCCACTCCTCCATCCTACCCCCAAAGTGGGACAGCTGAAGGGTGGGGAGCCGACCAGTAACCGCTGGTCCTTCCTGTCTAACAGGTGTGCGAGGGGCTGGTCCGCCAGCCTGTCTCGCCCTTATTGCGGTCACCGCCTCCGCGATATCATCGTGCAGACTCAGGATCTGGTCCATGTCCGCCATGTGACCTGCGTAGACCTCCGGGGTAAGATCGGCTTCGGTAAGCGCCGCCATGGCCGCTTCCGCGCTAATCAATCGTGAGTGGAGGTGATCCGCTCTTAGCAGTATGGCGCCCTCCCTGTCCTTCCGGGACAGGAGTCCTCCGGCCGTCACAAACCATCTCAATTCGTTGGCGAGTGTCGCCCTAGCATTGGAGGCCTTCGCCATCGCGTCAAGTCACAAACAAAAAATAACAAAAGGTAATTAAAAAACAACAAAATCAAGCAACTACACGAAGAACCGCGGTAGGTATGAGAATGGCACAAACCCGGAACGCACGGTACAAACCGCAAACAAATACAAAAAAGGTTACAAATATTCTTATACAAACAAACTAAGAAAAAATCTAATAATTTTTACAAACAATTAATTATTTTTTACAAACGAACAAATAGAGGGTAGATAAACTACGCTCTGCTACCAGAAAAATGTGCAGAGCAACTACGCTCTGCTGCCAGAAAATGTGGCAGAGAGAATCCGGACAAACGAAGCGGCGGGAAGAATTCTGTACCGGAACTTCACCGGGAAAAACCACCGGTAAAAATAAGTACCGGGAAAAATCTCCACGCGGCACCACGTTTGCCCGACTAAAACCTAACTAACTTAACGCAGTCTGCTACCACCGTAGCTTATGAAGGGAGCTACAGGGCCCTATATGATAACCTAACCTATAAATTAACTACAATTGAACACTTACCAAACTAAATCTTCTTTCTCTTCGGATCCAAACTTGAGTGTCTTCGGGAAGGGGGAATTCCTAATCACCCTACCTAACCCTTGAGATCTCAATTCCCCAGAACAACTAAATAGATTTCTTCCCGTAGTTTCACTCGGGAACAGCCAGATGTGAACAGCCAGCCACGTTTCACCTCTCACAAGAAAAAGTCACAATAACAGAGTTTTTCACAAACACAAATTCAATAGTTATTTAACAAACAGGAAATTCACAATTATCACTCAAACTAAACAACAAGCAAAAGACGCGAGACCGCTCCGCGTATTAAAATCAAACCGATATCGCCCTGGACAATGCAATGGCGGACCACACGCGACGCCATCCACGCTAGCAGTGTGAGAACCCCAAAACGCCTGGCGGCGATAACAGGAAACGCCTGCGTTTAGTTTTACCCAATATATTACAAACAGTTGGAGACCCCTGCGCACATGCACCAATACATACTTTTTTTATTTTTTTTTATTTTTTATACACGACATGCCTACTTGCCCAAAATGTATGGAACAGCAGTTTTTTTTTTGACATTTTGAGAGAAAAAAAGTTGCTCATATTCATGAGTACTTTTACCCGTAGAGAGTTGCAAGTGTTCAACCAAATATTCTGTATAGAAAAAAAAAATTCTGGGCGACACATGGTAAAACTACATTTTTTGAAGAGCTACAGAAGTTCTTGGCCTGCCTTAGTTTTTCTCGAGTTTATTATAGATTCGACTTATAGATTAGTTCATGTAAGAATGGAGTTCTTGAACTATTTTTACACGACTGACCAAAAAGGAGTGTTATGTTTTAAGGGTTCATGAATGTATGTAATTTCTTTATTTCACCATAAGTCCTGAATGGCTTAACATATTTTGATGTGAGAGATTATTTTTAGATTCCTTGCATTAGCCCAAATGACATTGGCTATGTGAGTTGTCAGTGTGTTTTTATTTTTTAATAATTAGCTTGTTCCTAAAATTGTCACTTGTGCTACTATAGAAATATCTTGATTTTTTTTTGTACGGACAAATCACACAGATTGAGTTAGCCAGTTCGGGACTTGTCTTATGGGATACTAAATTACTAACTCAACGATACTATATTTTATGACAAATACATATAGATAAACATCTAAGACCCAATCTGAAAAAGATCATTTTTCATCTTGTCCTGACCCTGATCGAACCCGGGACCTCCGGTGTGGCAGTCTGGCGTGATAACCCTTAGGGACACTACACCGTCGCGGAATGGAACGGAAGCGAGGAAATTGTACATAGCATAATGAACTTTATATCAATTGCATAACACACAAACTAAAAACGAGCCAAAAAATTTGACGCGCGTATTCCGCGGAATCCTCGCGCATTCTCGAGAATTCTCCGGTGCCGTCTGTGTTTTTAGTTTGTGTGTTATGCAATTGATATAAAGTTCATTATGCTATGTACAATTTCCTCGCTTCCGTTCCATTCCGCGGCGGTGTAAATTGAGCCTTAGGCCACGGAGGTCGTCAAATCGATGATAATAATGTGTGGTATTGCAGAGCCGGAGTGCGCGGGCGTGTCGCGCTCGCAGCCGGCGCGCGCGTGCGCACAGTGGTCGCCGTGCGCACAGTGGTCGCCGTCCGCCGCGGACATGGCGGCGCTGCTGTCGCACTCGCAGCCCGCCGCGCCCGACGACCTGCTGCTCTCGCAGGACTGCGCGCTGTCCGCCACGCAGCCGGTCAGTGCACTTTATTTATTACTAACTTTCGCCCGCATGAATTTCCAACAGGAACAGTGCTTTTTCCCGGGATGAAAGGTATCTCCTTCTCAGTACTTCTATGTGTATGCAAAATTTCAGGAAGATTGATTTAGTAGATAAAGTGTAAAGAGGTAAGAAATTTACTTTCGCATTTAAAATATTAATTAGGATAGGATATTGCTAGTTCAGCTAGCCAGTCATATAATGAACCTACAAAATCTTCAGGTATTTTTACTAGTAGTATTCCGCGGCTAGGCTGGTCACATGTGCCGTATGCATCCCGAAAGATAGGTTTACATATTTACTACCTGCCCCAATTGATGGGTATAGAAAGCGAGGGAAGCCCTAAGACAAGATGTCGAATGAACTTGGGGCATTCTACAGGAAAGAGAGTGGGGAGACATTTGCCCAGCATTGGGACATGTTTTAGCTATAAAAAAAGTGACGCGACTGCGTAACGCTATTTGAACGTCTATGCTTTGGCCGTTAGTTCAACATAGGAGAAGTTTTTTGGCTTTCCCAGCCAGAGTGAAATTAAGCCTATATTATACCGTTGTATAGATATAAAAAAAGACTTTCTTTTGAAATAAATCTTGGTCTACGACTTTTCTATATGTAAAGTATACGCCAGCTTGTTTTGTATTAACATATTGAATTTGGTGAACAGAGCGTGATGCAGCGGCTGATGCGTCGCATGACTCGCGTGTGGATGCGCTGCGACGAGACTCGCGCGCTGCGGGCGCTGTGCGACGCGCTGCGCGAGCGCGGCTACGTCTGGAGACATCTCAACCCTCGCCTCGTGAGTATTTTACGTCCGCCACAAACATTATTCATTGTCGACAATGCTTTGAACGTAAAAAAAATTCAGCTGTTCCATACATTTTGGGCGAGTAGGTATTGTAATGTAAATGTATGGAACAGCTGATTATTATTTTTGACATTTTGGGCGAGTAGGTATTATAAATGTATGGAACAGCTGATTATTTTTATTGAGATTGTAGAGTCGGTCCCAAATAAAATGTTGCTCATATTCTTCAGTACTTTCACCCCTAGAGTAGTTGCAGGTGTTCAACCAAACAGTATCCGTGTATAACTAGCCTGTGCCCGTGACTTCGTCCGCGCGTAATTTACTATTGTTAATATCTCAGGTTCTAAGCGGCACATCAAGATGTCTATGCCAACTTTAAATTAGATCTTTAACAATACAGCAGTGTAAATCGCATCAAATTTGGCCCAGTATTTTTTCGTGATGCGCGTACAAACATACAGACAGATAAAAAAAATGGTTTTGGCTTCTATTGGCCCTATAATATTGGTTATAGTTTTTTTTTTCATAAATTTCTATGTACAGACACAGACCAGTTAAAGTTTGATTATTTTATCTCATTTTAAAATTGAAATTTGTTTGTGGACAGTTGGCCATCGAGTGTGACGCGGAGTTGCGTATGCGCGCGTGGGTGGTGCCGGGCGAGGGCGGCGACGGCTCGCTGCTCGAGTTCCGGCGCTCGCGCGGCTGCGGACTCGAGTTCAAGCGCCGCTATCTAGCGATCAAAGAGGCGCTACAGCCGCTGGCCGCGCCGCCGCCTCAACACATGGAGATGGACTGATAAGACAATACAACGCGCCACGCTGAAAAGTATTACTGATCTGGGGACCACTGATGACCTAAAATCTAGTTTTAAGACGATTTTGCATGTTAAGTAATCAAATGTGATATAAGGTTTTAAATAAATAATTTGTTACAAAATAATATTTATTTTTATTTTATTTCATCATAATTTCCACATCTATAAAACCAGCAGCAGCCTTGTCAGCAGTGGCCGATTGAACGCTTGATATTTTGCCTCCCTCCTGAAGGGAGGACGAGTCAAGTTTGACTGCAAGATAGCAACAGCTAGTACTGAAATGTTTTCTTTTGAAAAATTCTCTGTAATGAAATATCTTTAAAATTTTCTCAGAAATGAAAATTTATCAGGAATATGGAAAACTAGCTTTCGCCCGCGTGAATTTCCCACGGGAACAGTGCTTTTTCCCGGGATGAAAGGTACCCTATGACCTTCTCCGTACTTCTAACTATGTGTATGCAAAATTTCAGGAAGATTGGTTCAGTACATGAAGCGTGAAGAGGTAACAAACTCACTTTCGCTTTTATAATATTAGTTAGGATATGCTTTTCCAATCATCCGATTTTCTTGAAAATTTCAGTGATTGTCAATCTTATTTTAAAGCTCATACATAAAACTGAAAGAAAATTGCCTTTTTTTATATTTCAAGGTACTTTTCCAACAATTTCCGTGAAAGAAAATTGCCTTTTTTTTTGACCGAGCGAGGGCTATTCAAGTAGGGGCGAAAACAGAGTGCGTTCCCCTAGCAAAAAAGTACTGAATATTAAAACGTGATGTTACTAAATAATTAGAGTATGACGTCGTGTAAATGTTTATATAAGTTTCAAAGGGGTTTGGGTAAAGTTGGCGTCATTTTCAATTTTCGCGGCCACTCACCAAACTTGGTTATTTTGAAAGAACATATCAAGGGGATCAAACTTTATTATGGAGTACATATAGCTAAACTATATCGGAGCTGAGATATTAGGCACTTTATTTTTCATATTTTTGCCTAACAATTCAATACGATTTTAACAATAATGCTAATAAAAAGTAAAAAACGGCTTTGTTTATGCTGGTTTTATACATGCGGCACGATTATAATGAAACAAGTCTAGTTTCTAACGACATTCAGATGTTTTTACACCTGCCGGGTGTCCCATAACGGCATACTGTTTTGTTTGTTATGAATCTACAATTCTTCAATTAGTTACACTTTTTACGTTATAGCCATGATTCATACAGAGACCTGTGCCCAACAATGAGACATATAGAGACCTTCAAGGGTGGATCCAGCATTCGCGTCAGGGGAGGGTCACATGGTCGAGTGCGTATTGTTAGCCTGGCACTGTTCCCCTAGGTTTATTTTGAGTATAGAAAAAAATGTAAACATCCATTCGGTCCCCCCTAAATCTGAATGTAATAATAAATCACTAAATTGAATTAAATGAGACCAGTATGTGGCCACGGCTGGATTCCGCTCCAAATGCTCTTGCGTGGACTAAATAAATTCACTCCGAATCATACTCGAAGAAGCAACTTACGTTCAATTTACGTTTGTCGACTTCGAAAAAGCTTTCGATATTGCATTGGCCGTTTGGCCAAGTATTTGGCACCGCCGGCTTGACGAAATCGGAGTCTCGCCTAAGCTTAGAGACCTGCTAAAAGCCCTACATTAAAATAACTCCTGCAAATTGCTCAAAAAGGACTAATCTCTCAAGATATTGCACTTTACGCCGGAGTCAGGCAAAGGTGCCTTCTCTCGCCTCTTTTATTTCGTATCACCCTGGGTATTTGCTGCTTATAGTGAATTATGGCAAAGAATGGGGGCTGTCCGAACAACTGGATGACTTAGACTACGCTGATGACCTGTGTCTGCTCAGTCATAAGCACGTCGACATGCAAGCTTAACTGGACGAGCTGCAGCGAGAGGCCGCAAAAAGCTGGGCTTAAAATCAACGCGAATTCTAGTCTCGAAGTCTGGTGGAGCGGAAAAGGATGTTGCTGCTAGGATATATAAAGTTAGAGCCACCTTTCCCGTGTGGCGTTCTAAAAAGTAAAGTCCGTGAAACTCGAAATGTTTCGGTAAAACGTCAGTCAGTCAATCAACAGTCCTGTAAAATGGATGTAAAACTTGGAAGGTCACTAAAAAGATCGCGCCATTGATTCAGGTCCTTGTGTCCCACAGCCTGCGTCAAATACTTGGCATTTTCTGGCCGGAAAGGATTTTCAATGAACAGCTGTGGGAACGATGCCGAGAAATGCCAATAGACCTCTAAATTAGGAGCCTCAAGTGGTCATAAATTGGTCATACCCTTACATATCCCGAAGCAAGTTCTGGAATGATACCCCCAGGGCAAGCGCAAAGTTGGCCGTTCCAAGCAGACCTGGCGACGCACTATTGCAGCGGAGCTTCAAGACAATCGGGCTGACCTGGCCCGAAGTGGAGAGCGTAGCCCAAGACCGAGGAAACTGACGAAACACTGTCGATGCCCTCTGTGGCCACGGTAATTGCATTGTCGTTGGCTTCGTTAAGGTCCTCTATAGTGCAAGAAGTGGGGCAAAGTTGGGACATACCAGAAGGTGGTCCATTGACTCAATCGCATTTTCACAGGTTATGATTAGAAAAGCTCTTTTTGCGGTTTTCATCATCAGCCAAAAGTAAAAAAGTCAAACAGGGGACAACCTTTAACAATATGCGCAACGTCCTGTACTGCAGCTCCACATTCGCACGCCGATAACTTTCGGCAACTACCCTTAGCCATGAAATCGTTGCTTTGTTAAGCTGACACCATTCACTCGAAGGTAATAAGGTTCCGTTGCAACCAGTTTTTTCATGGGATTTAAGTTGACCTCATTACTGATTCGGAATATTAGCATTTCACTCCTACTTACTAGCTGTGTTCAGCTCGGTGTTAAGGAGTTCGCTTACGGCTTGCTGGTGAGGGCCGTGATTTCAGATGGTGTGGTGGCGGTTTGGCAAACTTATAGTTGATGTACCAGCAGGTTGCGGTTTCTGAGGATATTTGTAGCTTCAAGGAGCAGTGTTTGTTCTCATCATCTGATTTAGCTGAGTGTCTACAGCCAGTTTGTGCAAGATATTCATCCTTAGTAGGAGCTTTTTACACAGTTTGTTTATGTGTGTCGGCCGTAAGTGTGGCTGCGGTCAAAGGTAACTCTAAGATATTTTGGTGCTGGGTTATACTAAAGTTTCTATCCAGCACACTCGACTGTGGGTTCGTATTTCGTCATTTGGTTGGAGATGTGGAAAGGCGTAACTTATGTACGTTGGTAGCGTTTAACACTAGTGTCCACTTATTACAGTTTAATACATCAATCGACAAGTTAATGTGCAAGCTACTGCAGGTCAACCTGTAGAAGTTCTTGCTGATCCACCTGTAGAAGTTTCTGCTAATCATGATAATTACGAATAGCTTCGTGACCAATTACGTGAGCACTACGACGTGGTTGCACGAAGAACTTGTGAACTTAGCCGCTGGCCACAGCGCGAAAGGTCCCGCGGCTTCGACGACTAATGCACGGGGAGATATCTAACTTGATGTATTGCTAGATGTACTATTATGACAAAACTGTACCCAATAGGTTTACGTTAATATAGTTAAACACAAGGGCTGATGCGAGGCGGGGGGAGGGGGGGCGTCGACCTCCAGGTCATAGCCCTTCTTGGAATATAAGCCCGCGAATGTTCTCGGGATTGTTTTGAGTATCAAACACTCACTCGACCATGTGACCCCCCCCCCTGACGCGAAAGTTGGATCCGCCCTTGATTAAAGGAAGGTTTTCTTACCTTCTTCTCCTATTTTTGCGTTTTTCTACAGCTCTTAGCTAAGATTAGCGCCATAGTGTAGCGTTTAATGTGTAATATTCTTGTGAACTACAGGCAAAAAATATATATTTTAAAACATCATACCTCGGCTCCGATATTACTTAGAACAATGTTTACCACTACGATATGTTTCTTTATTAGGGTGCTATCAAATAGTAATAAAATTATCCCTGGCCGCGAAAAATAAAAATGACGCCACTGGTCCATACAAAATTACCCAAACCCCTTTGTGTATCAATTAGTTTTTGAGATTTTAATTACAAACAGATTCTGCCAGGATGACATTTAGAACATTCCCCCAGCAAAAAAAGTTCTCGGATCGAAATGAAAGTAAGTACAATAATTAGAGTGTCGTGAAAGGTAAATGTTTATGAATAAATAAAATTTGTGTATCGAAAGACTTAGTAGAAATTCAAAATTCTGCTGGGGGAACGTTTGGCCGGATGCTGGATCTCCTTAATGGCATGGGGTAGAGATATGACTTTTTTTACACAAGTTGTTATTCATTTGTGTATAATGTTTGTAAAAACAGAAATTTAAAAAATATTACCGTTCAAGAGCTAAAAATAAAAACGTGAATTTAGGTATTTTGGCGCTTGTACTATAAATATGGGCCCTAGAGACTAATTGGTGACGTGAGTTTGTACTTTGAAGTTGCTTTCAATGTCTATGTAAGTATCAACATAGTATCATAAGTATTTAATAAGTTATGAGAAAAAATGCAATGATTCGGCCGCCATGAATTTCGACAGTCCATTAGACGAGTTGGTCTTTTATTTACGGAATTCACATGTTTTGCATTAATTGCTAAATATAGTTAACTATCCATTCACCAAAAATCAGATCAATATATGTAGTAGTTTAAGAAATATAATTATAAATCCAAGCCAAGGTGAAATAGCATGATAAGCCGACCAAATTCGAGAATCTAGCAAAAAGCGGCCGTACAGTATATATTACCAACCATCCGAAATTTGCAGTATTATAAACGTAATTTAGTACCGGCGCGTACACAACTGAACTAATATAATTTTCAATGAAGAGTTTTTGTCCAGGATTTCAAGATTTTTTATTGTTAACTTATTTATATATATTTTTTGCGTTTAGTTACAATACAATATTAATTGGAAAACTGTGCGCTCGTTCTATCTTAGGTACCTAGTATAGGACCGATTCCTACTGGAATGGCTGCGGCATGGCAATCACTTTCACTATAATAGAATTATAAACCTTATATTTCTACCCCATACGTACATAACTTATATAACCGCGCTATTGTAGTGCCTCCGGTATGTTTGAAGAGGCTGGTATAGATTGTTTTGCTACGATCATGCGCCACCCTTTTTGCTCAGGAGAGTGCGCGGTAGTACCAACAGCAACCTAAAGATGATAGGTACGAGGTGGGACTGCCCGCACTTGGCTCGCTGCCGGAGCTTACATGCTCCGTGCAGAAATATATTATAATAAAATAGTTTGTAGGGTGTGATATTAACATATTAAAGTTAATTTAATAATGTAAGATATGAGTGTAATCACTTGAAATAAAGATATATTATGTTGTTACGTTTTTCAGAGCCACACGGGTCCATTGGGACCCGGTCCTTTGAGGTGTTCATGGGGCCAAAGCCGACATGAAGAGGCCTTTTTGTACCTTTTTATCTAAAAGTGAGATAGCTGCATCTGCGAAGATCTGCTCCTTAATGTACCATAGATATGATATATGTGATATACTAACCTAATTTGAAGAAATAAGATGTTTTTTTAGGTATGCTAACATTTGAGCACGCATCTGTACACAGAAAAAAGAGGTAATACACTATCAATTTCAGTAAACCACTTCAATATACTGCACGGTCGCTTTTTGGTAGACTCTCGAATTTGGTCGGCTCATCATGGTATTTCACCTTGGCTTGGATTTATAATTATATTTCTTGAACTACTGCATATATTGATCTGATTTTTTGAGAATGGATAGTTAACTATATTTAGCAATTAATGCAAAACATGTGAATTTCGTAAATAATAGACCAACTCGCCTAATGGACTGTCGAAATACATGGCGGCTGAATCATTGCATTTATTCTCATAATTTATTTAATACTTATGATACTATGTTGATACTTACATGGACATTGAAAACAACTTCAAGGTACAAACTCACGTCACCAATTAGTCTCTAGGGCCCATATTTATAGTACAAGCGCCAAAATACCTAAATTCACGTTTTTATTTTTAGCTCCTGAACGATAATATTTTTTAAATTTCTATTTTTACAAACATTATACACAAATTAATAACAACTTGTGTAAAAAAAGTCATATCTCTACGCCATGCCATTTAGGAGATCCAGCATCCGGCCAAACGTTCCCCCAGCAGAATTTTGAATTTCTCCTAAGTCTTTCGATACACAAATTTTATTTATTCATAAACATTTACCTTTCACGACACTCTAATTATTGTACTAACTTTCATTTCGATCCGAGAACTTTTTTTGCTGGGGGAATGTTCTAAATGTCATCCTGGCAGAATCTGTTTGTAATTAAAATCTCAAAAACTAATTGATGCACAAATTTGAAACTTATATAAACATTTACACGACGTCATACTCTAATTATTTAGTAACATCACGTTTTGATATTCAGTAGTGTTTTGCTAGGGGAACGCACTCGCGAAAACAACATTGTTTGTATGTATGTAAGTATTTATGTATGTTTGTTCCGCGATAACTCTCGAACCGTTGAATTAATTTCGATGATATTAAGAATACGTGTAGCAACTATCCATAGAATTTTTAAGTTCGTTGCGCAACAAATGGAAAAAGCGTGCTATTGTGACCGGAAGTGAAGGATTTTATCAAACTTCCAGTAGTACTCATTCGGTGTGATTTTTTTTGACAGTCAAATAATTGTGCCGATACCAAAGAAAAAATACACTAAAGTTCTTATTTTTTCCATGTCGTACCTAGCTCTATGGTGCTGACGGAAAAGAAAATTCTACAGATCCGGTTTGACGGACTTCAGCAAGAAAAAGCGTGTCATTGTGACCGGAAGTGTTTTTCTCAAACTTCCGGTAATTAAATTATCGGTACCTACGCTTTTTTCTTATCAGCACAGCACGTCAGCATAACTTTTCTTACCTCTTCAGCCTCTTCGCCAGGCATTTCATCGTGTTGTCGGTGATCAAGATAGGATAGGCTCATTAGTGGCTATCAGTCCAGTGTTCTTTCATTTTAGGGAAAGGGTAGAAATAAAGGGACATATTATTATTAAAATGATTTAATACAAAAAGGCCTTCAACAACGGACAGTGCGCCTACTAGGGCCGTGCCACTCGGCGCCGGCGCGACTTCACTGTCGCATTATATTGACTACATTACAATACTGTGATGGATGCGGTCGCCATGTATAATACGTCTCGAGGCAAGAGACCTCCAACAGCATGTTAAATTATCCCAATTAATCACAATGTTGTAACTAATGTTGCAACCCCATATAGTCACGGCTGTTATTCGCTTAGATATTATCACACTTAGAAAAAGTACACATTGACGATTACGTTTATTATCACTCAAAATGACTTATCGCATGGTATCGCAAATATCTTTAACCCTTTACCGCCAACTGATAACCATTTTCGGGACCATCGCCAACGTCGGATATTTCCGACAAAATCTTCGTATGGTTTTTTTTTGTTTTTCCTCGTTTTATTTTAACTACAGTAAAAAATAATTATTAAAAAAAATGGTTGTGGCGCTGAGGGCACGACAACTGATAGAAACTAATAAATAGTACTCGTAAGTGTCTTTTGAAGTGCCCTGCGACGACGGTTACTGTAACAGTATCTAAGCGAACCTCCAAGCGAACAAACTTTACCTCACCGACGAATTACAAACACATCGCAGACATTACACAAACAATTAGGCACCTAAATAATGTGCTATTAATCCTATTTCGTTATTGCTATGCTTTGGTTCACTCACAGGGTCACAGGCATATTGCGAATGGGGCAGTAGAATACTATACACTTAAATGACATGTTTGTTTATATTCAAGTTAACGTTCAAGAAAACATAAACATCAAGTACTCTCATAAAGAAATAGATCATCGGTTGTATAAAGACCTGGGGCCCTATTTTTGAAAGCCCCTGGTTGCGGGTACAAGTCCTGCTCGCATAGAATTTTTTTACCATATCGAATTTCTATATGAGAGTAAGTGAGTACTAATTGCAATCTGAGATGCACAAAAATCCAAATTAAAAACATAAACATGTTAACATTTATAAATAGGTCTACAAACCTCCTCTTTACGAAGAGACTCATGGTGTACAATATAATAACAATGATTTTATTTCGCTTGTTACTGGAATACTTAATCAAACTTATTATTAAGTACCACTTATTATTAATTCCACACAGATATGAAGATGAGTAGTATTGGTACTAGATTTGCTATCTAAGTATATTATTGTCCTCAAAAGTAGAGGGCTAGACTCTAAAATAGAAGCGTTCTAAAACATAATAGGTTTAAATATAGAAAGATGGAATAAATATACGGTCAGTGAGTTTACCTATAAATCAAAGCTAATGGCGACCATAATTCCTTATTTGTATACATATTACGTACTTACTAATAAAAACTTAAACTAAATCTTTCGCATACGACATAAAGTACGTGGACAGGTAAAGGCCAATAGGGGGAGGTAATATGCAGACCGGTACCCCGAGCACGAAACTTTATCGTTCTGGTTATGGTAATCGTAATAGTTTAATTTTGTATGAAAACCAGAGCAGCGCCGCTACGGTCGTTTTAGGAACTAAAATTCAATAGCACGAACTTATAAGTCTCGTAATCGTAATCGAGTCGTTATCGTCATGGTATAGTTAACGATAGGTAAAGTATGAAATCGGCAGCACGAACGAACTTTTGACGGATCGTATCGTTTTTTTCGACAGCTAGGTGTCGTTTTGTCTCTCACCGAGTATTTTACAGTGAGAGAACTATCGTTAAGATTGTTGTGGCATATAATAATAAGTTTTACATGATATTAAGTAATTTCAGTGCTTAAAAATTATTTCTATGTTATTAAGCAACCGTCCTTTACGTATATTATTACTTCCTGAGGCAATTAGTAAATTATTTTAGAGACTATGAAGGCGAAATATAAAGGTAGGTTAATTGTGTTAAATTTGTGGATTATGATTACTATTCTTATCTTTTTTAAATGGGACATAGCCTAATAAACCTTAAATGTTACCTAATAATTTTTCTCGTATTTTTTATACAAGCAATTCAACAGAGAAGCTTACTAACAAAAGTGTTGAAGCCCTGGATTCTTCTGGGATCCAAACACCTTTGGAGGTCAGGGAGCTGGAGAAATCTTAGCAAGGATCGGACATTGAACAAGGATTGAAGCATAAACTGGCCATAATTTTTACCATTCCTGACCCTGATTATGAGCAAGAGATGATCTTAGAAAGGAAGTGATAAGACCCGCGATACCCAGAAACAAAGCACAAACACTGGAAAGGGAATTACTTATCAAAGGCAGAGCAATGAGTATTTAGTAGAAAGAATCAATAGGTTAATTTTTTATTTTATATAATAGTTGTATCCCACTGCTAGCCAAAGGCAATACCTAGGTTAGATTATGGAATAATTATATATGTTATTAGTTTTATTTAAATTCTATTGTCATTTTTGTCAAATAAGCAGGTTAATAAATGTTTCTTTCATAATTAGAATCCAACTAGGTAATATTGTTAATGCGAAAGTGAGTTTTTTTGTTACCTCTTCACGCTTTTACCAATATTCCTGAAATTTTGCAAACACATAGAAGTACTACGACATAGGGTACCTTTCATCCCAGGAAAAGCCCATTTTCCGGGGGAAATTCACGCGGGCGAAGCCGCGGATATAAGCTAGTGCTAATATAAACGCGAAAGTGAGTTTGTTTGTTACCTCTTCACGTTTTATCTACTGAACCAATCTTCCTGAAATTTTGCATACACATAGTTAGAAGTACTGAGAAGGAAATAGGGTACCTTTCATCCCGGGTAAAAGAACGTTCCCGTGAGAAATTCACGTGGGCGAAGCCGCGGGCAAAAGCTAGTAAGTAATAAAAACGTTTGCAATATTTATTGGTAACATTTTAAAACTATTTTACAAATTCAGAAGTTTGACCATTATTATTATTTTCCATACAATTATATTTATACAAATCCTGTCATAAAATTATATTTTCATAATTCCAAAGATTTCTTCAACACACTCAAAGGAAATTCACAAATTCAAGCTCAAAATCTCATTGTCGCATTTTCTCTTTTTTTAATTCATAATATATTTTATCCCAATTCCTTGCAGCATCCAAAAAATCCATCTTCAATATCTTTATCTCTTGTCTGTCCTAGTGGGGACACTTTCTATTGATGATCTGCTAAATCCCCATTCCTGTGAAAAACAAAACATGAATAAGTTTAGATAATCACTTTAACACAACATTTTAACTATTTTTACTTAGATAGATAGTATCAAAGAGGTATTTAAAAGAACTTACCTCCCCATGAAATCCGCTATCATTACAAACAGTCTTGAACTAGTCTTATTAACATTTATAAACAAATAATAAGAATCTTTACATCGCAGACCCATTTCTTTGTTTTGTAT
This sequence comes from Ephestia elutella, assembly GCA_018467065.1. NCBI lineage: Eukaryota > Metazoa > Arthropoda > Insecta > Lepidoptera > Pyralidae > Ephestia > Ephestia elutella. The sequence continues at coordinate 10,575,319 of CM031575.1, forward strand.
TGCTTACACTTGTCCAAGATATATATTTCACTGGAATTCCACTTAAACTTGATGCCACAGGTTATTGTTTGTGTTATCAAGAGGTTATGTTTATGTAAAGTTGATATTGAACAATTGGGTACGTTCACAATCTTCTTTTTTGAGTAGGATCTTATTTATGTCATAACTATAAATTTAAGCGTGAAATATTGTTAAGTTTGGTATATAAGTTAATAAATGTTCATTTTTTAATAAACATCGTAACAATGAAGTAGTTTTTTAATATATTTATAAACCACAATGATATTTCATGCACGTATGAACGCGCCTTGTATCAACACCGTACAGCATAAATAGAATGCTGTGCAGTTTGCGGGCGGCTTAAGATTACTATGGTATCGTATTACGATCGAGTTCACGATAGTAGTCATGTATTGTTTCGTGCTGCCACTACAATATCGTAATCGTTATCGAATAGTAAGAAAATACGATTACGATACTATAACGAGAAAGTTTCGTGCTCGGGGTATACCCCGAGCACGAAACTTTATCGTTCTGGTTATGGTAATCGTAATAGTTTAATTTTGTATGAAAACCAGAGCAGCGCCGCTACGGTCGTTTTAGGAACTAAAATTCAATAGCACGAACTTATAAGTCTCGTAATCGTAATCGAGTCGTTATCGTCATGGTATAGTTAACGATAGGTAAAGTATGAAATCGGCAGCACGAACGAACTTTTGACGGATCGTATCGTTTTTTTCGACAGCTAGGTGTCGTTTTGTCTCTCACCGAGTATTTTACAGTGAGAGAACTATCGTTAAGATTGTTGTGGCATATAATAATAAGTTTTACATGATATTAAGTAATTTCAGTGCTTAAAAATTATTTCTATGTTATTAAGCAACCGTCCTTTACGTATATTATTACTTCCTGAGGCAATTAGTAAATTATTTTAGAGACTATGAAGGCGAAATATAAAGGTAGGTTAATTGTGTTAAATTTGTGGATTATGATTACTATTCTTATCTTTTTTAAATGGGACATAGCCTAATAAACCTTAAATGTTACCTAATAATTTTTCTCGTATTTTTTATACAAGCAATTCAACAGAGAAGCTTACTAACAAAAGTGTTGAAGCCCTGGATTCTTCTGGGATCCAAACACCTTTGGAGGTCAGGGAGCTGGAGAAATCTTAGCAAGGATCGGACATTGAACAAGGATTGAAGCATAAACTGGCCATAATTTTTACCATTCCTGACCCTGATTATGAGCAAGAGATGATCTTAGAAAGGAAGTGATAAGACCCGCGATACCCAGAAACAAAGCACAAACACTGGAAAGGGAATTACTTATCAAAGGCAGAGCAATGAGTATTTAGTAGAAAGAATCAATAGGTTAATTTTTTATTTTATATAATAGTTGTATCCCACTGCTAGCCAAAGGCAATACCTAGGTTAGATTATGGAATAATTATATATGTTATTAGTTTTATTTAAATTCTATTGTCATTTTTGTCAAATAAGCAGGTTAATAAATGTTTCTTTCATAATTAGAATCCAACTAATATTGTAAATGCGAAAGTGAGTTTTTTTATTTGTTACCTCTTCACGCTTTTACCAATATTCCTGAAATTTTGCACACACATAGAAGTACTACGACATAGGGTACCTTTCATCCCAGGAAAAGCCCATTTTCTGGGGGAAATTCACGCGGGCGAAGCCGCGGATATAAGCTAGTGCTAATATAAACGCGAAAGTGAGTTTGTTTGTTACCTCTTCACGTTTTATCTACTGAACCAATCTTCCTGAAATTTTGCATACATATAGTTAGAAGTACTGAGAAGGAAATAGGGTACCTTTCATCCCGGGTAAAAGAACGTTCCCGTGAGAAATTCACGTGGGCGAAGCCGCGGGCAAAAGCTAGTAAGTAATAAAAACGTTTGCAATATTTATTGGTAACATTTTAAAACTATTTTACAATTCAGAAGTTTGACCATTATTATTATTTTCCACACAATTATATTTATACAAATCCTGTCATAAAATTATTTTTTCATAATTCCAAAGATTTCTTCAACACACTCAAAGGAAATTCACAAATTCAAGCTCAAAATCTCTTTGTCGCATTTTCTTTTTTTTTAATTCATAATATATTTTATCCCAATTCCTTGCAGCATCCAAAAAATCCATCTTCAATATCTTTATCTCTTGTCTGTCCTAGTGGGGACACTTTCTATTGATGATCTGCTAAATCCCCATTCCTGTGAAAAACAAAACATGAATAAGTTTAGATAATCACTTTAACACAACATTTTAACTATTTTTACTTAGATAGATAGTATCAAAGAGGTATATTTAAAAGAACTTACCTTCCCATGAAATCCGCCATCATTACAAACAGTCTTGAACTAGTCTTATTAACATTTATAAACAAATAATAAGAATCTTTACATCGCAGACCCATTTCTTTGTTTTGTATTGCTTACACTTGTCCAAGATATATATTTCACTGGAATTCCACTTAAACTTGATGCCACAGGTTATTGTTTGTGTTATCAAGAGGTTATGTTTATGTAAAGTTGATATTGAACAATTGGGTACGTTCACAATCTTCTTTTTTGAGTAGGATCTTATTTATGTCATAACTATAAATTTAAGCGTGAAATATTGTTAAGTTTGGTATATAAGTTAATAAATGTTCATTTTTTAATAAACATCGTAACAATGAAGTAGTTTTTTAATATATTTATAGACCACAATGATATTTCATGCACGTATGAACGCGCCTTGTATCAACACCGTACAGCATAAATAGAATGCTGTGCAGTTTGCGGGCGGCTTAAGATTACTATGGTATCGTATTACGATCGAGTTCACGATAGTAGTCATGTATTGTTTCGTGCTGCCACTACAATATCGTAATCGTTATCGAATAGTAAGAAAATACGATTACGATACTATAACGAGAAAGTTTCGTGCTCGGGGTACGGTTAACTAAAGCGTTCACAGTGTCATACTAATATTGCGTCCCTCTCGACACCCCAACAAAATACTGAGTAAGAAAAAGACCGAGTATTTATTTGATTCCTTTAACTATCTGAGCCACACCATACACAGATACACTACACATACACAGCGGCATGGTCGCAGCTATTCTCATTCTCATAAAGACGAGAAAAAGGTCATTTGCTACTAAATAGCTAGGTACTACAAACTTTGAAAGACAGTGCCGAAGACTACGGACAAGCGGGTGATTTATTTCTGCCCAACTCAAGTTTGATTGCTAAACAAGAATCATGGTAAAATGCTTCCAGTGGTTATAACCCAAGACGACATGCGTAATAATACTGAGCAATAAATTATTGCTTATATTTTTCCTTTAACTTAAAATGCTGTGGATATACAATATGAAAAATGTAATCTTGGATGAAATCAGACCTTTTAGTTTTCTCCCAGCGAGTTATCGATGAAAATAACTTGATAGGCGTGAATACTCAATGATATGTCTGTACGTTTAAAGAACGTTGGAGTATATTTATTTAAAATTGCATAACAGCCAAGCTGATACACAAATTTCTTCGTCACACACACACACACGTGCGACGACGTAGAAAGACTCATTATCCCACAACAAGTTATAACGACAATCACCTTGATCGTAAGCCTGAAGAATGAGAGAGGTATTAACTTGCCCACATAAAATTGCGCCTCCATTGACTGAAATTAAGAACAATAGATGTAGACATCGCAGCGATCGACGATATGTAGCCATCTTGCTGGATACATGCGTGCCTTTTATGTTGTCCACGTGTGTCGCGACAAATATGTTATAATTTTTCTAGGACGCAACACTCGCCAGTTGTCGTTATTAAAAATCACTAGGGCGTGCAATAAATGGTAAATAGGGGCTTAGATGAGAAAGGAGCTGTGCCGCGATTCAAACAAGCTCTCTGGCGCTCCATCAAACACAATATATCACAAATGGCGCCTAACATAGCCGAGCCCGCCGGCAGCCGAGCGCCCAACCACGCCGATCTCTGGTTCGCGCAGACTTCTTTTTTACAGAGTTTTCGCTTTTTCTAGTAGATCGTTGATAAATTTCTGAAATGGTTAAAAAAATTTTTTTTTGCATAAAAACCGCCATTAAAAGTAGAATTAAGGGAAATGCTAAATAGGGAAGAACCTACTTAGCAGCAATCAGGCAGCGTATTGCCATAATGTGTACCATCACAGACAGGGAGTGCTCTGTGATCGCACGTAATAGATTAAGTAGATAAAAATATGTATATATGTATGTATATTTATATATATATTTAATATAAGTTAATAAATAACTATGACTTTAAGAATATAGTTGTACTTTTACTTATTACTCAACAATTCATAATGTAGGTGGAGGTAATACAAATAAAGGAACAATAGAATCAGATTTAAATGTTTATTATATAATATCGAGCCCCAATTTCAAAGCTAAAGACTACTAGGAATTCGGAACGACCACTGCTGAGAAGAAATCCCGAAAGAAACTCATTAAGACAGTATTGGTCCCTATCATGACATGGGCTATATTCATTACTATAAATACCCAGATGGGCCACTTGTATTTCATAGAAATCCACAAAACATAAAACATGAAATATTATTAAAACACAAATGAATATTCATATGACAAAGCAACAACATAACAGTATACATTTAAATAGTAATATCTAGTACTTATCTTTATGTCTGATCACCACCAGCTCCAACAATAAAGTGAGTCAGACGACTATTGGCAAACGCCTTGTAAACTGAATCTACCCACCTCACAAATCGAATCACGACAACATGTAAAATATAGCTACCTACTCAATTATTAATTTGGTATTTACAAACGAAAGAGTATTTATATTAAAATAAACATAAATAAGGTAACCAATAGTTATAGTAAAATTTGAATATCTAACACGGCCATACTGACACATACTTCGTTCTCGAAGTATACTTACAAAAAAAGTGATTCAATACATGTTCAATAAATAAGTTTCTTTAGTTCTGATTAGTAATGTAAGATATTCACATAATAATATGTCTTAAGTTTCCCCTTTTGATTATTTATCAATTGCATAGACATACTTGGCTCCCTCCACCCGCAGCAAGTGAGCTAAGCCAGTACCAAACAACTGATCGCCAGCGGAATAATCTATATTTTTCTTTTTTTTGTTTTCCATTAATTTCTTTTTTTTAAATTGTTTTTCAATGCTGTTTTTAATTAACACTATATTGAATCAATTTCTTTCCATCAACTATAAATTCTAGCCAAGTATTTTCAATTACAATTTACACAAATCTCATTTTATAATACAATAAAACAATATAATTTTAATCTTAGACTAAGTAACACACAGTTAAGTCTTACACTATTGCTATTACTTTTCTATAACGTGTACATTTTCCACATATCTCATTTCACAACAAAACAAAATAATAATCTTAGGTACCTTGTGTTGAAACACTATTGCCATTACTTTGTTATAACATCTTTAGTTCAATTTACATACATCTCATATCACAGCTTAAAAGTAAACAAATGGCAGTGAAGCCAGTATATTTTCTAAGGTGTTATGAGTATTAATTGATGCAACAAGATTTTTCACAAACCGCTCGGCCAATCTGACAACCCATTACAAGTTGGATTTAAAATTTTATGACGTTTCGTCTTTAAACATCAAACAGATCAAAATTGCTACTTTTTTACATTACTTATGTATGAAGGTACTTACAAGTTTTACAATTAAGTGAAAATGGACATTGAGAGAAAATATTTTTTAAAAGACTACCTACATTTATAATAATTTTTACGATCTTCTTCTGACGGTCTGAGGATATTATACCAACTTAATGCAAAGCCCTAGAGGACTTTACCACCTCTGGTATCAGCGGCAGTCTGGATGATGCTCCATTTTAGGTCTTTCGCGAGGATCTCAATGCTATCGCACCGAATCCTAGCTCCGCAGTCCAGTTGGTTTCCATCCTGAAATTGGATCAGTATTACAATATGCACAAACAAAGGTGAATCCCACTTCTGATGATAGATTAGGTAGATATAAATATGTATATATGTATGTATATTTATTATATATTTAATGTAAGTTAATAAATGACTATGACTTTAAAAATATAGTTGTACTTTTACTTATTACTCAACAATTCATAATGTAGGTGGAGGTAATACAAATAAAGGAACAATAGAATCAGATTTAAATGTTTATTATATAATATCGAGCCCCAATTTCAAAGCTAAAGACTACTAGGAATTCGGAACGACCACTGCTGAGAAGAAATCCCGAAAGAAACTCATTAAGACAGTATTGGTCCCTATCATGACATGGGCTATATTCATTACTATAAATACCCAGATGGGCCACTTGTATTTCATAGAAATCCACAAAACATAAAACATGAAATATTATTAAAACACAAATGAATATTCATATGACAAAGCAACAACATAACAGTATACATTTAAATAGTAATATCTAGTACTTATCTTTATGTCTGATCACCACCAGCTCCAACAATAAAGTGAGTCAGACGACTATTGGCAAACGCCTTGTAAACTGAATCTACCCACCTCACAAATCGAATCACGACAACATGTAAAATATAGCTACCTACTCAATTATTAATTTGGTATTTACAAACGAAAGAGTATTTATATTAAAATAAACATAAATAAGGTAACCAATAGTTATAGTAAAATTTGAATATCTAACACACGCAATATGCTCTCGTACTTATAGAGCATACTGCTTACCAGTACAGAGCAACTCTGTAATATAATACAGTTTGCTCTAATTTATAAGAGCGAAATATATACGAGCACAGACAATTTTGGCTGCAGTGGTATGTAGAATGGCATGCTTCGTTATGAGCAAAATACATGCGAGTGCAGATCAGACTCATTCTGTCTCTTTCGCACCAAGGATAGTTTGGTACTTTCTTTGCATTCTTCGCACTCTGGCAGTGGCCTTTGCCTAATTGAACGAGTTCACACGCGTCCGTCTAATTAAAACAAAGTATTTGTTATTGTAATTTGTAATTTCAAGTAAATACGCACATAGATTAAATTATGCATGAATACAAGTTATAATATAATAAAGGAACCTTTTTTGTTAAATTCACTCGGATGAAGTCGCGGGTACAGCTAGTAATATTATAAAGAGAAAAGGTTTGTTTGTTTGTAATGAATAGGGCCCGAAATTACTAGACCGATTTTGTAATTCTTTCACTGTTGGGTAGCTACACTATCCCTGAGTGACATAGGTTATGTATGTACTACGGGCGGAGCCGGGGCAGGCTTGCTAGTTTATAATATTAGTGGGATCGGTACTGTTGGAAAAAACCTTTCATATACGATAATTTAGCCAATTTAGATTATGATTATGTTAATGTAGCTACTTAGAATAACACGTTCGCATTTTGTGTTATAAATATGCGAAAACTTTATACTTTTATACAGACTGTTCTGTATTCGTACGTAGTTTGCTTTAGAATATTTCTTATTATAATGAGCACAATGTAGTAGAGTACAGACTATGGGTGTCTGTACTGGTACACAGAATGGCATATACGCATGCGAGCAAACTGTATACTTATACAGACTGCTCTGTGTACGTACGCAGTTTGCTCATGAATATTTGTTATTTTAATGAGCACAAAGTGATCGAGCACAGAGTATGGGTGTCTGTACTGGTATACAGTTTGGCAATACGCAATCAGGCAATACTTACATTTACATCCTTTTGAGGTTTTTTGGCATCTGATAATAATGTCTGAAAATAAAGGTTACAATTCAATAAAAAATCATTCATCTGCATCAGTAGGTATCCTTACGAAATAGGTACAGTCAGCTGCAGAGAAATCTGACCCCTATCTCATCGAATCCTATCTCAGGGGGGTCAGGTTTCTTTGCAGCTGACTGTATATAAGTGACATGACAAAGATGCGCAAAGAAATGGGAGAAATTTCACCTATAAAAACATAAGTGCAAGAGAAAATAAACATTATGAACGAGACATTGTGTGTGAGTAGTACCTATCCCAGCGCGCTGGTATACGAGAGAGGGGTAGGTACGTGAGATGATTTTGTCGATTTTTTTACTCACCCTTCCGCCTTTGTGAGATGTCGTGAGACATATGCCTCTGAAGCTTATAAACATTTGAATTTAAAAAATACAGCTAATGGCACCCCTTTTGACACCTTATTATTTCAAATTCTATCGTAGAGGCATAGCTATACCATAAATCCTAACTAATATTATAAATGCGAAAGTGAGTTTGTTTGTTTGTAACCACTTCACGCTTTATCTACTGAACCAATCTTCCTGAAATTTCGCATACACATAGCTGGAAGTACGGAGAAGGACATAGGGTACCTTTCATCCCGGAAAAAGCACAGTTCCCGTGGGAAATTCACGCGGGCGAAGCCGCGGGCAAAAGCTAGTACTATATAAACTCTATTTGCTTACCACGAGGTGTCGCCGGCGCAGGTCGTCGCTGTCCATGTCCAGCAGCTCGTCGATGTCCACCTCCACCTCCTGCGACCCCGCGCCGCCGCCCGACCCCTCCTTCTGAAAAACAGTAACCTCTATACAGGCGCTGTTACCCTTCGTTCACACCTAAATACATGTAAGTAGGTACGGTATGCTTCATAAGTGCAGGCAGAATCTACATGGCAAAAGAATCCTTAAGGCAAGGCAATAAGATCTTTGAGGTATGACTGCACTTAAGATTCATGACTGTACATATCTTGAAGCGGTGCGGTGGTGCGTGGCCGAGTGGTAGGGCGCCCGCCTGTGACTGCAAAGGTGTTCGAATCCTGCCCGTGTTACTTGAGTGTGTAGACCAACCTGACTCATGTATGGTAGTTTTCATCGACCACCACTCGCTTCCGGTGAAGTAAAAGATCGTGAGGAAACCTGCACTCAATTTAAGTTGATGATTATCTGCTAGTGTGGGAAATGGAGAAGGCAATGGCAAACCACTCCATTAATATTGCCGAGATAGTCGTGTGTGTTTCATTCCATAATACGAAACGTATTTTTTTTATTTCTAGTTGCCTGGTTAACATTTAATTTTGTACCTATCGAAGTAGAGATGGGTAACCACCCGGGTTAAAACCCTAAATTGGGCTAAAACCTAGTTACCACCCATTACAGTCCATACATTAAAATGGAATAGGATTTTAACTCAGTTTGGAGTTTTAACCCGGGTGGTTACCATCACTAAGTCAAAGTCACATTTTTTTATTAAAACTTGGCCTTCAAAGAAGGCTCTTTTTCACGTCGATAACTAATTATTTAATCATAATATATTATGTCTCAAAGCTACAGACTACTAGTATTTCGGAACGACCACTGCTGAGAAGAAATGCCGAAAATAACTCATGAAACAGTCTTGGTCGCCTACCATGCCAGAGGGGCTTATTCATTAACTTTACATACACTAGATTGTGTACAGTCAAAAATAAAATAAAATAAATAAAATATAAGAAAAAATAATAATAATATAATAAAACATGTTATGTTTGTAATCAAGTAACCACAATGAATTAGTTAAGAACAAAAAAAATTAAATAAAATTCGAATCAGGATCGAAGCAAGATCCCCCTGGCAACACCCGTTCACAAGTTGACGCGAGGCGCGAGCGTCAGCCATCGCTATGACTCATCACTAATCGTAAGAAGTCGTTGATAATACTAACAGGTGTCTCGTATAACTTCTGCAGCTCATCATACAGCCACATCTCGACTGCGAGCCGCTTGCGAATCAGCGCCATCTGGTGGCTGCCATACTTCGCCGTCAGGAACTTCTCGCGCCGTTCTTTCACCTGCAAGACATCATCATCTTCAGCCATTTTTATGTTCCATGAGCACACACAGCCCATATACATATAATGTCCAGGGTCTAAATCAGATAAGTAGGTCTTAACGACTATAGTGCAGATATTTTTTTAAAGGAAGTTCTAGCAGTTTCTGCAATTTCAAATCTTAGTTGCATTTAAAGAGTAGTCCGCGTTTGATCCCGCTTTTGACGGTCCCGCGGAATGGTCGGCGGAATGCAATATTTAAAAAAAAAAATATTTCGTCTGAGGATCCCACTGCCAAATGAAGTACAGTCGGACGAATTATTTTTTGACGTAAGTATATCTGGGACAGATTTGAGAAACTCGCGCTCAAGTTGAGGCTTATCTATTTTCTGATTGTCAAATAGCTCTCATCCATAAAGCATTCAAATAATAAATTGCTAATATACTTATTGCTCTTTATGTTTGACCGTTTAGTCAAAACACAGATATCTTTCATACGATAGTGTAGTGTATGTGAGAGAAAGAGAAGGAAGCATTATGTCATCTCTAGCGCATGTGCGGTTGTAGCTCAGCCCAGTCAGCTGGATACGATGGTGGAGAGGGGGCACGCGCGTCTATGAGCCGATAATCTGGAGAGAGACGCCACATTTTGGCGACGAGGCCTATCAGAACCCAGTGAGTAATTATTAAATTTCATTCGTGAAAATAAAAAAAAGAGGAGAGATGGTGTGCTTTGATTTGTGACTGAGATTATTTATTTACTATAGCTGATGCAAATTGACCGCCATTTTGATTTTCCTTTTTTTACGTTTTTTTAATTTCAAGGCTAAGCCAAGTGATAATTTTGCCAGTACCGGGATGTCGTGGATAAAAAAAAAAAAAAAATTTTTTTTAGATGATTATTTTCTACATAGACAAAAGTCATGATTTTCGAAAAAAAAGAATATCTGACGTTTTGTTGATCCTGAACGCATGCTGTACGTTGTTATCTTGTTGTTATAAATTTTAGAACATGGAAAAAAAAAAAGTTTTTACTACAACAGAGAAAAAATAAAGAAACATTATTTTCGATTGGACGCATAGAGTTATTAGCTTTATGCACAAATATTAACTTTATGTTTGGACGTTTGTTTTACATTTTTTGTGCTTTAACTACGTATTGTATGGTAGTTTATGCGGTAGTCTAAATGCATAATTTATTTATTGTGGCAAAATAGAATATTATACGATTAATCCTTCAATCATGGTTGTTGAAGGATTCACGAATAAATTTACAAGATATTACTTGCCTATTTATAATTTTTGCCTCTAAGCTACAATGTCGGGCCGGGTTCGATTCCCGGCTGAATTGAATATATTTTCAGATCACAAATATATACATCAAAATATAAGAACAAGACGCATGTTGACTGCCATATCCGGCCAATAGGTATTAGATTGTTTAGCAAGTAATGATGCTCGTACAAAGGAGAACATGAGTCTCCTTCTGTACGGTCTAAATAACAGGTAATGCTTGTTACGCAAGTCATAAAAAATCATTTATTTCAGGTTCCTAGATCCATTTATATCTACATAATCAGCGTGATGAGTTGGACACGAACAAGTGACGTCTGTGTCTAGCTGTGATGTTACCAGGATGATGCCTGGTAGTCCATAACAGGTGACGCCTGTGAGGACTTCGTAACTTACCTACCTTATTGGTACGGGTGATGCCTGTACGTACATACATATGATGTTACCAGATGATGCCTGGTAGTCCGAAACAGGTGACGCCTGTGAGGATTTCGTAACTTACCTTAATGGTACGGGTGGTGCCTGTACATACATATTATGTTACCAGATGACGCCTGGTAGTCCGAAACAGGTGATGCCTGTGAGGATTTCGTAACTTACCTTATTGGTACGGGTGATGCCTGTACATACATATGATATTACCAGATGATGCCTGATAGTCCTAAACAGGTGACGCCTGTGAGTACTTCGTAACTTACCTTGTTGGTACGGGTGATGCCTGTACATACATATGATGTTACTAGATGATGCCTGGTAGTCCGAAACAGATGACGCCTAAGGACTTCGTAATGTACTAAGTATATGGGTGACGCCCATAATATGAAGTTTTATACGGGTGACGCCCGTAACGTTTAGTTGTACACGGACACGGGTGACGTCCGTAACATGAAGTTGTACGCGGATACGGTTTTACACGAGTAACGCCCGTTAAATGAAATTTTACATGGGTGATGCCCATTATATGAAATTTTACACGGGTGACGCCCGTAATATGAAGTTTTACACGGGTGACGCCCGTTAAATGAAGTTTTACATGGGTGACGTTAGTAATATGAAGTTCTACATGGGTGACGCCTATAATATGAAGTTTTGCACGGGTGACGCCCGTTATACGAAGTTTTACATGGGTGACCCCCATTATATGAACGCCCGAGAACCAATATACAAACGAGGTAACGCCCGTAATCGGAAGTTTTGTATGCGGGTAACGCCCGTTTACCTGAGAAAAGAATTCATACAACATTGCTAAAATAATAAATGTATCGGGTTGTTAAAAGGATGAGCGCCCATTTGATGCCTAAATTTAGGCTTTATTTGTTTCCTAATCTGTAGATTAATGATGTAAAGTTTGTGTCTGGAAAAAATTGAGAATGATGGTCAAGCAGGATCTATTGGATCTAGATGGAATTGCTAAAAAAGGAGTTTTATTTACTGGAAGCTGCTGACGTTAAATGCTTATCCTAAGGAAAAATTTTGTTGTTTTGGGGGGAAGACAAGAACTCCACGAAATACTGTTTAAATAGGACATGACTGAACATAAATGTTTTTGTTTGAAGTAGCAATAAAGAGTTAGACGAATACTTTGCATCCAAACGCAATAAACGGTATGAAAGATACCTAGACAAATTAAACAGGAAGCAAACGAGAACTTTGTAATGTATTTAGTTTGACTAAATAACAAGCTATGAAATGTAAATTTACGAATCTGTATTGATCAAATAATTAGAAAAGTATTTATCGGAAGAACTCATGAGGAAAGTATTGCGTGCAAACGGAAAAAAATGCCTTATCCGAAGTAAAGCAAATACTTTAGAGATAGAGGAAAGACAATTAGAAAAGAAAAGATACACAAGTAAAGGAAAAGACATTCAGTAAGGAGACGTGTTTCCGATGTGGTAGCTGGAACCATCTATCTTATGATGCGAAGTGTCCAGATATAGGATGAATATGTAACAAATGCAAAAAAATATACGAATAGATGAAAGAATTGTAGTCAAAGAATTGAATTGAAGATATAAAGGAGACAGATGCGATAGAAGATAAGGTTAATTGCGTTTTTAATGTTTTCTAAAATGATTTCTGAATTGATGTTTACATGAACGCGTTGGTTTAGTAGGTGGAAATCAAGCATAGATGCTAATTGATTCAGGATTTAATTAAATGAAAGACATGGTTAATGGTTACTTTATGGAAAATAATTGAAGCTATGGAAATGAAAAATGGTTAATGGTTACTTTATGGAAAATAATTGAAGTTAGGAAATGAAAAAAAAAATGTTGCTCATGTTGTAGTCGCTCTTTTAAAATCTATTGCTAAAGATATACTACGTACGTGTGGGATCAAAACCACAAAACGTCACCTTTTACGTAATATACAAAAGGACAAGTAAGTTATAATGTAAAATAACGGCAGCAGTACGTAGTTAAACTCGGACTATCTGGACATACATTAATTCACACAGATTTAGCTAGCCCTAAAGTTAGTTCGAAACTGGTGCTCAAGGATACTAACTCAGAGATGCTAAATTTTATATCAAGTCATATTCCTATACATAAATAGTAATGTTTGTTGTGTAATCAGCTGTTGGTCGTCCTAATAATTAAAATAAAAATAAAATATTTAAGAACCATGTCAATTTGGAAAAGAGTTCTCTAAATTTAAAATATGCCAAATTTGGGTTCCCACAAAGTGGACGTTAAAACAATTGCAGTTATTTATATATGTAAGTCCGGTAGGATTTTATACAAACAAATTAAACTATGCATTATTGTCTTTAAAAATGTACATACTTTAACCACGATAAAACTAAGTAGGTACCTATAAAGATTACAAAAAAAAAAAAATAATAATAATTGGCATGTTTCTTACAACTAAAGTATTTAAATATACAACATTCACCCACGATATGCCGTGCCTGACCATGCTAGACCAAAAGCCGTTTCACTGAAAGGCAATGAAAAACATTCAAAGCATTGGCATACAAAAAAAAAACTGAAATAGGGCGAATTAAACAAGAAGTGAAATGATACAGTAAAGGGATATATAAACTATTAGCTCTGCCACATGGCCTTGCTCCCGTGGAAAGTCCGGATATTCTAAAGCCTTACTGAATGATTGAATGACGAATGTTGCTATCATATACAGAAGGATTTCTCAAATTGGACCAGTAGTTCTGACATGAGCGCATTAAAATTAACCTACAAACTATTCAGTTCTATTAATTTAACTAAATTTGAAAACGAGAGCCATCATGTTATGGCCACAACGAAGTTAAGATTTAGAGCAAAGTTCTGGTGGTGTTAAGAACATATGAAGTTTATGAAGTGTATAATACGGACTTGTAAACAATGCACTCTAATATTGGCACCAAATCCACCACACCTACTCAAAAGGAAAGGATCACCTACCCAATTCTCTGATATCCCAATCAAGTGATCATTACCTGGTTGTGTTTGATTACCTACTATATTCGGTGCAAAGAAATTAAAGCATGTCAAGATATAAGCAGTAAGGCGATGATTCGCTTATGTAAGAGATTTTCAGCCGTTTAGATCATCAGGTTTTCATAACTTTATTATTATGCCAAGTAGAAAGAAAGAGCTGGAAAGAAGCATTGGTTGAGTACCTACTTGAATATGTGTAATACCACGCCATATAGTATAACTGCGAAAACCGGTAGAGTTATTCTTACAAAGAAAATTTAGATACAAGATTCAATAGATAGATATTGCAGCGACGTAAAATAAAAAAAAAAGGAAAAGGGAGAGAGTACACAGATAAAAGACAAAGAGCATGCATCGAGATATTATGTACTTGTATTTCGAAGCGAGCGTGTGATGTTGACATACAAGTAAGAGATATGAAATGTGTGTAAAATTACGTTAAAACTGGAAAACTTAGTCTTAATTTTGATACAGCGCCTCAGGGCTACATCTGAAAACGGAGAATATGCGGAAGTCAAATAGATGAAACAAGAGATATGGAAGTACAGAACAATTATACAGGATAGCTGTCTGCCTGCACTAATCATCGACGTGGGCGTCGGGAGTCTTGGTTATACCTTCGATACGCAGTGGAAGAGACTGCTGGTCTGGTTAATTATGGGTTTAATGAAATGCAAATAATACGTGTTGTTCTGTATCGATGTTGTTGGATTTATTGATTTATTATGACAGCTTTCAAAAATATAAAAGAAAAAAAAGAAGAAGTTAAAACGAAGGTTTACATATTACGCTGTAACAATAGCAATTGAGACGCAACATTAAAGAATAAGTGAAGGGAGAATGGAAATCTATGAATAAGGAAACGAATTTAGAAATGGAATTTAGAAAGAACATAATTTAGAAATGGTAGTACAAGAACGTTCAGGAGAGGAGATAAAAGATGATCAGAAATTTGGTCTTTAACCACAATTTAAAATAATTACTTGTAGTTGATAATTGACTTACAGTCATGTGACCAGAAGTCACGATGATAATAAATTGATTAAGTAAGAATCTAAAAATGGCTTCATTAAACAAAATATATTAAAATAAGGAAGGGATGTAGTGTATGTGAGAGAAAGAGAAGGAAGCATTATGTCATCTCTAGCGCATGTGCGGTTGTAGCTCAGCCCAGTCAGCTGGATACGATGGTGGAGAGGGGGCACGCGCGTCTATGAGCCGATAATCTGGAGAGAGACGCCACAGATAGTATAGTATATGTAGTGTTGATAAATTATTTAAATAAAATATGTGCATTTCAAATGCAAATATTTTTCTGATGATAACTGTATAATTTAGCTAGAACATTAGATTTTTGAGAGCGGGTTTTTCGGAACGGAAGAAAAGTACAAAAAATTTTGCATTCCTCCAACCATCCCGCGGGATCATTAAGAGCGGGATCTAACGCGGAGTACTTAATTTGAATAGGTAAGTAATTTTAATTTATTTAACTAAAAAATTATTTATTAGACTCTGAAATAGTGGAACTCGTTGGGTGGGTAGAACTAACCTCGCCCTTATCACTGAAATTGACATGGAGTCCAGTTTTGGCTGGCGAGCGTTCGGTGGGCGACATGGCGGGGTGTGCGGGGTGCGGCGCGTGCGATGGGAACCCGCCCGCGGCCGCCGCCACGCCGCACTCCATGCCGCACGCCGCCGGACCAGAGCCCGCGGCCGCGCTCGCCCGCTGAAACCAACAACATCACAATCACAGCTGAAACCATACATATAAAGGCAGACTACACATGCCCCTAAATCAGGGCCGATACCGCATAGTAGTGTTGCTAGAGGTAATTTAAAAAAATCCGTAATGCTTTGCTTGAAAATCCGTAAAAGTCCGTAGATTGCCTCTACCAACGGATTTATGTAGAGGCCTTAAATCATAACAACTAGGTAATGTAGGTCAGGTACCTCCTACTATTATTCATCCTCTTGTGTATGTGATGAAAGTATAATTCAAAACAATTACAATTGGTGCCTCTTGGTTACAAGATACAACATCTTACATGACCAAAAAAGAACTATTAATTTGGTCCAGGATAGATGCATTCGACTCGACATATGTACGAAGACGAACCTACGAGCTAATAAGTACTTGTTCAGATTATTGACTACCTCATCTACTTAGGCTAATAGGAACGGAACGCCAAGCAACAACCGTGTATCCTGTTGTAATTGTAAACCTTAGAATTTTATTGTCACTGCTGCAATACTATATATGAAGGTACCTACTATGCAATCAGTGCTAAATGACATTAATCAGACATAAACACAGTTGTTTGATTGAAAACGTGTTTGTCTGGCTGGAAGCCAAATCATCAATTTTACGTGGATTTTACAGTCGATAGTTGAGATTTTAGTTTATAGAATTATAGCAGTAGCATGCAGCAGCTGAAAATTATGCTCCATATTTTTATGCAGGTACAGCCGTTATAATGTATATTACCTAAAAAAACTCAAACTCAGGCGCTCTGGTGGGAGAGCGTTTTAAATAAATAATCTTTTATTTCGAACAACAGTTTCTTCGTTAGTAGCACAGACATCTTAGCAAAGCACCTTATTAGGTGCTTTGTTAAGATTGAGATCACATTTCTCTTATAAAGTTCGAAGAGATCACAGCGTCCGGAGTCAGACTAATTTTTGTTTAGATTGACGAACGAACGAACAAACAAAACAGAATAAAGTTCATTAACACTGATGATATAGATAAGTAGCTTTTCTAGATAGAATATTTTCAGTAGACGGCAGGGCTTGCTAACCTGGTTAAAATTCTAAACCAGCTCACTCGATACGCCATACATTTAAAAAAAGAGCGTTTTAAATCAGTTACGGTTGAGCAAAACCATATATTATTTCTGGTTATGTTCAAAGCGCGATATCATTTCAGTTCCTGTTCAAAATACCGGAAAGACCCAAAACATTTCGCTCTTTTCGACGATCGTGTTCTATCTCGCTCTAACTATGATTATTTCTCACTCTCGCTCGATATAAATCTAACTAAACTACACGTTGAGACTTGCAAATGCGTAAGTGAGATAAAACGCTGAGCGATATACCCGTCCTTGTCACTCGCCCGCGCGGTTTCCGCTCGCGAGACCGATTCAAAAGGGTTTTCACTCCGATCGTAATGGCCCGAGCGTTACTGCGTAACCAGGTCAAAACACTTATTTTTTAGGTTTTTTATTAACCGGTTTCAAGCCCTGGTAGACGGTAGAAAATTTCCAGCAAGGTTTCGACGAAATCCCGTGATCAATCACTCAGCCTATACCCTATTTGACCTATCAAGTCGCTCTCATAGCCAGGCAACGATTGTTCGCTATAAAACGTCCTTTCAAGTTGAAAAGGCTTTGTTGAGGGCGTTTTTCCTGCCTGAACCCGGGTCTCTTACTCTGAAAGTTCTGGTTTCAAATTAAAGTGGATAACAGAATAAAAAGCTGGAAACTATACTAATTCAAGTCAAATGTGCAATTCGAAACTTGTTCCTTTCGCATGATGTCGGGCACATGGCTTCCAAACTAGCAATACAAGGGGATCGTGAGACAGGTAGGGGAATGGGAGATAGGTATTCCGACAATAATACCTTTGTCGGCCATATGGCTTCTAAAAAGCATAAAATAAAGGGAACTCAACGCATCAACTCCATGCCTGTCATTGGAAAGACCACAACAGCGACAAAGGAAAGTCGTTACTGGAAACACTGTCATCACGTTAAAAATATAGTAATTTGACCTGGGAACGATAATTTATTGCTTAAATACAATTTTTAATCACCTGTGTTTCAAAATATTTTAAAGAAATATCTACATGAATTTGTCATTGTCATAATATCTTACTATCTTGCCTTAGCTATACATAGATAGGTAAACCCTTTTAAATTTGACATTGATTATTTTTATCAGGATTACTATCTATACTTCATATTAACATAATAAAGCTAATCTTTAAAACTACCGGTCCGATTTGAAAAATTCTGTGTATAGGATACCTAGCTTCATGAGTAAGGCTACTGGAATCCTGAAATTCGTGGCACAGCTACTACAAGACATATTATCTGTATTCCATTGATAGATGTTGATACCACATCATAATCAGTGGTACCGTTTACTCCGTATCACCGAGGTATGGCCGGTGGTACTGTGGGTCTAAATAGTAGTATTTACTGGCTTCTTACATGTCCACCGTGTGTTTATTTTAATGGACCTTGCCCCGATACGACCGTTGCGTTGCTCGAAGGCAACTGTGTAAATTAAATCGATCTTTTGGAGCTAAAAATAATTCGTAAATAAATATTTAAAGCTCTTGCTTGACTACCGACCGAGTAACCGATTGCAAAGTACTATTCGATAAGCGCCGATAAAGAAATCCATACTAATATTATAAATGCGAAAGTCTGGCTTTCACGGCTAAACCGCAATTTTGATGAAATTTGATATGGATATCAAAGACCCGGGGTCAAACATAGGCTACTTTTTTTCCAAAAATCAACCCCCAAGGTGCTGAAATGGAGTGTCAAAGTTTGTATGAAAAACGAAAAACACACAAGATTTTTGCCCCAAGCAGAGCCGCGGAGCAACAGCTAGTGAATAAATCAGTCAGTAGATATAGACTTGAAGGTCGAGGTAGGAGGAGTCAAGTCATAGACGTCACACACGGTAATAAAACATCAGAAAGCAGAATACACTTGGTTTTGGCCAATTAAAATCGTTTTTAATTAAAACGATCAATTGTAATTTAAACGATTTAAATCTTTGGTTTTGGCAAGCTAGTTACATTACAAACCCTAGGACTTGTTTTACGAAATATTTTACTATGGTACCTACCTAACCTACTACATGACTTCGGCGTCGCGCAAAGTGGCGGCGGGCGCGGGGCGGGGCGCGGCGTTGAAGTGGTCCGTCCGTGTTTGATCCCGCTTTTGACGGTCCCGGGCCCGCAGGAATGGTTGGTGGAATCACATGAGTAGTTAGTTTAGTAATCTGTGGCGGAATGCAAACTTTTTTTTTTTAATTTCTTCAATCCGAGGATTCCTCTGCCAAATTTCGGACAGTCAACCAAAGAGTATATAATCACTACGTTTTACAGTCTGACGAAAAATTGTTTGACACTTAGGCACAGAATTAATATAAGTAACTTCTAGGACAGGTTTGAGAAACTCGCGCTCGAGTTTGAGGCTTTGTTATTTTACCTATTTTTCTTATCGTCAACTAGCTCTCATCCATACAGTATTCAAATAAAAATGGATTGAAATAAAAACCTATAAAATATAACTTAAATAACGTATCTGCTAATATTATACTTATTGCTCTTTATTTTTTACCGCATCTAATACTTATTTCTGTTATCCTGGTAGGTACTTTTAGTAGTCAAAACACTGATTTCTTTTTTACGATATATACTCAATAAGTATATGACACAGTGTTGATAAAATATAGTTTTCTAATTTTTTTGAAATTTTGCTGAAATTTCTTGGAAATTTTCTCGGGAATGAAATTCTCATAAAATTTCTTGGGAATTTTTCGGAAATTTTTGAGGAAAATTTCCCCGGAATACGGAAAATTTGCATTTCCCATCATCTGATTTTCTTGAAAATTTTAGTGATTGTCAATCTTCTTATCAGACACCTGCAGTAAGAAAATTTCATTTTTTTAAATATTTCTAGTACTTTTCCGACAATTTCCGTTTTAGGGAATATTTCCGAGAACGTTTCCTGACCGTTTCCAAAAATTCTCGAAAATTTCGGAAAGGGCACATCACTACCCGTAATTGACTTTCTTCACCGACCTAAATATTTACTCTTTAAAAAAATATTTCCGTGAATTTCTTATATACCTAATAGTTAGCTTCCTAACTAGTAAATACCTATGTAGTATAGAGAGAGACAAGCTCCCTACCAAGAGTAAGAAGATGATGAATAAGTAATAGATGCCGCGATGTGCCGCGCCGCCGATGTAGTTAAATTGATAGCTAGAGGGTATGGGCACATGGGTGGCCTACTTGTTTATCATAGTAACATAGACAGAGTTCGTTGTAACATAGGTAATTATGCTGACGATTTGAGGTCGTTCGCGTTATCAACTTTCACCCAATTGCAATCGAATAAATGGTGATAAAGATCCAATCATCGTCATATTGAATGTTTTTATCAAAGAGATCATTCATTAAAGTGTCTACACTCAAAATCAAAAGTCTTTATCTTTAACGTGATTTTACTAGTTAGTTCATTTTGTCGCAGGCTAGGTTATATGTACAAACGTAGTCATGAGCATTAACAAATAAGGTTCTTAATACAAAGTAACAAGGTCTAAAATTGTATACTTTTATATGGTCATGTCTGTACCTACATTGTTAAATAGGAAAATATAGGTAGTTACATAACGATACATTAGTTAGATATAGGTTAATTAGATTAAATAGGTTTCGCGATTTTACCTGACATTCTTTAATTAGATAAGGAAACGGTGATTCGATTAAAAAATAAATTGATAAAGAATTCCTTTTTTATGTTGACCATGAAAAAAAACCCCTTTGCCCTAAAAAATTAGAGTAGGTAAATAATTTTAAAAAATTAGCGTAAATACTCTAGTTTTTTTAGGGTTTCGTAGCTCAAATACCTTTAAATGGCATTGTAGTTGCTAATCGCAATCAATTTATTGATATAGGTAAGTAGGTACTATTACGTTACAAAACAATTATAAACTAACTATATTAACAAATTCCAGACTAGGTAGGTACTCTTATGGATTTTTAACAATTGGATCTGGCAACACAGCTCCCTTATAGGCCCTGATTAAGGGCAGTGAGTAGAGGCCTTTAGTAGCTCAAATTTGATTTAAAATGATGAAAAACATTGAAAAGTGAGTGGCGTGGAATGTTGGTGGTATGGATGGGATCAGCCAAATAGGTAAGTACTATATAACTCTACTGCTACAGCATAACTTCGCAAATAAATAAACAAATGGATGAAGGATTCCTCTGAAATTCCAACGGCCAACTTGTAAGTACGAAATTTAATAAATTATTTATTATCCAAACCAAACACTGACACACAGTTATCAAGAGAATATACCTAGGTAACTGTCTGTCTGCAAGTAGGTAGGGTAAATTTACAGAAAAATAATGACACGACACGACAGTAACCGCAGGGAATCTTGGTCACGCTTGAACGCGGTCAGCGAAGTTCCGCCAGCAGGTGAATCCAGCAAACAAAGTACCATCATCTGCGTAGGTACCGTACCGAGATGGCTGCGGTCAGTGCCCCCGCCGGAGGCTGCGACAGCTCGCGGTCGCTGTGGCCGGAGCGAAGCCCCTAGCCACCACAACTGGCGTAGATTTGCACTTCACTGTACACGTGCTAATAACTTATTCATGCACTGACACTGATCATGAAAGAGCAAAATAAACACGAGAATGGGAATGGGAGGAATATCCGAGAGCAACACAACACAAGCGGCACGGCGCACATTCGAGTCTAGACTGCGGGGGAGGAGGTGGAGGTGCGGTGTGCGCCGCCCAGCCCGCTGACCCGCTCCGCACCTCACGCCACTCGTCTCGCGCCTCCCGCTGCTGATACGGGGCCGCTCTGGGGGGCAGACGAAAGCGAGGAGGGAGACAATGGAACCTGGATAGATGCAGACTGCAAGTTGCAGTCAGCGATCTCGCTCGATCTCAGCAGACTGCATATATAATCTACCTACTGTACGGTCAGCCAACGTCGAAAGTCATTAGATGTAGATACTTATATGTGATGAATCTTGAAGAGTTGATCATCTGGATTTGAGTGTAGCTAGCCTTTGTTTTCCTATCGTACCTACCTAGGGTTACCTACCTATCACTTTATTTTTCCTTTTTTATTCGTTAGATAATAAATAATAAATATATATTTAAATTCATTGCCGAAAATGATAATGATATCTATCATATTAAGATGGGTAGGTACCTACCTATTTATTTATTTATAGTAGCGCGTATAGCGAGCAAAGCCACAAAAGTGAGCATTCGCTATAATGTATTATTAAACCTATAATGTAGCTGTTTTTGTGTTGCTGATGGTGCATCACGCACGTGCTTGATCGTATCGTAGAATGTAATCACAGATTACTAAAAGTGTAATAGTCGAACATGTTCGTTCGACTATATCAAAAAGATAGCCATACATGACGTAAGCAAAACGTATCTCAGTATGCCGCAAACATGCACACTTCTGCACGGATGGTTTTTTTTTACTTTTTACGCCGAAATTCCCACGGAAACAAAAGTAAGCAAAATCCACTGATTTTTCGAAAATTTGTAACAAGGAATAGTTAGTGGGAAGTGGAATTGATCTTGAAAGTTAAAAAAAATCGAATGCGGTGGCAATGGCAACTGACTGATGCCACATACTCTACGACTCTACACAACATACACATACGGGTGTACTTGAAGAATTATGTTATGGTTGGAATAATTTATACATTACCGCATTCAATGTCCCTTTATAATCACCACTGCCATGTCTGGACACAACTTTGTTTTTCGTAAACATTGCGTCTTGGCAAATTCGTCGATTCCGAACACAACAAGTCACAACTATAGTAGATGTTGCTCTACCGAAGCCACTATAACACAATATGCATTTTGCAGGAGATCAATTGTTTCAGATGAAGCCAGACAGCATCACAAATTACAGTAAAAATGCCTTTGTTTTGACCAAGAGTGTGAACACTTACGTTGCGAAACACAAACTACGGCGGTAGCCAAAGTAGACCTCTCTAGCTAGACCAACTCTAGTAGACTACGATAAGATAAGATAATGGTAATGAGGGTTCATAGTTATCTTTAGAATTAATGACACATTATTCACTCATATCCTAAAAGTTTACCAAAACACTGGAATTTACGATTACATGTACTTATATGTAATTTTATTAGTCGGTTGGGGGAAGGGGGCAGATAAAACTAACCCCCTACCTCACTGAATTCTATCTCAGGGGGGTAAAGATAGGAAATTTATTACATATGTCTGGACCAACTTCATACATACATACAGTCGGTGCCAACTTTGATAATATTAGGTCCCAACGTGCCACACTCACAATAATTATTATTGAAGGCGTTCAGTGCAAGGTGGCAATCACAAGCAGGACCGCGATCCCAGCTCAGAGAGCCACCCTACCCAAAGAAAGCAGGCAGGTTTTGATAGCTTGTTATTAGTTGTTAAATAGGTATGGTATTGTTGAATGTAACGGTAGCAGAGACATAAGTGTGAGATTCATAACAAGCACAGTCATAACATAATAAACATATCGGTCATAGGTACATATTATTCACTTGGTACTTAATCACGACGAATGGTAACCAAATGATTCAAGGATAGAAATACATATTATGATATGAATGAACATAATCCGGGCCAAGATAGAGAAGGGTCCTGGCCTGGGCAAAATTTAATAATGTGCAACTCATTCTAAGAAATTGAAGTGGAGGGGCGTGTCGGCGATAGCATCATCAGGTGAGAAAATGGATCCAGTTGGTAGAGACGACGGTGAACTTCGATACACTATTTGTTCAGCCTACCTATTGGCCGTGGGCATCAAACAAGCTGCAAGTGATAAGAACAATACACTAGTCTGTACTCACGCTGCTCCTGAATTTGAAGAACAGCGACATGGCGAGCGGGCAGTTGGCCGGCCACCGCGCCAACACTGCCGCGCAGTGCCGCGCCGACGCGAGCGGACTTCCACTCGCAAACACCGACCAGCCACGGCAGCCACCACCGGCAGACGACTCGCGCACTTAGCTCAAGGGACAAGCTTCCCCCGTCATCCTAACAAAACCCAATGATGAATAAACTACTTATTAGGCTAACGCTCAAAACAAAACATTTATACGTACTCTAGATATTTTTAAACATCACCAATTTGTATCTTCAGGTGTAGATTACAGAATTGTGCTCTGCGCATGTGCGCAATTATCGACCGAACCCTTATGTTTTTCAATTAAGTAATCGACAACAACGTGTAAATTAGGTATTTCTCGGAACTAGGAAAATACCTCTTATGATTTCAATTTAAATGACATAGTGTAATGAATACAGTATTAGAAGTAACGACAGGTGATATTGTAGACGTGAATTTGTAAGCGAAGTGTTAAATATAGAGTTGTGATGCGGGCTTGGGCTTGGTGGTTCGCGCTGGTGGGTGCGGTGGCGGTGGCGCGGGAGTTAGACCCCGCGGCCTGCAGCGCCAGGTTCGATGTCCAGCGAGACAAGATCATCCGCACGGAGGAGTCCCGGGACATGGGAGCTCGCTACCTGTCCGAGCTGGATGTGGGCACGCGCGAGGAGTGCCTGCGCCTCTGCTGCGAGACCGACTCCTGCGACGTCTTCGTCTATGAGGAAAAGGTGCAGCCAATTTTTGCTATTAGCCCAAGAAAAATAGCGTTCCAACTAAAATAACTCACGAACAGGCTGGTTTCCGAAAATAATTAAATATTAGGTAATTCTAAGACACTATATTTTCGAATCCAAAGTAATTTTGATATGGAAGACTTAAAAAAAATGAAAATTAAAAATAGGGGCACATTGGGAGAGCATTAACAATAACAGAGGTTATTATTTTGAAACGTGCATATGTAACCAAAATAATAATGACGACAATAAAATCCACTAAAAAAAATAAGAGGAAATGTTTTTTTTTTAATAAATTTAGCTAATCAGCTTTATACCATTGTAAAAGCTATGGTAAAAATGATATATGCCTTTTTGAAGTATTTAAAAGAAGCGAATATTCTTTAAGCTTATTTCTAAAAAAAATCTAACAAATAACATTACTGGAACAAAAAAAAATAATATCTCTTCTTTAAAACACAGTGCAAAAATATAACATAAGTTATTTTTGGTAGACTTTTGGTTTCATATAAAACAAGATTCGGAAATACAAAAATCCATCTAAAAATCTAACCGCATAAACACAATTTTAAAACCTGGATCAGAGTGCACGGCACTTTGAATCTTAAACATAGAACGCATACGGTTCAATTTCGATCGCTGTGTAGCGCGGAAGATACACGAAGTAGCTTATGTGTGTAGGTATCATATGCACTGACTATGATCCCAGAATATATAATAGTACTAGAGTATATGATTTAAAATTTTAAAATGCTTGGCACCTTTACTCCATAGGGCAATAATATTATTAATATATATTGTTTTTTCATGGTAAAAATGAGGTGTATTACGTACAATATACACATTTTTCCTTACAATAAAACGCTTATTAAATACTTACCTTATTCGAAGACCATCGATTATAATAATATTTGAGAGCGGCTCTTCCGTTTCCCTTTTTATCGCTAAATAATTCCGTTTTTCAACCGTTTTTCGCCCTTCTACACCCCGCAGGCGAAGTGGTGGGGGCACGTGTGCGCCCCGACTTCGCTCTAGCTTCTTTGGCTCTATGAAAAAGTCTGCCAGGCAGGACTTAATCGATGGGCTTCGAATAAGGTAAGTATTTAATAAGCATTTTATTGTAAGGTAAAACGCGTATATTAAATCCTGTACTCTTATTCGAAGCCCATCGATTATAATAATATTTGAGAGACATGTTTGGTATCGCCTGGCGGTGGAAGGAAGGAAGCCAATGTGATAAGAATTTATTTCTGTGTATAGGTATATCTAAAAAATCAAAATCAAAGATCAAAATCAAAGAAAATCAAAGATGAAAATTTTCAATGTAATATTTATTTTTGAAGAAAAAATTATAAAATCAGTATTAACTTAAATACACACACATGTGAAACTGATTATGCTCATATTAAATAAATTAACAAATGAATTAAAATAATTCTTGTTTACGGTGATCTAAATTGCTGTAAACAATGAACTTAAGAAAGAATCAGCTATCGGTTGTCGAATCTCTCTACAATAATATTTCCTGAAAGTGTCTCCTGAACGCCAGTTGCCTTGAGACGTGATTTGATCTATTGAAAAATTGTTTATCCAATTTTTTGATGCCACTGCGGCCCTCACACTGCCCGGAGAAGCTTTAATGCCTGCATCTCGAAGTGTAGATTTAATCCAGCCGGCAATTATAGTTTTTGAAGCAGGGCGTGGTTCACCTCTGGCGGTGACAAAAAGCTTAGACGTATTGCATGACTCTCTTCGCTCTTGCCCCAGTTGTATTAGCATAGTGACCCAGTATACGGGGTCTATTTCTCTTACTGGCGCACTACTAAGACGCCAGCCCGATTGACGATAGTCTGATCTATCCGTTTTGGAACCAAAACCCGGCCATAAAACTAAGCTTTCCTCTGAAACTGCACAATGCTCCGAATCTATGCTCAGCAGAGTGAGGTCATGAACCCGGCGGCCAGAATATAATAACAGTAATATAGCTGTACGTTTAGAAACCTCATAAAGGGTAAGTGGCACCTCCTTATTTTCTAAGTAAGCCGTAACTTCCGATACACCCCATATCGGTGGTTTTGGATCTTTGGGACTCTTCAAAGAGATAGCTTTTAATGCTTGCTTAACAAGCTTATGGGAACTTAATGTTCCTGATAAGTCTGGTGCACACAACGTTGCTACTACAGACTTGTGCAGTAAAATGGTACTGTATGATAAACCTTCTTTCTGATGCAGATCACATAAATAACGTGCTAAATCCGAACCAGTTGGTTTGTTTACCGAAACTTTATTTTCCACTGTCCACGTACGCCAACGGGCCCAAGCAACATTATAAGTTTTAATTGTGGACGCTCTCCAGCCAGATTGCAAAAGAGATTTCTGTTCCACCGACCATTCCTCTAAGTCATCAAACCACCCGCACATTTTAAAATTTCGAGATACATCTCTTCGACTTTCGGTGGAGGTGATTGAGTTGACACATCTCATAACACTTCCTGAAGCTTCCAGACCGTGTGTGGAGGAGCCAGGGCTCTGTGCTTGATGTCCGCCCTCCAGAAAAGCTGATTCCATCTGGGCGTCGCTATCATGTACGTTCCTACTGCCTGATTTAGGAGTTGAAGGACTCTTGGCATAAGGCAAGGGGGAGGGAAAATCCATGCCAATCTGAAATTCCAACTCCTGCTGAAGGCATCCTGAAAAACTGCCTCCTTGTTGTTCTGATCGAGTGACACATATTGTGGCACTACATGGGCTATCTGGGACGCAAAAAGGTCTATTTCGGGCGTTCCCCATTTGGCAAAAACCACTGCCGTCGCTGCCGGTAGCAAGTGCCATTCTGGAAGCGGTTTGTGTCTCGATAGGCAATTGGCATCGTTGTTGAACATACCATGAAGGTGACAAACTTTTAAACTTATAAAATGACGCTCTAAGATCTGATAAATGTTGTATGTCAGATTCATTAAGCATGTTGACTGAGTGCCACCTTCGTTTCGCAAACACGCTTGTACCGTGCGACTGTCGGTCTGCAGGAGAATTGATGTCTGGCAAAGACCTAGATCTTGGCATTGTTCTAATACCTTCAAAACTGCCAAAAGTTCCTTCTCGTTGCAGTGGAGCAATCTCTCCGACTCGTTCCACGATCCTGATAGGCAAAGATTGTTCAACTTGGCTCCCCACGCGCAATCCGATGCATCTGTTGTCAGAAACTGCGTAGGGGGAGGCGCATGCAGTGGTGAAGCCATGCTGCAGTTCTCCTGCCACCAATAGAGATCCTGAAGAACTGGGTTCGGCAGAGACAAACGCTTTCTTGGATTTTCTTGCATTAGAACGTGTAAAAAGTTCGGCACATGTCGATGATTCAATCGACCTCTGGGAATCGCAAAGCTGGCGAAATTTAATATTCCCACTAGACTTTGAATCTGCACCAAATTCACCTTGCGATCGTGAAGTAACTTCAACAAGAGTTCTGTTATTTTCACAATTTTTTTGTTTGGAAGGCTCTTCGTTCCTTGCCAGGGATCCCAAATAATTCCCAGATATTCGATTGAAGTCTGAGGTGCAAATACCGACTTCTGGCAGTTGATTTGCCAGCCTAGTCTGAACAACGTGTCTGTTATTAACTGCACATGATTGCACAAAATCTGACGATCCTGGTTGGCTAATAAGTAATCGTCCAGGTAGACAATCACCCTCACGCCTTGATCGCGTAAAATCTGGGCGATCCAATTGGTCACAAAGGCGAAAACCCTTGGAGCCGAACTTAAGCCAAATGGCAGACAAGTCATCTCGAGTAATTCGTCCTGGTACTGAATTCGAAAAACCTCCTGTGACTTTCCGCTAGGGCCAGGTGAAAATACGCCTGAGATATGTCTATCTTGGCCACCCAATCTCCTTCTTGGAGAAAGTCTGGAACCCTGTTCATATTTATAAGGTGAAATTTTTCCAGCTTTCCATACGCATTTAAGGCTTTGAGATTGAATATTGGCCGCTGGGAGCCATCGCTCTTTGGTACGAGAAAAACTGTTGACAAAAAACTCGGGCCTTTGCGTGCCGGGACCAGAACTCCTTGCCTCTTGAGTTCTAAAATTATATTTGACATTTCGGGAGAGCTTTGGGTTTGGTAGCTTCTGGTGGGCTTTACTAATGGTGGCTTCTTTGTAAAGGGTATGCGGTACCCTCGAATCACTTTGAGTATATACGGAGGGGCCCCCACCTGCTGCCAAACGGTATAAAAATTTTGAAGCTGCCCTGTCCGAAATATCCTCGAGTCAATATCTTCGACGCTTATTTTTGGGCTTATCATGGCAAGCGGGAGACGTTTGTCGTCGCTTTGCAGCGGGATGAGAACCCGATGGCACATGCTCGCTTTTTGCATGAAATGTATTGTTATAGCGCGAGGAAGCTCTTTGATTCCCACTATTATTTGGTCCTTGCGCAGGACAACGAGAGCAACTGTAATTACTATTATGACCCTGCGCGGGTGCATGATTACAGTGATGATAGCAAGTACCTTGCGCAGGTACACGTTTTCTGTAATTGCCTGATGGTGGCACAGATGCAACTCGCCCTTGCGCAGGGTGGTGCTGGTTACTGCTGCCTGCATGCGCAGCAGGAGCAGCTTTCGAACTAGGCCAAAAGGACTTGCGGATACCTCCAGCTTTTTCCGCAGTAGCTGCAAAAGTTTCTGTTGCAAAAAGATTCTCACATGTAGGAGGGATCTTACGCAACGATACCTTCAGGAGAGGCTTCTTAACAAACTTCAGTACGCTTTCACGTCTTTGCTGTACTAGGTCTGCTCTGTAACCACATACTAATTGCAGTGCATCCACAGATACCTTGTGATACTCACCATTAATAAAAATATTTTCTATTTTTTCCTTTAAATCAGCATAAGACAGTCCTTCGGTTTTACTAGCTTTAAATAACAAATCCTGTAAACTCTTTTCTAAAACCTCTTTTGTTTTAACATAGCAAAGGTAAGGGCAGCGAAAGACCTCTCAACATAAGCCAGGGTCTTTGAGGTATCAAAAGCCTTAACTTCGTCATTAGCCTCTAATTCAATAAACCCAGGGGCGTGGGAGTAAGATTTTTGCACTTCGGAATATCGAACATCTGACCAGGACGATTCCCCGAAACGTTGAATGTCCTTAAGAGAGTTTACAAAAGCTTCCAGTGCCTTTGAAACTGAAGGCTCCTTAAGACTTGTGTTCAGAGATATGTTAAAATCTAATTGTTTACTTGTACTTGGCTGAACATCCTTAGATGCGCATGCTGCCTCAAAATTATCATGCGAAGGGTAATCGTATAATTCTCCACTAATATTTGCATCAATAAACTCGTTATTTGACTGATCATACTGGGAGTAAACAGGAGTACTGTGATTTTATGAATAGAATTGATTTTGCAAATCACTCACCGATTTCGCGAGCTGTTCTAACTTTTTCTCCTGTTTAGCCTCACGTTCTCATCGCCTTTGTCTCCGAGACTTAGCTCCAGAACTGCTACTACTCGAACTTGAACTTGACGATGACCTTGATCGCCTCCGAGGGCGAACGAAATTATCCTTAATGTGATCACTCATTTTACTGAAACGAATTCACACATTAAACACTGAAATTCAGTCACTGCTGAAAGAAAACACGGATTCGGAATAAAAAATAATTATTAGTTATAGTAAATCGAACGACAAACATCGTTGCAGTACAAAAAAAATAAATTTTAACTTACGCGATGTATAACGGTCGTGGTAAAAACAAAAATGTTGCCAGGCCACAAAATGTTTTTGTGTAGCTCTTAAACACGACCGTACGTGGCGGGAAATCAGACGCCGATGAAGCTAGAGCGAAGTCGGGGCGCTCACGATGCCCCCACCACTTCGCCTGCGGGGCGGTGGAAGGGCGAAAAACGGTTGAAAAACGGAATTATTTAGCGATAAAAAGGGAAACGGAAGAGCCGCTCTCAAATATTATTATAATCGATGGGCTTCGAATAAGCGTACAGGATTTAATAAAACATTCTGTGAATATGTCACGCATCTCCGTTATCTATTTTAATAATATTTTATAGCTGAAGAGTTTAGTTGTTTATTTGTTTGTTTTTTGAATGCGATAAAATCAGGAACTGCTGAACCGTTTTCAAAAATTCTTTCACAGTTGTAAAGATGCGTTATCGTAAAATATTTTGTATTTATTAATGTTAATGAGATGAGATGTTATCTGTAGTAGGCAGATAACCTACTACAGATTACCTTCTTAATACCTTCAGAGTTTCGAGCCTGAATTGTCACAAGACGATTAATGCGTACGAGTTCCTTCCGCGTCCTGGAGTGTCCCCGCCCCGCCCGCACCCTACCCCGCGCATGCGCCGCAGTACAGAGCGAGCGGCGAGCGGTCGGCCGGCCGGCAGACTTGTGACCCGCCCGCACCCCGCTTCAACCCCGCGATAAATCGCTACGAACTTTTATTAAATTTATTACGAAAATAACACTTAATGTGTTGGATTTCACATCTGTCTGTTTATTGATAGTGCAGAAATAAAAGTCTACCAAAAAAAAATCCTGTTGTAATTTTTTTTCAAGCAATAATACTCATATATTTTTGCACATATTTTTTTTATTGGATTTGAAATAAAATATAAAGAATTGTATAAAGGATCGTTAAAAAAGTTTTTCTTTATTGTTAACTTTTTTATACCAAAAGATTTTATTTTTTAAAGAATAATTAAAATATTTTAAATTAAATCGATGATTTCCGAAATACAAAAAAGTTGGATTATACTTAAACAGAGAGAATCAGTACAATATCTACTTTATAATAAATACAATATTCCTGTTAGCAATTTTCTGCTCAGTTGTAATAATTTTTTTACATAATTTATTTATTTATTTGCATATGCGTGTCGATTTTTTTGTGGATTTTTATCACAACATGTTGTAAGATAATTTATCTAAGCGATAAAAAAAGAAAATCGCTATTCTAGAATTATTTTTTTTCGCCATACTGAACAATGTTATTGTTCTCAGGCTATATATGAAATTTATGGATTCATTTCCTGTCGAAAGCTACTATGTCACTCTATAGTATTGTCATCAGATACTTTCTTACCCATACAAAATACACGAAGAGTGAACACAGAGTCTGCCAGAACCGCAGAAATATTTTTTTTAAAGGCCAGAACGAATTTTTCCGTAAGGCACATATAGGTATATGTGGTGTGGTACCAAAGTGGTACCTACTTTTTCATATTACAATATTTTCCCAAATTTTCCATGCTCTTGGCTGCATATTGAAGAGTTGTTGTTTGTCTTCTGCAGAGTCCCGGCAGCTGCTACATGTTCAACTGTGGTCCGCCGGAGGACTTCCGCTGCAAATTCACAGCTCACAGCAACTTCAGCAGCGGCGTGCTAGCCCTGAGTCGACGCCTGGCCGAGCTACAAGACCAGGAGCACCACGAGCGACAGCTCGCCAGCCTCAGGTCACACACACATTGTAATGTATCTACTGTTCACAGTCCACACACAACACCCTCAGCAGCAGCGTGTTAGCCCTGAGTAGGCGCCTGGCCTGGCTACAAGACCAGGAGCACCACGAGCGACAGCTCGCCAGCCTCAGGTCACACACACATTGTAATGTATCTACTGTTCACAGTCCACACACAACACCCTCAGCAGCAGCGTGTTAGCCCTGAGTCGGCGCCTGGCCAGGCTACAAGACCAGGAGCACCACGAGCCCAGATCGTCAGCAGGTCACACACGCACACAAACATTATAATGTAGGTACCGCTACTGTTTACAGTCCCCACAACTCACACCTCGAGCAGCGGCACGCGGCGTGATGTATATTATGGTCTTTATAGATTTTTTAGTATATTCCTATGTACTGTATGTGTATCCATACTAATATTATAAATGCGAAAGTTTGGATGTGAGTTTGTGAATTTGTGAGTTTGTGAGTTTGTGAGGATGTTTGTTACTCAATCACGCAAAATCTACTGGACGGATTTCGATGAAATTTGGTACAGAGGTAGATAATGACCTGGAATAGCACATAGGCTACTTTTTATCCCGGGAAAAAGCACTGTTCCCGTGGGAATTTCATGCGGGCGAAGCCGCGGGCAAAAGCTAGTTAGATATATTTATGAGTACTTCTCATGTATAGTTACACTTAGTTATTTAACATATTATTTTGATGACCACAGGAGTCCAACAACCACGACGCCGTCGACGACGTCGCTGGCACCGGCGCACGCGCCGCCCTCGGACCCACCGCAGCAACCTCCACGTATGTCTTTCTACAATCTACTTTACTCGACACGAGTTATACCTACCTTAGATTTTTCATGTCAAGCAGGCAGTGTCTGCCAGTGGACATTTGGAAATCCGTAAGTATGTTTACTATTGCAGCTAGTCAAAGTTCATAATAAAGCAGCCATAAAGTTTGTTGAAATCCTAATGCCTTAATAGCGTAATTAAACTCTCAAACAAAAACTAGCTGTACTGTGCTATTCACGTAAATCTGTGTTCACGTTTCGTGTTATTTGTGTCGTGGGTGGTTGAGTTCGTTAGTCACAGCGTAAATAACTGTTACCCAGCCTGAGTCACCAACTAAACGCACAGTTTAAAAAAAATATTATCACGATATAAAATTACCAGGAGGTGGAAGACATTGGGCGACTAGCCAAATTCCATAGCATTTGCTTGTTTTGAGGTATTTATGAAAATTACTGAAATACATTTTTCATTGTGCAATAATAATAAGCCATAATCTAACTAGATAATTTGCCGCGGTTATTAATCAGTAAATCGGCGTATATCTAATTAAGTTAATCTATTTACGTAACATTATCAACTTTATTTTATCAACTATATTAAATTGGCGCATTTTGTTAATAAATCTGTCGGTTATCTAAGTAACTACATTGCAATAGTAAAATCATCCCAACTAGCACACAAGCTGCTAATACAGGCTTTATACAGCCTAAGTGTAGTATAGCAGCTGTTAAAGTGCTGTAATTTTTTCCTAAAGTTGAACAGTAGAGTACTTTCATACCCTTGCACAGCTAGGTGCTACAGGACATGTTTAGTAGCAAATTAATATCTTATGGTAATACAAAAACAAGTACTGGCTTCACTAAACTACTATTGGACATAAAATGGAGTTAATGGAGACTTTTATACCACTGTAAGATGTAAAAGAATACTTTAGTAGGCAGGGCAGTTTGCAAAGAGTTTTAACTTACCTCTATAGCACTCAAGACCGTATAGAGACATTTTGTAAAGCTTTACGCTCTTTAGCATATTTTATTACTTATGTTGTAACACTATATCCATTGCAAAGTTGTGTAACTTTGAAATAGCGCCTTGAGCGCTATATATGAGAATTATATAGAAACTAAACGGTAAATAGTTGTCTAAGAAATCACATGAAATATTTTATATAGCCGTGAGAGTTACAAAACGGTGCTGTAACATTTTTAGTATTTTAATGGTGTTCACTAGATTTCTCATAGCTTTACATCTACAGGGAAGGGACATGACTTCATACTAGAGCTAACAGCACCATATTTGCAACTGATGTGCTAAAAATGTAACCTAAAGCTGTATGATAATATTATAATTTTTTTATTCAGCCTATGACGGAGTGCGATTTCGGTACGGGTAGGGTTCCGTAGTTTCCAATTTAATGCACAACGATATTGCATCTTGTAGTACTACTAAAGCTGATATTTGTGAGGACGACAGTCTTACAGCAAGTGAAGAAGCCATAAATGAAACACATAATTATTTATAATTCTTTTATTACTTTCGGCAATGTCTGTAATATAAACTGTTGAATATTAGAGATTAGAAATTAATCCTGAGAATCAAACGCCAGAAGCGTTTGATTCTCAGGATTAATTTGAACTACGAGGTATATTTCTTGAGATGATCTCTGCTTCAGAGTAGGTATTTGTCACAGGCAGTAACTGAAAAACATAAAGTATGATAATTAGAAACAAAAAATGGAATACCTCGAATAAATACCTAAAGCCTACCCTTGGTCACACTGCTGATAGTTTTACACATTAAAAATATGGGTACCTATGTACTTGAAATTGTCTATACAAATAAACGTATTATCTATCTATTACAGATCTATCTACAGATTAACTCTGTATAGGTAAAGATAATAGTAATTTATTGGTAGGTATTGAATAAAAGGAAAATGAAACTTTAAAATTTAATGACGGATCCCTAAGTAGTATTTTTACTGCATATCCCAAATAGAAGAACCTGTGTTAAGACCACCTGAGGCTCTAAATAGTAACTGTAAAACGCTGATGTACATGCAAAACAGTTGGATAGCGCACTAGTACTACAACCGTGAAACCTAAACATCTACAGCAGCAAATACTAGAGCCTTTTTACGGTTCAAGCAGATAAAATAGATATAACCAACACTGGGAGCTGCTCTTATGGAGACGCCATTATAATGTTTTAAAAAATGGATGTTTTTAAGGTTATTACTACGTTTTGAAGACATAAACTCGTAATTTAAAATGTAAATTAAGCCTAATTTTTTACGTATAGCCCTAATTAAACTTTTTAGTAAACTAAAAAGTACTAAAAACTATTATTTAAGTTGAAACCTCACCATAATCATTTATTTTATTTTTGCATTAAAAACTTAACATTCAGAGGGCGCGTGAAAATTTTGACGATAATTCATATAAACATTCACAATGAACTGGTAATCGCACTGCAATTTCACGTGAAATAAAAAAAAACACCATATTACTTACCGTTTTGATAAATCCTTCGTATTAGTTATGGATCCTTTCACTACACATAGCACGCATTCAATTCATTTAATAAAAATTGTAATATATCTTGTACACGTAAAATTGTAAATCAACAATAAACTTATTTTAAAGCGATGGAAGTTAATTTTAAAATACAGGAGCTCCGAAATAAGGTGAAGGTAGCAGAAAAGGTGTGCGTTACCCTGGCAGGAAAGTGTGTCCTGGAGTTAAGTGAATGGAACCAAAACGTTGTGCATAGTCTAGTGTACATGTGCCGCGAATAAAACTTTTGTGCGTCTTGTAGTTTAGGAAAAAAACGGAAATCTAGGATTCTGCTAGGGTAACGTTGTTCTAGCAGGAAAGTTCTAAACGAATGATCGGAGAGAGAAATATTCTGAGGGGGCAGAGAGCTTAGAGCTGTGCATTGACCTGGGCCGAAAAGATCATTTGTGCGTCTTCAGGTTTTCGGGATATTGCATTTCCTGCTAGAGTAACGTTTTGCAAAATCGTGGATCTCCTAGATCCATCGTATGTGCGCCTGTAAGATAAATATACATGAGTAGCTATTCATTTGTGCCCATCTGTGCCATAATTAGATTTAAGAAAATATTTATAATTTTTAAGTAATCGCGTTGTCTTTGAAATCACGAAAAAAAATCAGAGCGCCTAAAGGAAAAGACGTGTAAGCTCCCTGAAGACTGTATTCGATTCTTCTATACACCTATAATAACCACAAAAAAGTTTCTGAAGTGCACATGAATTCATTATTGAATAATATTACTAAAAGACAAAATTAGGTGACTTAACTTTGACGTCAACATACAAGAAACCGGCTCAACCCAATAAGTGTGCGTGTGAACCAAAGATTAGTGTGTTCAGTCATAAGTTATCGTGGAAATTTTCAGCTCAAAATGTTAAGGATATAAGTAAATAAACACAAATCCAAAAACATATGAACAACGGCAGATTATTCGGCCAAATTAGAATGACTACAAAAAAGCGACGGTTTCATACATATCGATAACCTTCTCTATTGAACGCATTATACCTAAGCTGTTCGTACAGTCGCATTCAAACGTTTATTAGCAAATGCCAACCTGTAACTCTTTATTTGTGGGAAATAGTGGGAGTAATTAAAAAATATGTATTGTTGTTAAATAGGGATTTGTATAAAAGTTAAGGTAGTGTTCCTTATTTGTCGAAATAGGTAGATTAGATTAGATTAGAAACACATTTTGTATTTTTATAGAAGGTACCTAACCTTCTATAAAAATACAAAATGTGTTTTTTAAATGTGAAAGTTTATTTAGGTACCACTATTATGAACTAGCTACATGGCTATGGCTACTGTTTCTTCTTCCATGTCGAGTCGTACAATTCTGCACACCGACCGTGTTTCCTTCCTCCGCGCGGCACCCGATGACGTTGGATTAGTTTTCTGTCTACGGATAACAAAAACAATAGGGAGGGAGTCGCTTTGTCTAGCTAGCGTGAAGATAAGCAAAATGGTATAAGTGGGACAGAGATAGATATATAATCGTCATTCTATTTTCAATAATGCGATGTATTTTGCTTTTTACTAGAAGTGAGTCATCTTTTCTCTTGGTAAACAGTTTGGTGCGTTGCGTGCATCACGCGTGCATGTTGTATGTTATGACGCTATGGAGAT
Organism: Ephestia elutella; assembly: GCA_018467065.1. Taxonomy (NCBI): domain Eukaryota; kingdom Metazoa; phylum Arthropoda; class Insecta; order Lepidoptera; family Pyralidae; genus Ephestia; species Ephestia elutella. The sequence goes on from CM031575.1 coordinate 10,612,749, forward strand.
CCTGTTGCGCAGTTGCGTTTGTTTACTAATTAGATGTTGGTTAAAAGTTTATGAAGTTGGAATGGAATAATCTGCAATGGTAAGTAAATATTTAAGTTACCAATGATTAGAAAGGAAGGCATTTGGTTTTCTTTAGCAGTAAGTACTTAAATATTATTTTATTGTTCGAGACCCACAGCTAAAAGTGCAGTCCAAAGTCATTGAGTCATTTTTGTTTTCGGCTAAGCAGTTGATTTGAAAATGCAATATCCCAATAAGACTGGAAATCCTTTCCGCAAAATATGCTTGGTAGATATATAAAGTACCCAGCCAGATCATGAGACATATTTTATGCTTTGACTACTGGACCACCGAGGCATCTACGGTGTCAAATCCGTTTGTTTGTTACCTCTTCATGCTTTATCTACTGAAATAGTCTTCCTGAAATTTCGCATACACATAGTTAGAAGTACTGGAGAAGGACATAAGGTACCTTTCATTGATTTGATGCCATAATATTTACTATTATAATTACCTATGTATAAGAGAATAAAAATAATAATTTCCAAATCAAAAACTTCTTTTTTATTTTATATGGCCACTATGTGCATGTCCTGTGCATTTTATATCCATACTAGCTTTTGCCCGCGGCTTCGCCCGTGTGAATTTCCCACGGGAACAGTGCTTTTTCCCAGGTATTCTTATGTTCTTCTCAGTACTTATAACAATGTGTATGCGAGATATCAGGAAGAATGGTTCAGTAGATAAAGCATGAAGAGGTAACAAACAAACAAGTAAATAAACAAAAAAACTCACTATCGCATTAATAATATTAGTTAGGATAGGATAGTTACGATTTTTTAATTATTTCCTCAAACTTTGTCGGGAATTCCCAGTTGGGAATTGCCGACAGACGTTTGATAGCGACTGTACGGCCAACAGCTTAGGTATAATACGTTCAATAGAGAAGGTCATCGATATGTTAGAAACCGTCGCTTTTTTGTAGTCATTCTAATTTGGCCGGATAATCTGCCGTTGTTCATATGTTTTTGGATTTGTGTTAATTCACTTAAATCCTTAACATTTTGAACTGAAAATTTCCACGATAATATATGACTAAACACACTAATCTTTGGTTCACACGCACACTTATTGGGTTGAGCCGGTTTCTTGTATGTTGACGTCAAAGTTAAGTCACCTAATTTTGTCTTTTTGTAATATTATTCAATAATGAATACATGTGCACTTCAGAAACTTTTTGTGGTTATTATATGTGTATAGAAGAATCGAATACAGTTTTCAGCGAGCTTACACGTCTTTTCATTTAGGCGCTATGATTTTTTTTCGTGATTTCAAAGACAACGCGATTACTTAAAAATTAAAAATAGGTAAAATAGAGTTTCTTTACTAAATGTCAATTTTTTGTCCGATTGTACTTCATTTGGCAGTAGGATCCTCGGACTGAAGAAAATTTTAAAAAATATTGCATTCCGCCAACCATCTCGCGGTACCGTCAAAAGTGGGATCAAACGCGGACAACTCCAAAATCCTGCTCAATATACCTACGATTGTTTTTTTTTAGACCAAGTAAGTATATAGATAAGTAAACAGTAGGTACCCACAGACACCAGTTACGCTGGAAGCAAGTAGAGCAACATGCTATCTTCATATCAACTGTTTATCTTTGTGTGTGATAGCAGCAGGCCGCTGCAGCCGCTACCAGTTCGAGTGCAAGCGGGGCGGGGAGTGCATCGCGGTGTACAACGCGTGCGATGGAATACCACAGTGCGCGGATGGCAGCGACGAGGCTCCCGAGCTGGGGTGTCCGGCTGTACCGCCGCCCCCCGCACCGCCCCTGCCCGCGCCCACGCCCCCGCCACCGCCACCTTCCATCACCACACCACCGCCGGCCCCTGTGGTACCTGTCAAACCAGGTCAGGCTCAGGTGAGCACAACGACAAGTTTTCATTCCATCTTCGCATACTACAAAAGCCAAAAATCGAATAAATTCGGATACCATATGCATCTGCCACATCGGGTCTGTGTCCCACTCTGTTACATGGATATTATAATGCACATTTTCATGCAATTCCAGGTATGGGATATTGTGACATTTTACTTCCTTCTTCTTCTTACTTCCCTCGAGGACATTTTTACGCATTTAGGCTTCCAGTTTGGGCCCTTTTTCCTTGAGGAGAATGAGCCGGAAAATCACTCGAGCCAGCCCAGCTCCTTTAGGAAGTGAAGAACGCTCATGGTTACTGGACTCCCCAGGAACTCTTCTCTTGTAGTTGCAACACCATGTATTGTGACACTTGCCATTATTGTTCTAGCTGGCGGAGAGTGGTGAGTCGGGCATGAACGAGGGTATGCTGGAGAACGGGGCGGGGGGAGAGCGATGGCCACACCGACTGTCGCAGGTGCAGCCTCAGCACAGGTACAATGGTGCGTATTGCAATTGTAGCTTCCACATTACACAGCAGCGGCCAAAATGTAGGTATGTTTTGACTAATTTAGTTTTGATTTTGGTGGTATAATAACCAACATACCCGTCCGGACTGATCATATATCCTGGGGTTTGTACTTATTTTAATACTCAAGTGACAACAGTCCATTGCATTACAGTAGGTATATGGTTTATACAGCGTCGCGTCCCTTCCAATCACATCCTGTAGGATACCAAAGGGAGGGCCGCTTTTATTGAGCAATTGCTCCCCAAGACACAGAACAGTTACATAATAGTTGCCCAAGACCTAACCCAGCTCCTGCCGTCACGCTCTACCTCTTAAAGTGACAGTGGTCTCTATGGTATTGTAGAGCCGGCGCGCAGCTCGCACATCTTCAGCCACAAGGGCGGGCTGCTGCAAGAGGCGGACCCTGCGCTTGGACAGTACCCGCCCTTCGAGCAGCCCTGGCCACGACGCACGTGGCCGCAGGCACCGCAACCAGGTAACTCACAGGTTTACAGCCTTTCTTTGGGCTCCTCTACTTACCAAGTGTGATTTATTAGGGAAGTATTGCCAATCGCCTGCGTTCATTCTCGTTGTTCATCGTTGGTGGATAGTGGCACAATTTAGAAAAAGTTGTGCTACTGTCCACCTCCGGTGGTCAACAACACAACTTTTTATTTTCGTTTCCGTTGTCCACCACATGCTTGCCCTTCACACGATACTCGGGCTTATAAATAATTGAATGCAATTGTAGTGTAGGAGTAGCCTAAGATAGATATTAATACATATATAAGGTATGGTGGAATGAAGGAGTCTAATACCAACACGACGTCCCATCCTCACATATTTCGCCGGCGCAACTCGGCGCCGACTGGCAGGATCGCCATGTGAGGTGAGACGAGTGTTGGTATTAAACTCCTTTATTCCACACATCTTAGGCTACTCCTACACTATACAATTCAATCTTTTTTAATTCCTAGTGATGGAGTGGGGTGGGGGTCCAGGCATGGGGGGCGGGGTGTACGCGCGGCCCGCCGACTGGTCCGAGCCCGACCCGCGCCGCGCCTGGCCTGTGCCGCAGCGGCCTGAACCCGTACGTAACAACTGTACGAGTTTATAGGATCTTTTGGCACGCGGGGGCGCCACCTACGTTTTAAATAAGAAATAATAGCAAGGACATTAGTTCGCTTTTCTATACCACTGTTGCGGCCAAAGCCTGGCAACACCAACGGACCGGATGCGAGGACACGATGCGACGCGGTGGAAGGAAACACAGTCGAACGAAGCGAACCTTCCTCGCTCACCTGCTACCCAGGCTTTAGCGCCAACAACCACCACGTGCCAAAAGATCCTTGTTGCATTGTACCACCAACCTACGTTCAGCGTTTAAATTTATTCGAGGATAGATGCATGTCGATTTTGGAATCTATAAATCTCAAAAATAGTACCCTTTTAACTTCTCATGTGACAATAGACTACGATTGACAATTAACTGGTGAACTAACTCACACACAAGTGAAACCACGTGACATCTCGGTTAATTAAGTAATATTAAATTAAATAAATGTTATTTTTTACTTAGCGTAATAATAACCAATGTTTACCATATACAGGACATGCCAATGTACATGCCAGCGAAGACGATGCCGGAGCTGCCGATGGTGTACTCGAGCCAGCAGCAGACGCTGAGGGACAGCCCCAAGAAGGGCTTCGATCTGGAGCGGAGGCCTGCGCCCACGCAGCCGCCCGCCCCCTCGCCCTCCGCCACGCACGACAAACCCGTGCTCGATAATACCACTAAGAAGAAGGTCAGTCAATAACTGTGCACTCCAAGTCTCGACTTAGTTGTTCAACCGAGCAAATAAATGCAATTAGTCGCAAAAATACGGTCGACATAATAATAACTGAAGTCACGCCCAAAATAAATCCGTCACCGTGGTGTGTAACGGTGTTGTGAAGCAATTTCATTGATTTATTTTCTTGTTGTTGAAAAATGGTGGTGGTCAAGTGGTAGAGCGCCCGCCTGTGCCTAGGGTGCCAGGTTAAAATTCTGCCCGTACTATATGAGTTTGTATACCAATCTGACTCAAGTGACTCATGTATGGTAGTTTTCATCGACCACCTCTTGCTTCCGGTGAAGGAAAACATCGCGAGGAAACCTGCACTCTGGTTGATGATTATCAGCTATTGTGTGGAATGGAGAAGGCAATGGCTAATCACTCTTATTAACATTGCCAAGTTATTGAGTGTGTTTCATTCTATATAATGTCCACGACCCTAAAGAATACGACTAAAGAAGGAGGATTTTCTGGTTGAATTTAAGTGCCTGAATGATCGCGTAAATATTGGTACAGCAATTATTTAAAAAATAATACTAGCACTCACGTCACGTCCTCACGTCCGAGTCCGACCGAGGAGGGTGCCGAAAAGATGCCGAAGCTTCGAACGTTATCTGCACAATTTTATAAGAAAAAAGAAATTACAGGATTTGGCACGACCAGCCGAGAGCAACCCGTTGAGCGCGCGGCACGCGGAGGGCGTGCACGAGCACTTCGTGGACGAGCACGAGCACGACGGGCTGAGTGAGCACCCGCCCTCCGCCATCTTGTTGCTCGTGCTAGGTATGTTACACTTGCTTCCGGTGAAGGAAAACATCGTGAGAAAACCTGCACTCTAGTTGATTATTACTTAGCTAATGTGTGAACTGGAGAAGGCAATGGCACCACTTCATTAACATTGCAATGATAGTCGTTGTCTGTGTTTCATTCAACATAATGACCATGACCTTCAGTCATAAGAATACGACCACAGGAGGAGGATCCGTTACCAAGAGTCTATACTAGAAGTGCGAGTGCGTGACATTGGCATTCGTTCTGTTCTTGATTAAAACATCCTACCTGGTTAGGCGGTTATTTTCATTGTACCTAACTCTGGTTATTCTACAGCGCACTACACACCAAAGTCGCCGACCTATGTCGGCAACTTTTTTTTTTTGTTTGTGTTGCCGATATAATTCTATTCATATAGGCCGCCGGGTTGTGTCGGCGGGTCGGCGGCTTTGGTGTGTAGTGCGCTTACTACTTACATGTTATCATCAAGTGAAGAAAAGTTAGTATACAGGGTTATTTTGAAACCATTGTCAAATGGAGCAGATTTGGTTGATGAAATGGAGAAGGTTTCCAAAAAAAATCTATATCAAAAAATGAAAAAAAAAAATTATTTGCTCCCCATACAAATTGGTCGATCAGCTGATGGGACTTAGGACGGAAAGTTGAAATTTAATGTTATTCTTTTACTATAAATTTATTTCGGACGTACTTAGTTGTATTCCAAGTACTGAGCATATTGTAAAGGCCAGTAGTTCAAAAATAACCCTGTATTTGGAAATTTGTAGGAGCGTCATAGGTCCACATAGGACGCTCCTAAAGAACTCCAAATATACTGATTGGAAGTGCCTTTTATCCAGCGTTTTGACAATACCGTCTAGCCACGCTAATGGCCTATGTCTTGTGCTGCAATTGCCAGCGAAATTTGGCAAAGGACAATCCCTTTATAAGATGTATCGTTGTCAGGCGTGGCAATGACGGCAGCGATGGGTGGCATGCTGGGGTGCCGTGCGCGCGCGGCGCGGCGTCGGCTGCGGCGCGGGAAGGCGGGGCTCGCGCACGATGCGGACTATCTCGTCAATGGGATGTACCTCTAGTGCGCACGGGCAGAGACTGAACAGGGGGTCTCAACGGTCACTTTGTTGTATCCGAATATGATGCATTTCTTAAATACCTATTTAATAAATATGAACCTTATTTCACTTATAAGGTAATTTTTTTTTTAATTTTATGAGAAATGGAGCCTATTTCGAATCATCAAAGTAGCTGTTTAAGACCTCCAGGAATGCGAACGGCTAAGCATCCATTCCCAACTTCGCCCAAATGCCGCCCCGATTGGAGAAACATTATACTTTTATGTACAGTGAAGAATCAAACGTGCAATCTACAAGGCAATATAATCTTTAAGGCTAGGTAATACGGTCTTCGAGGTATGACTGCACTTATGACCCTTATCTGTGCATTTTACCTCAAAATTAAATTCAGAATATAACCTGAATGAGATTGTAGCTACCTAAGAATACAAGGGTATAAAGTATAAATGTCGGGGGCAAATGAAACCTTTACCGCTCATTTTCCCCCAAAAACTTCTAAAATGGTGATGAAACTAAAAGGCAATTTACTCTCGATCGGGGAAAAGTTTGGGGATAGTTGAAACTAGACCAATAAAAGGGCGGTTATAAACTGACCACAAATGAGCTCACGCCAGCTGCAAATTGCAATGAAGATCAACAGTATAAAAAAGCTAATAAATATAAACATAAGAAATTAGAAATGGCGGCAAATCAGGAAATCTAAGAACCTATAAACTGAGTCAAGTCGAACTCAAAAAAATAAAATTTTAATTCGCTTTACAAAGATTAGCGAGTTCTGACAAACACTTCCGCTTTATTGTATTAGAGTATACAGAAAATATCGATACGATAGGGTAGGCAACATTCCATGGACTTACCCTGATGAAAGATTAAGCAATACGATACAGTTAATTCGACTAAGCCTTTGTCCAAATCAGTCTTAATCTATGTTAATCTAGATTTATTTGATTTTTGACCCATTCCTATATCCAACTGCTGGGAAAAAGGCCCTCCAGCTGAGCAATTTTTGCAAAAACAGACTTTTTAAATATTATAGAGCTATTTTTGGGATCCCATAGAGTTGTTTTATTGAGATAAATTTTGATTTAACATGACTTACATATAAAAATATGAACTACAACGAATTCTATTGGCTAGCTGATTTTATCAAACAAATGTATTTTTCAATCATTAGTTACGTTAATTTTAAAAGTATACTTCCCATCCCTGAGTAAAGAAAGTCTAAAAAAGAAAATCTTTACATAAATATGTATTTTATTTTATATGTATTTTAATATAATCTTTATATTGCAAAACTAAAATTTTTGAACTGTTCTGTTCAAAAATTTTAGTTTTGCAAAATAAATACACATTCTCAAGTCTTTTGGTGTACCTATGTATAGAAACTGAAGCGCTAAATCCAGAGTTCATGTTACAAAGTATGAATAGCTTAGTAAATAAAATGTTCTATCGCATCGCATTTCTAAATATATATATTATAGATACTTGCCTTTTATACCTAAGCCAAGTTCCAAAAATATCAGTAAAATGTTAAGTTACATGTCATACTGTACAGTTTTGAAACATGATATCAAAATATATTATAGGCAAAGCTAGCGTTTGTTTAAAATTGTCAGACATTGATTTGTTTGTAAATTATTTCAGTTTCTAATAAAATGTTAATGACTGTTGTACGGTGTTTCATTTTTATTCTCCGATTCTCAATTTTACGGGTGTATGTATAGACAGTGGTCAAACCGAGCCGAATCGCGCGTGAATCAGTGCGTCTCGCTTACTCCAACTCTCTCGCTCGAATTTCGCAGCGCGAGCGAATTCGCGTCGGTTTGTCCAGAGCCTAAGTTTTTCATAAAGCGCATAATTGAAAAATGCATTTTTATTTCAACACTTTAATAATAAATCAATATTATCACATAACATGACACACTGGGGCGCGCCGTCAATAGAAGTCTTTGCTGCGAGGATCCATACACAAGGTACGTATTAATATACCATCATTTCTGTCACAAAAAACCTACTGGACGGACCTAGACATAAATGAGAATCTATATTTAAAAGTATCTACTTTAACATATAGATGTATCATTTCTCCATTGTTCAACATTACCTCTTTCAGCTCTGTTCAAAGTTGTTCAGTTCTCATTATCTCAAATTACCTACTTTTGATTTTGAATATCTATTAATGTCGGGATCCATCCAGTATAAGGAAATCGCAGCCGACCGCGTGCAGCGAATACATATAATCTACATATATTTTTTACATTAAATATAGGAAATTATCCTGGTTTATGTGAATGCGGTCAGCTGCGTCACACAAAACTGGAACAAAACGGCTAGCACAGGGACTAGATGAACGTTCTCTGAAATAGTTATGAGATTGCATAACTGGATACACTGTCGATAATATTTAGCTACTTGATCCTTTAACGCATGAGGTATCGCGACTTTTGTTGAACAATTGTTATCTAAAACGCCGTGGATCAAGGAGTAAGTAGACCGTAGAATAATCGAGAGCTTAAATAATTAACAGTATAATAAACTCTAAATTAATAAAGTTGATAAACCCGAATAAAAATGCCTAAAACCATGACATGACTATTGCAAAAGATTTTTCTGCATTGAGGGAAAATAGTGGGATTAGACCTTGCTGCACAAATTGGTATGCACAATATCGATTGCAAAGCGATTAGGTATGGTTAAGATCTAATTATTACAATAGTTCGGTCGAACAACTCTATACATAGTGGAGGTATAAATTGTGTGATCTAGCTGTCCATTCTGGTTCGAAAAAATATTAAATACAATTTTAGAATAGATATAAAAAAAACAATAGGCGCTATATAACATTTCGATGAAAATGCAAAAGAACTCGCGAAGGCATGGAATGGCGCTAACCGCCGAAAAATATACCTATAATAGTATTATTTGCCCATCAATAAGGATATGAACTCAATAACACTAATGATAAATAACATGTCATCTAGGTTTTTACACAGTAAGACTAGGCACTTGGGGGTACCGATAGATACGCTACAATACTTAAATCTAATAAATTGCGACATTTATGTCTGTCTTTTTATAAGGCGAGCTACACACGTCTCCATATCATAGATCATTTTGATTTAAAATAAGATTGTATTGATTAGTCACAGCTCGTGTAAAAGATATCGCTTGAACTACCAAACAAACAACATCAAAATTCGTCTAATGTTATACCCTGTACAACTTGTACGTATGCAATGTTGTACGAATAAAGAAAATAATTTGTACTATTCTACATTTAGTTGGTACTATGAGGGCAAAATGCTCGTATAGTAGGTCCAAAGCTCAGATTTCTTATTACCTACTTTTATGGATTAATTGGAAGCAATGTATTTTACATAAGCTTTGACCATTACATTGCCACCAAAAAGAGCGTGTGTAGCCGGCAGGGTACATGACTACAGATTAGATATCCTTTCTGAAATGAATATGCAATGTTGTGCATTACAATATTACAAGCGTATTATCTATTTATTTATGACAACAGGGGAGAAAACGGTGAATAATAATCTAAAAACAATAACATATTCATTTCATAATGGCTACATATTTACTTACTCACTAATTAGATTTGAATCTTTACAAGTTTTTTACAACGAATTATTTTAAAACTAAAAACGTATTTAGTTCGTGTCAAAGCATTGCTTTTTTACATTCTATATATAACCACGCAATACTCAATAGGAATATTTATCTATTATCATTTTCGATGGCATAGTGGCAGTATGAAAATCAACTTTTTTTACAAAATTTTTAGAAAAAAACATGGCCGCTTACTATTTAATATATCTTAATTTATGTACATAGGAATATTTGCAACAATGTCGAGTTGATTTCTGCCGTGTGAAGTCCATTTTGTTACGGACATTGCTCTCAACGTACTGGGCCGATTTGCCACGAAACGGAATATTTCTTTGACCTGCGTAGACAACATACTGCGCAGGTCAAGGACAAGGACAGTCCAGGGGGTCTAAAAAGGCCACTTTGACAATTCAGAATATGATCCATTTCCCATTTCCTAAATATTTGAAAATGAATCTTATGAGGATTCGTATAAGGTGCATTTTCAAATATTTAGGAAATGGATCATATTCTGAATTGTCAAAGTGGCCTTTTTAGACCCCCAGTACACGTAAAGTACGTCTTGTCTCTCTTTGTCCGTCAAAATAGATCGCTTATACTTGCATAGACTGACGCATACGAAAATACACTTAAAGTACCTACGCTGAGGACTGCACTTCATATGGCCTTAAACTTATAGCGCTTGCTTCAACAATCATTCATAGCGGCAACAATAACACAGTAAAAATGTATTATTTTAATGCTCTGGACTGACCGACGCAAATTTCACGCCGCGTGCGAATTTGTATATGTGCGTCCTGCTCACTCCTTAGAGCAGTTCATAAGTCTCTCTCACTCGAATTTCGCGGCGCGAGAGATTCGCCTCGGTTTGACCAGAGCACTACTACGAGCTCGGGGATTACTTGTATGCATGCAGTCTTATTATAATAATTACTAGGAAATCAATTCCTGAGAATATAACTATGACAAATATTTACAATATCGACAAAACATAGTCCTAACAAGAATTACACAAACAGCCAGAATTTTATACAGCCGTATTTATATAAAAATGTATATGTCAGTGGAGTGTAGTTTAGTAATATAAAGATTAAACCGTTTATTTGAAACAAACCAGTCTAAAATATTACCAACGTTTTGATTTTTACATAAAAGGCACTTGATTATAAAGATTAAAAAACCTTTCTCACACAGAATTATTACATTCCTATTAATGTGAGTAAATATGGAATGTAAATAAGTAAAATTCAGTCAGTTTTAGTGATTGTGGTAATTTCTAAACGGTGGTTATGATTTTTATTAACCACATTATAGTAGGTGTATTTCATGTTTCTGCTAATTCTAGTTTTGATTAGCATGTTCAAGTATAAACAAAGGTTTGATTGGTATAGGTAATAATTATTCCTTTTGTTGATTTCACATGTAGGTAGCGTGTGGGACCCTTGTTTGGTATGTTTAGTAAATAGCTATTACAAATATTTTGCTTACTATTCATTTAAGTGTGGTCTTCGAGGTTCACAATTATTGGTTCGGTTTACCCCAAAGGGATAAAGATGTGATACAGTATCGTATATTTTGCAGGATAGGAACATAAACGAGAGAGATAAGTCAATATTCGAGAGGCCAAATGTATCTTGAGGTAAATGTTCTGTGGATTTAGCTACTGGCTTCCTGTCATGGGCGGATTTAGGGGGAGGTCACGGGGTCACACCCCTCTGGGACTTTCTATGTATATATCTTTTCTATACTTAAATTAAGGCTAATTTTGAGTATATGTAGACTACACACTTAACTATGAACTCCCTTCCTGACACTAAAGTAAGTTGAATCCGCCCTTGTTTCCTATACTTTAATCAAAAGACGAGTGTACCTGTGCTTTTGGTGCCCTGTCACTGTCATTCAGAGTCGTGCGCAGCGCAGGGCGGCGGTCTCTTGCGCCGATACTAAAATTAAGGTTAATTTTTAGTACCTATAGACTACACACTCGACCACGTAACTCCTCCCTTGACACTAAAGCTGAATCCGCCAATGCTTACTATATTTTAATAGTGTACCTGGAGTGTAAGTGCTCTCTCAGTCAGAGCGCACGGCGATGCGCCAATTGACAGTTTTCCACATAAAGCTCCTTAACAAGTAGATCGGCGGCGGTCAGTCGCGCAATGGGGCGTCACGCGCCGGCCGCGGCGGCGCGCGCGCGCAGCACGGCGGTCTCGCCCGCCGATATACAAATTAGGGTTAATTTTGAGTGCCTAAAGACCACACACTCAACCAAGTGACCCCCCTCACTCCTTATCACTAAAGTTGGATCCGCCATTGCTTCCTATATTTGTATAATGTACCTAGAGTGTATTCTCCCCCAGTCAGAGTGCATGGTGATGCGCCAATTGACAGTGAGGCGTCGCGCGCTGGCCTCGGCCGCGCGCGCAGCACGGCGGTCTCCCGCGCCTATACTCAAATTAAGGTTAATTTTGAGTGCCTATAGACCACACACTCAACCATGTAACTCCCCCCCCCCCACATCCCCTTGTCACTAAAGTTAGATCCGCCATTGCTTCCTATATTTTAATAGTGTACCTGGATTAATTTTGTGTGCATATAGACCACAAACTCGACCATGTCATCCCCCCCCTGTCACTAAAGTTGGATCCGCCATTGTCTCCTATATTTTAATAGTGTACCTGGAGTGTTTGTCAGTCAGAGCGTACGGCGATGCGCTAACTGACAGTTTTCCACATAAAGTTCCTTAACAAGTAGGTCGGCGGCGGCCAGTCGCAGTGAGGCGTCGCGCGCCGGCTTCAGCCGCGGCCGCGCGCGCGCGCAGCACGGCGGTCTTGCGCGCCGATACACTAATTAAGGTTAATTTTGAGTGATTATAGACCACACATTCGACCATGTGACCCCTCTTGACACCAAAGTTGGATCCGCCATTGCTTCCTATATTTTAATAGTGTACCTGGATTAATTTTGAGTACATATAGACCACACACTCAACCATGTGACCCCCCCTCCACATCCCCTTGACACCAAAGTTGGATCCGCCATTGCCTCCTATATTTTAATAGTGTACCTGGAGTGTATTCTCTCCTCTTCTCTACCTGGAGTGTTTGTCAGTCAGAGCGCACGGCGATGCGCCAATTGACAGTTTTCCACATAAAGTTCTTTAACAAGTAGGACGGCGGCGGCCAGTCGCGCAGTGAGTCGTCGCGCGCCGGCCTCGGCCGCGGCGGCGCGCGCGCGCAGCACGGCGGTTTCTCGCGCCGCACAGCCGCGCGCCGCCGCCAGCCGCGCGCACCGCTCCGCTAGCGCTGCGCACGCGCACGCACCGCGATCTAAATAGATAATAGGTACGTTTATTTGCATCAGCTGAGACACCACAGAGTACATATGAAGAAGAGCTGTTCATAAGCTAGTAGACCTGTCCCCAGTCGACCAACTTGAGGCTTCAAACTATTTGCCACCAGACGTCACTATTGTCGCATTCGCGGAGTTTACTTCACAGTGTCAACACGTGCAGCAGATGTGTCGAAGTTACGCGAAATTTTAGATTGTGCACATTAACAATGAAGTGCTGTATTGTGGGATGTAAAAGTAACACACACAACAAGGAATCACGCGATAAAAGTATATATTTTCACTCGTAAGTACTTTTTAAGTAATTATTCCCACAGCGGTGGATACGCGCCTGTCAGTACAGCCATCTAGTGAGTAATAGCAGAACTCAAGAGAATTGATAAAACAGTTTGCGAAAATAATTCTGCTACTGGCCAATAAGTGGCTATACAGTTTGTTAAAATAAGATGAAATAAGTCGTACGTCTATCCAATAAATAAGAGTTCATTTTTTAATTTCTGTCTACGGTAAGTATACGTCCCCCGCTCCCCTCCCAATGCGGACACTGTCTTTCATATGTAAAATGCCTATGCGCACCTCCTCTCTTTACCTACTTCGTGTGAGACACATAACACAAATTAAATAACATGCAAAAAATGCCTAATTATAGTAACAAGCTAATTATTATAAAATCAAAAACACGACCGATGAACTTACATAGCCTATGTCACTCGGAGGAATGCAAGGAATCTAAAAATACCTCTCACATCAAAATCTGTTAAGCCGTTCAAGATTTATGGTGAAATAAAGAAACATACATACATTACATCATTATGCGAGAACATTTAAATGGTCAACAGTTTCTTACTTGTTGTAAAATTAGACACATAAGACTGTTTGTTTTCCGAATAAAATAAAATAAAATACATACATACATGGGCCCTGAAAATATAACATTCCTTTTTTGGTCAGTCGTGTAAAAAAGGTTAACAAACCTTGAGCCTGCAGTTGTTCGAGCCGCTCGGCGAGCCGCTGTATGCGCTGGTCGCGCTCGCGCAGCTCGGCGTCCGCGGCGCGGCGGTACGCGGCGAACTCTTCCTCTAAGTCAGTCACTTGAGCCTCAAGCCCCACCTCCTATGGAACGTATTTACAAGAGTTCATTTAATTTGCAATAATAATAAATCATACATATTATCACGCCTTTTTCCCTTGGGGGTACTAGAGACTAGCGATTTCCACTAGCTACGATCCTTACAGATCTCTCTTGCTTCCTCTACACTCATCACTCTCTTCATACATGCTCTCCGGTTATGGGTGCTCCTAATATCTCCCTTTTTAAGGAAGTCCACAATAATAATAAATATGTAAAACAATCTAATCTAAATTAGAAAATAATGGACAATTTTCCCACTTTCAAGCATACTACTTTTAAAATGAAATGGAATTCAATAGCTTCCCCTTGAAAAGGTCCATTCAGGATTTTTTGGTGCGAACTGTCGCTCGTACTCCCCGATCTTAGCGGCCAGCCGCTCGTCCTCCAGCTTGCCAGCCCAATACTCCTCGCAGCGGTCGTACTCGTCCTCCAGCTGCTCCAATCTCAACTCTAACAAGTGGTGACATAAGAACCTGTATGGTCGGCAGAGCTCGTCCAGGCGCGAACTGTCGCTCGTACTCCCCGATCTTGGCGGCCAGCTCGGCCAGCCGCTCGTCGCCCAGTACTCCTCGCATCGGTCGTACTCGTCCTCCAGCTGCTCCAATCTCAACTCTAACTAGTGGTGACATAAGAACCTGTATGGTCGGCAGAGCCCGCCCAGGCGCGAACTGTCGCTCGTACTCCCCGATCTTGGCGGTCAGCTCGGCCAGCCGCTCGTCGCCCAGAACTCCTCGCAGCGGTCGTACTCGTCCTCCAGCTGCTCCAATCTCAACTCTAACTAGTGGTGACATAAGAACCTGTATGGTCGGCAGAGCTCGACCAGGTGCGAACTGTCGCTCGTACTCCCCGATCTTGGCTGCCAGCCGCTCGTCCTCCAGCTTGCCAGCCCAATACTCCTCGCAGCGGTCGTACTTGTCCTCCAGCTGCTCTAATCTCAACTCTAACTAGTGGTGACATAAGAACCTGTATGGTCGGCAGAGCCCGCCCAGGCGCGAACTGTCGCTCGTACTCCCCGATCTTGGCGGCCAGCTCGGCCAGCCGCTCGTCGCCCAGCCGCTGCTCGTCCGCCAGCGCCAGCCGCTCGTCCTCCAACTTGCCGGCCCAGTACTCCTCGCAGCGGTCGTACTCGTCCTTCAGCTGCTCCAGACTCAACTCCAACTCCCTGGCAACGAGATTATTGGATCTTTACTTTTTGGGGACGCTAGCGCAAGCACCAGATGGATGATCAGTCCTCTCATGCTGGGACCATTTCAAGATTAATTATTGGATGTTACATATCTTCTTTCTTATCTTGTTGATTTTTTTATTACATTTGAATAATTGAAATAAATAGAAATACACACCTGTACTAACACCAATGAAACAAATACCTATGTGTTATAAAACTCCGATAACGATGTAAAATAAATAGTTCGTTTGAAATTTTAAAGAACTGAACAAAATACGATGGAACAATTTTTTTTTAAAGGGCGCGCGGATTGCATCTGATAGGGCTAAGCGCCGACCTAGGTTTAAATCTCACGCGAATTTGTGATTAATAGGGGACCGGAAAACTTTTTTTTTTGATGCTACTTTGAAATATCTCACAATAATAGAATCATCTTAAAAGAATCACCTCCATAACCAAAGTATTTCCCCAGATATAGCAAAAAACAATTCACATTTAAGCTATGTTTGGACGATACCAAAACGCGCCTAACTAAACGTACATTCATATGACGTCACGCGTAGAAAATGGACTTTCCCTAAAAGTTTGAACTCTAATAAATTAGCTCCGGAGAATAAACTCGTGCTGAAAAGTCGCAAAATGTGTTTATTATGTGTATTCTATCATAAAATTACATATTTTTAACAATTCTCATACCTTGTCCGTCCCCTATTGTGTACTTATGCAGCTGCTATCGCTAGATGGTGGTGGTCAAGTAATGTCAGAATAGTCAGTAGTCTTTATGAGACTTGAAAAAAACAATATATAATAATGTTATTGAAAAAAATATCTATACGACCTATACGACAAACACTACTACACAAAGTAGACGACAATCTTTTTACTCACTTAACAAGGTTGGTTAGCTTCTGCTTCTCTTCATCATGTGAGGCTTGGGATTCAACCAGTTTTTCTCGTAGTTGCATGGATACTGGGCACTGCCCATCGCATGTTACAGTTTGTTGGTCACTTAATATGGTAATACCATCACTCATTGCTGTCTGTCCGTCGTTCGATGCATTCTGTACGTCTCTTGACTGTTCATCAATAGATGCAGCATGTACAAGTATTGATAAAGTCTGCTCGTTACTTGTAATATGCTTATCCGTTTGCACGCTAGCTTCTACACTTATATTAGATTGCTCCATCAGCATCAGTGCATTACTGATTTCCAAAATCTGTAAATAATATAAGCATATTTCCTCACATATTATTGCAAATTAGGACATTAATTCATCATTCATTTGTTACATTTGTGATATTAGTGATATAGCACACATTAAGAATGCCAATTTGGTCAAATATCTTTTTTTAATTGTTGTTAATACATGTGGTACTTGCTTCCGGTGAAGGAAAACATCGTGAGGGAACCTGCACTCTGGTTGATGATTATCAGCTAGTGTGTGAAATGGAGAAGGCAATGGCAAACCACACCATTAACATTGCCAAGATATTCGTTGTGTGTGTTTCATTCCATATAATAACCACGATTCTCAGTCATGAGAAATACGACTTATGGAGGAGGAAATACATGTGGTAATGCACTTGCACACCTTATCCTGCCAGGTTGGTAACGAGTCCCCAGCACGAAGCAGCTCGCGCAGGCGTCGCGCCGCCTCCGAATAGCTCAGCGCACGCGGCTCCAGACTGGCCGGCGATGAATCACACTCCTGCTATTAAATAGGATAAAATATTGTTGTGTAGACTGCACATTACAGCTTAAGCACTAATAGATTAGAGCACATCAGCTCAGCTTCTAATTTTGCATTAATACAAATTCGCCATTACGCTGCTAGAGCTAACTTATCCATACAAATGAATATTTTGTTTTGATATAAATAGTGAAAGATGAAATTAAATACAAAGTTAGAGAGAACAATAAATGATACATGTAGCAAAGGAAATTACCTCGGCATGGTGCAATAGCTCGCCCAACTCAGCAGACAAGTCGCCGGCCCCTACTATCGGCAAGGCTGCGGTGCCTGCGCGCGCGCGGGTCTCCAATTCGCAACAGAGCTCGTCGTTTCGATCGCGTAGCCGTTGGTTTTCAGCGCGAAGCTCTGCCAATTGCTCTGCACGTTCGTCTCCTGCTCCACCCTCCATACCACAGGATGCCTGCTCGGCCATGGCAGTTGCAATAGAAATCTCCTCTGCCAGTCGCGCCGCCGACCGCTCGGCGGCTGCAGCTCGCGCCTCAGAAGCCGCGGCGCGTGCTTCCAATTCTGCAATACGCGACATTTGTGCCTCTACCTCTTCGCGTAACCGTATCTCGTTATCAGCGCGATGCGCGAGTTCCTTTTCGAGACGCGCGCGAGCCACGGTTTCTCGCTCGCGTTCGGCAGCCTTCTCTTCAGCAGCCTGTCGCGTCATTTCCGCAAGCCGTGCCTCTGCACGCCGTACGCTCGCCGCTAGCTCAGCCTCCATCCGCGCGTGAGTCTCATCGTTATCTTGTGCAAGGACACTAGCGCGTCGGTTTGCCTCAGCGACGTCACCGCGCAATTTGTCTCGCTCAGCTGCAGCGAGTTCCGCGCGGCGCTTAGCTCGTCGCAACCTTAACCTTTCGAGTTCTAGGGCTGCAGTCAGGAAGAGAGTACGGGCATGAAGATGATCATCTTGTGGGTCATTACAAGCTCGTAACTCATCCTCGAGGGCATGCTCCAGATCTAGAGGTTGGACCCTTGCACCTGTAAAACCAAGTTCCATCAAGAGCCGACGTGGTTGTGGTATACTGGCTCTCTCCCAGCAACTTATAATGCATTCACTGGATATGCCAGCCAACTCATCATCACTGCCATCAACATCTCCATGTTCTGTCAAATTGGTGTCATTTTGTGCCACTTCTATCGAAGAAGATAATGATGCATTTAATCTGTCAAAAAACTCACCAACAGTTATTTGTTCTTTTGTAAGACTTTCTTCAAATATGTTCTCTATAAGTCTAGGATCAATAGTGGTCATTCGCAGTTCTCTGCATAAAGACAAGGCCTGCTCGTAATTGATATGACTGTTATGGTCAAAACTACCTGAAGTAGTTCCATTATCACCAGAGAGTCGCTCACGAGTATCCATGGCAGAAGTGCTGCGACGGTACTTCATACGCTGGGAATTTCTAATTCGCTTGTCTTCAGTATCAATTCGGGAAACTGATGCAGCTCGGGGACTAGGAGATTCGTCTGAAACGGCGGGTGATCTTTGAGGTCGCGAACGGCGGCCGTATTTTTTAGAACCAAATACAATTCTCGGGGAAACTTCACGTCCAGAAGAATCTTCGTCACTTTGTGATAAAGCAGCAATAGGAGTAGAAGCTGCTGTCAAAGATACGGCCGTGGATGTAGTCGGAGATGAGGATCCAATGGAGTCTTTGGCGACAGTAGAAGAGTCCCCGCCACCGAGGACAGACAGCAGACCGTTCCGAAACTGCGTGAAGGTGACCCGGTCCGTCCGTCGTTCGAACAGTGTATCGACGAGAGCGGCACCGCGGTCCTCCAGCTGTAATGCGTCACACAACTGAACTACAGCTGACTTGTTCAAAGCTTCTTCGTCATCTACGTCGAAAGTCTTGAACACAGAATACAGCTGTTTTTCGTAGTGGTTCATAGACACGGTATCCATACTTAGAGACCTCATATATAAGAAGAGAAAGAACTATAACATTGCTTACAACTTCACATAGTTTCACAACTCGCTAGAATAACTACTTACAAAAACAAAATATGTATGTAACCCATTTTACAAAAGCAAAAATTTTATTGAAATTTATATTTTGTCAAATTATCAATGTCACTTTTGACTTGTGACATTGACATTTCGAATTATTTTTTTTGTATTGTGGTCAAGTCTGCCTTTCTATCTATTGCGTTGCTTTGTGGTTTGTGTGGCCATGAGAACTTAAGATCCAGTTTAGCTATTTCAAATAACTAGACCCTTGACCCTACCCGTACCTAACCCTAATAGTACTAGGTCTTATGGCGAAATTTCGCCCGAAAGCTGCACTTTGTGATGGAAGCAAGCCACTTTGCACAGTTATAGTAGGGATCAAAATAAGCGATTTCACCCGCAGCAGCGAAAGTTTTATCCCTTAGGATAAGAGATGGCGCCACTTTTACAAAAAAACTTTAAAAAATCCTACAAGTAAAACTACTGCACCGATTTTGATAAATATGGTCTCAAATGACAGATAATTACTTAATCTACCATGTAAAAAAATATTGTATGAATAAAACTTAGAAATTGCCCGAATTTTAGCTTTATTTGAAAAATTATTTAGTTTTTTTTTCGGATTTTATTTGTTTATAAAAAAAATATCTTCCATGGAGGATATTTTTTTTAATCAATGCTATTGCCAATTAAATACAGTATTTTATAAAAAAAACTGCATGTCAATATCTTTTATAATTATGGAGATATTAAATTATTAATGAGGGAATTAATTTCTCGGGCGCCCCAATTTCAATAATCTAGGCATATCGGACGAACGCTTATTTATCATTTTACGAAATGTATTTTAGAAACCATGGTCAACAAAGCATTTATAGGATTTTTTGGAAGATTTAATAAAAAAAAAATGTTAGGAGTAGGTACCTAGATTATATGAAAAATAAAAAAAAAAGATATTTTTAAGCACATTTTTCGTCCTGGTGGTGCTGGACATATATGATCACAGAATCTATGTCTATGATGGTATTGTTGGAACTGAAAAGAAAAATTTATTATTTTAAAAGTTAAATTCAATACATAGTCAAATAATTTTATAGTGAATAAGTATATCTCTATCTAAATGAGAACATAACGGATTTTTTTGGAATAATATTTGAATGGTAATTTAAATCTTTATACCTATATACTTATTTACTTTCCTTTGATTGTCACAATCATCTTTGCAAAATTTGCATTGCAAAGTGCATGACAGGCCGATGCATTGCTTGGTAACTCCAGCAAAGAGTGTCGCAGGACGTTTTGCACCCGCAATGATCAAGAAGGCTCAGTTCTGTCCAAATCGCGGTGGCATCGAACCACTTAGGCGTCCAACCCCCTTGGGAATTTTTTTGCCATCCCCAAGAAGATGGACATGGGATCGGGGCTCCTAAATTGAATAATTTTCCTCAAATATGGCCCCTTGAGAATTTGTTTTGCCATCCCCAAGATGGTGGACATGGGATCGGGGCTCCTAAATTTAATAAATTTCCCCAAATATGGCCCGCTTGATAAGCTGCACGCAAAGCATGTTTGCTGATAGCAAGGGCTGAGAGAGACTGATGTCGGTGGCAGGCTTGTTACCACTCTATTTTTGGCTGCAAACATTTCTTTACGTACAGCATTTACACTCGTGAGCTCTGACTGAGAGTCATCAATTTGCACGTAAATTAAAAAAATGAACTATTATTTATACACAAACAAACATATTTTCACCTGATGAAATGAGTACATACCATTCTAATTGAGCCATCACCTCTTCGGAGATTGTTTTAAGGGGTTGGGACAAGCTAGCAAAAGCAGTTGTTACTAAACAGGATATGATATCTATTTCTTGAAACAAGATTATTTCCTTTGCTATTGAAATATGACGTGGTATCACATCCTGTAAAAGAGATATACTTATGTGGATAATATGAACCTATAAACAATCTCCGAAGAAGTGATGGCCTAATTAGAATGGTGTGTACTCATTTCATCATTATGCTTTAAGGAGGAATGAAAATATGTTTGTTTGTGTATAAATAATAGTTTCATTTTTTTTTTAATTTACGTGCAAATTGTATGACTCTCAGTCAGAGCTCACGAGTGTAAACGCTGTACGTAAAGAAATGTTTGCAGCCAAGAATAGACTGGTAACAAGCCTGCCACCGACATCAGTCTCTCTCAGCCCTTGCTCTCAGCAAACATGCTTTGCGCGCAGCTTATCAAGCGGGCCATATTTGGGGAAATTTATTAAATTTAGGAGCCCCGATCCCATGTCCACCATCTTGGGGATGGCAAAACAAATTCTCAAGGGGCCATATTTGAGGAAAATTATTAAATTTAGGAGCCCCGATCCCATGTCCATCTTCTTGGGGATGGCAAAAAAATTCCCAAGGGGGCCGGGCGCCTAAGTGGTTCGATGCCACCCCGGTTTGGTCAGAACTGAGCCTTTTTGATCATTGCGGGTGCAAAACTTCCTGCGACACTCTTCGCTGCAGTTGTCGACGCATCGGCCTGCCCTGCACTTTGCAGTGCAAATTTTGCAAAGGCGATTGTGATAATCAAAGGTAAGTAAATAAGTATATAGGTATAAAGATTTAAATTACCATTCAAAATTTATTCCAAAAAATTCCATTATGTTCTCATTTAGATAGAGATATATTTATTTACTATAAAATTATTTGACTATTGAATTTAACTTTTAAAATAATATATTCTTTCTTTTCAGTACCTGGTGGTACCATCATTAAGGTCCAGCACCACCATGAAGAAGAATGTGCTTAAAAATATATTTTTTTAAATTTTTCATATAATATAGGTACCTATTCTTAACATATTTTTTTAAATTAAATCTTCCAAAAAATCCTATAAATGCTTTGTTGACCATAGTTTTTAAAATAAATTTATTAAAATCATAAATAAGCGTTCGTCTGATATGCCTGGATTGTTGAAATCGGGGCGCCCGAGAAATTAATTCCCTCGTTAATAATTTAATATCTCCATAATTATTAAAGATATCGACATGCAGTTTTTTTTATAAAATGCCGTATTTAATTGGCAATAGCATTATTTAATAAAAATATACTCCATGGAAGATATTTTTTTTAATAAACAAATAAAAACCGAAAAAAAAACTAAATATTTTTCCAAATATAGCTAAAATTCGGGCATTTTCTAAGTTTTTTTATACAATATTTTTTTACATGGTAGATTAAGTAATTATCTGTCATTTGAGACCATTTTTATCAAAATCGGTGCAGTAGTTTTGCTTGTAGAATTTTTTAAAGTTTTTTTTGTAAAAGTGGCGCCATCTCTTATCCTAAGGGATAAAACTTTCGCTGCTGCGGGTGAAATCGCTTATTTTGATCTCTACTAACACTGTGCAAAGTGGCTTGCTTCCATCACAAAGTGCAGCTTTTTTTCCATAAGACCTAGTACTATAACCCCCTATATTCATAAAAAAATAACAAATGTGTAACCAAACCAGGGATTTAATAAAATCGTAGATATAAAAAATCCATAGTAAAAATCTTTTGAAAAATCCAGTCACTTGAACTTCATGAATGTCAATGTCAAAATGTCAATTTGTGATGTGTCAGTAAATCAAAATTGATAAAAAAAATTAAGTAACAAAACATAAATAAACAAAGAAAGAGTAAATCCAATAAATTTTATCAACCAAACATGACTGTGATAAAGTGTAAAATAAACAAAAATTGCCAAAAGTTAACAGAAGTTAAGCGAAATCTTATTGACTGTGAAAATAGCCTTGACATAATGCATAAAAAAAGTTTTTTGACTACTCACTATTCCATATTTTTCGTGGTTACGCTTTTTACGTGTACATTGGCTGCGATTTATATTTACAAAGAATTTTTCGTTGGCCAACCTAGCATGTATATGACTAAACCTAAAGGTAATGGTATATACACAGAGCAGGATCAATATAAAGATACTCCAGTTGAGAAGGTCGTGTCATGTTACTTCAACACGCCCACTCCTGACTCTACGGACCAACTATTGCCTGATAACATACATCCGCATCTATGCACACACATCAATGTGGCATTTGCTCGTGTGGTGGACAAACAGATTAGTCTTGAGGATATTCAATATAAAACTCTGGTGCAATTGCAACAGCTAAAGAAGGTAAATCCCAAGCTTAAAATATTACTGTCTGTGGGAGGAGCTAAAAATGATAATGGATTTTCTGAAATGGTCATTGATCATGCATCAAGAAAAGTATTCATTAAATCTATTAAAAATATTTTGAGGAATTACAAACTAGATGGTATAGATTTGGATTGGGAATTTCCAGCTTTACATAGCACTCAGCTGGCTTTGGCAAAACGTGAGAGACAGCATTTTTCCCAGCTTCTCCAAGAAATCAGGAGGGAGTATATAAGAGAAAAGAGCAACTATTTGCTGACTGTAGCAGTGGCCGCTCCACAGACAATAGTGGATGTGTCATATGATGTTGACCAACTCAATTCATATACTGATTTCATTAACATAATGACTTATGATTATCATTTCTACTCAAAATATACACCATTCACAGGTTTGAACTCACCATTGTTTGCAAGATCTGATGAACAGTTGTTCATGTCGTCTCTCAACATAAACTATACCATTCATATGTATTTAGATAAAGGCCTTGAAAGAAACAAGATAGTAATTGGCATACCTACATATGGCCACACATTCTCATTAGTCAATGCACATAACACTAAGATAGGAAGCCCAGCATCTGGTTTTGGCTCCCTCGGCTCTCAAGGATACATTAACTATCCAGACATATGCTCATTTATTAGTACTTCAAAAACTAATGTCACGGTTAAGCAGGATAATGAAGCTAAGGTGCCATATTTGTACAAAGATTCAGATTGGGTATCTTATGACTCTCCACAAAGTGTCATTGATAAAGCAATGTATATTAAAGAGTATGGCTTAAGAGGAGCCATGATATATTCCCTTAATGCAGATGACTATGATGGGGTCTGTGGTGGTGATAAAGGAGAGGGGGTTAAATTTCCATTAATACAATCTGTGACAAATGTGTTATTGAAGAATACCAGCCTTAGCAAGGAAGAGAAAGGTGAATATTACTGAATGTGTGGGTCTTAATTATTTATTCATGTTTAGGTATTTGTAAGTGATGGTGAAGTGGTTATTACATAAGATTTACCTGTTTTTTTCTGGCCACATATGTGATTTTGTACATAGTGCAAGATTTCATTTTTTGCTCTTATTACTAGAGTATTAATATGATCAAATCACTAAGACACTGTCACGGCGCGGTGGGGCGGCGGCGCGCGCCGTGCTGGCCGTGGCGGCCCACGCGAGGTGCCGCCGCCGCGGTGTTCAGCCACTTAGAACCGCACGCGCATTCATTATTATGCTCTTATTAACGTTTACAGTTGGAAAAACATTAAGTTATTTACTGTTTGGTAGAGGCTTTCCACTCCAGCGGGTGCGCGTTGCATCGTCGAATCTTTTAATCATTAGGCTTTCGTAATGCTAAATCCTTTTACTTACTTGGATTCAGCATCTACCTCAACTTTGGAAAAGGAAAAATAGATCAAGCTGATCATTTCATATTACTCCCTCCCATCTTTTTTATTAGTGTATTTCTTTGCTAAATTATTGGGTACCGGGTACCTACTACCTACCTACCTATCTATTTCGTATTACTTGATCATAATTTTAGAATTCTTAATATCTACCTACCGACCTATTTATGGCATCAAGGCAGCGAGCGAGAGATGCAAATTGCGATGTCGCATGTCGATATGGTAGGCTGTCGGTATGGCTAGGTCCCTAAAAAACCGCGAACGCGAACCAAAAAACGGCAAGGATCTTTGGCAAAAGGTCTTTGCTTTGAATTGGGTGTGACCGATTGGAACCACGTGCCATTCTAGTGAACCCACTAGAACAGGACGTGGTGGAACCACATCTCGTTCTCGACCAATTAAAAAAAAGACCTTTCCTACCCTTCCTTATGCCATTCACAACGTATTGCCAACTTTCGTGGTGTCAACGCCCCAATACCCGATAAAAAAGAGACTCGATTTTTTTTGCGTACATGAGCTTTTTTGTACCGTTTATTGCCCGTGGTCTGATCCCTGAGTTCTACTGGTCGATCCATGGGCAATTTTTTTTCTAAAACGAAAGTACGTTCTCGAATTTTGAGAATAAACATTAAAAACTTTTAAATGTACTAGCTTTTCCCGCGGCTCCGCCCGCATGAATTTCCCACAGATTGAAAGTATTCTGAGCCAAAGCTATAAAAAACTTGATTACATCAAATCTTGTACCGAATTAAGAGCTTGTGTGTGGAATGTAATCTTGTGCTATTTACACTCAGATCAAATAAGTATTTACCATGTATTATTACATTATAATATATTAGATAGGTATAATTTGTATAATAAAGGCTGTGAAAAGTGTCATTTATGTTATGTTATAAAATTGTGATGTTGTTATTTTCAAACACGACCCCATCCCAAAGAGGGGTATGATATAAGTACATGGTTAGTTATAAATAATGTGATGTGGTTTTAACATTGAATTAGAAATGGTTAATAATAATGTTGCGACATTAAAAACCAAGGTCAGTGTTCAAAAGGAACCATTTGAGCTTAAAAAATTCAATTGCCCAGAAACCCATTTTTTTATTATATGTACTTACATTTAAAAAATCGCCCAGAGAAACAAAGTCCACAAACAATAGAAATGTTTTAAGCCATTTATAAGGCAGATATTGTTATTTTTCTCGGTTAGATTTTGATACCTAACTATACAATACATATAGGTATTGAAAGTCACTAGCTAATGGTGATTATATAGGTAGGTAAGTAACTACCGTTTGGCGAGTTTCATATCTGGGCGACATGTTTTAAAACATGAGCACTTTACTATGAAAGAGTAGCATTATCCTTTAATAAATGCATATTATGTATGTAAGACCGTACTTTTTATTTTAAAATTTTAAGCATCTATCCCCTCCCTTCAAAACAGAGAACAAAATACCAAAGTACTAGGTACTAACCAAATAAAGATCATTCTGCTTATACACATGTTATGTGGCATGATGACCATTCATTGCATACAAGGTTGATACATAAGTTGTTTAGGTACATTAGGTACCTATTAATTTAAGAAAGATGTTGTACTTATTACTTCCACGAGAAAGATACTGAAGACAAGAACTCTTTTTAGGGTTCCGTACCTCAAAAGACAAAAACTCATAAGATCACACGTCGTCTGTCATGTCGGTACAGCCACACACAGCCCATTTGCTTCGAATCTACCTACTTTACCAAATCGGTTCAGTTTCGGAGGACAAATTAGAATTTTTTACAGTGCAACATTACTTATTTTGTAGCTATAATATGTCCCACTGTTGGGCAAAAACCTCCTCACTCTGTTTCCATGTGTCCCTATCTCTGGTCTTTTCTAACCACATTCTGTCAAATGCCCAAAGTACATAGATAGATAGATAAAGAATTTTATTTGTAGCCACAACAACACATACAGTTTCTTACAACAAACAACGAAAAATATACAAACCAAAAAAATAAATGTGTGTTGCAGCAATACAAAAAGGTCACACCTCAGTGGCACTATTACCACATCCGACCATCTTGTCTTAGGTTTTCTTCGCTTTCTGTGCATGGGCACAGAAAGCGAGGAAGGCCTAAGACGAGATAGCTGGGACCCAGATGGTAAGTATGTGAGCCCATCTTTCGGGATGCATTCAGGCCACGTGACCCGCCCAATTCCACTCCACCCTAGCCGCCTTTTCTCCCACATTAACGGCGGATCCAGGCCCTTGATTCTACAAATTACAAACGTAGGTAGATGTATCAGTTGTATCTCAAAGGCCAAAGAAATCATTACAGAGATCTTGTCACATTATTTCAATTTCCTTGGATCTTGAGACACAATTGAAACACGACATTTACGTTTGTAGTTAGTGCATTCGGCCCCCAGGACATTTTCTGGGGGGGGCACAATTCTAAATCCTAGACTTGTTCTCACTACGCCACTGCAGAAGGACCAGATTTGCAAAAAATCAGTCTGGGGCGGGCACGTGCCCCCGTGCCCCCCCCCACCCCCCCCCCCCTAAGGGATGATTCTCATTAGAGCGGGCCGTGCCCGGAGCGGGGCGGGGACAGGCCGGGGCCTGTCCGTGCTGCACTGTTCATATTACACCGAATGTATAACGAGCGTCGAGCGGCCGGACGGGACACTGTTAATGCCACAGACATAATATTACCTAGACCCCGCAAGTGTATGTACTTCGCGTGTAAAAAGAAAGATGATTCAACTTTATTTAACGCTCGTTCATTCAGTCCGCGGTCGAACGTTCTCGCAGTCAGACCATCGATAAAATATTAACAAGTTATAGATGGCTATTCACGTACATTGAATCTGTACCTCACCAAATTTGTATTATATTTAGATGGCGCCACTGAGAAGTACATTATCTCGGTTTTCATGAAAATTCCGTGTGTCGCTGCAGTCGTAGTTCGAATACCATGCGAGTTAGTTTATATTGAGAGGCAATAGATGGCACCCATCTCTACAACTACAGTAGGTACCTACCTATGGCAATAGATGGCACCACCATCTCTACAACTAACAGTAGGTACCTACATAGACGAATAATAATCGCCGTCTACACACACGCAACGACTATAAAATTATTTATTTATATGTAGGTACAAGATGACATATAGCCTGGGCTAAATCCTTTGATAGAGCGATATAGTAGTATTGCGATTTCTAAATGAAAAAAGAAAAGAGTGGCGTGTTTTATCCTTATCACAAATTGCCTCACAGATTGCATACTCTTACCCCCGGTCGCTCAGTGGCAAAACTGGCAAATCTACGCTAGGTACTTTGTATAGTCTGACATTAGGGCTCATGCAGCGTGCCGGCGATATCGCGCGACTTCGGTTGCTCCGACTCGCGGCGACTCGATTGACAGTATATAATATAACTAAACTAGCGACCCGCCCCGGCTTCGCTCGGGTTGTCAATATATTTGTTTTTAGGGTTCCGTACCTCAAAGGCAAAAACGGAACCCTTAGAAGATCACTTTGTTGTCCGTCTGTCTGTCAAACTTTTTTCTCAGGAACGCTTTAAGTATCAAATTGAATATGTACTCGGATCCACGGTCATTTTGAGCAAAAAATAATCAAAATTATACGTCAACGCGATCAGGAGTTATTGCATATTTTGTGATTTCAGACAGCAATCAAAACCTATGGGGTTCCCGTTGACCTATAATTATGAAATTTGTCAAAAAGCAAAGTCTAACAGTACTTATACAGGAATAAATCTGAAAGTTGTAAATATATTGAAGGAAGTTAAAAAAAAAGTTTTACAAACTTATTTTTGCGCTCGATGCAGTATGAATCCTAGGGAGCGAACTGCAAAGTTAAGTTTGTTTTGCGTGTACGGAACCCTCGGTGCGCGAGTTTGAATCGCACTTGGCCGGTTTTTAGGGTTCCGTACCTCAAAAGTAAAAAAACGGAACCCTTATAAGATCACTTTTTTGCCCGTCTGTCCGTCTGTCTGTCAAACTTTTTTTCTCAGAAAAGCTTTAAGGCGCTACTCAAGGCTAATCAGAGGGGGTGAGGGGCGGTACGTAAGCTCCGCCTTAAAGCCGACACAATAAGGTTACTTTTCGAATTTTCTATAATTTGTGTTTTTGCTAGCGAGTTTTCGTCAGGCTCTTAGGGTAATTATTTTAGAGGTTTTTTTTTAATTGTGATAAAACACTAAATATATTTAAAAAAATAAGCCGATATCGTTTTAAATAATTGTAGTCTATATTTAATTCTTTTAAAAAATCTACTGTTATCGCTTAAATTACGGTGATTTTCGACGATAAAGAAAAAAAAACAGGATTATGTATAATTTTTTTTATCTACTCTTATTTATTTTATTTGTCATTTGATTCCATATAATTTTAGTATAGTATTTTTCTCTTTACGGGATATTTTTACTGCTTCAGTACTTCTAACCTATGGTACACACTTGACGTTTAAAGACAGTACGTTTTCGGAAAATCCTGATTGGGTATATCCTTAAGGTATCAATTTGAAATTAATATCGAATACTCGGATCCATGGTCTCTTACAGCAAAAAATAATCAAAATATACGTCAACGCGATCAAGAAATATTAGGTACCGTAAATGTGGCGAATTTTCGTATATTTTGTGATTTCAGGCAGCAATCAAAACCTACGGGGTACTTCCCGTTGACCTAAAATTTAGAAATTTGTCAAAAAGCAAGATCTAACAGTACATACACAGGAATTAATCTGAAAGTTGTAAATATGTTGTTGGAAGTTTAAAAAAGTGTTACAAACTTATTTTTGCGCTCGAAGCAGTACTGCAAAGTTAAGTTTGTTTTTGAAATTAGTAGGTCTTTTAGTGAGAGCTATAACGTAAGATGCTTTGCGTGTACGGAACCCTCGGTGCACGAATTTGACTCGCACTTGGCCGGTTTTTTTAATGATATTTACGTTAATACATACATCGTACTAAAATAAATACTGATAAAAACATACGAAAACGCGCCCGCTCAGAGATAGGTACCTAAACTCCATTTATTCTTACCAGTCCTATCCAAAGAGTATATAATCACTACGGTCCTATCATGTAAACAATCTTACCATATCGTTTTATGATTTTACAACAATATAAATTAAAATAGCCTTTTTAGGAAATTACTTTCGTGGTTAATAAATGTTTTACTTTAAAATGTTTAGGTTTGAACAAATATTTGATTTATTTTCAACAAAATTCAACAAAAAGTACTGTGAAGATTGTTTACATGATAGGACTGGTAAGAATAAATGGAGTTTACCTATACTGCGCCTTGAGTCTTCGCTAGATGGTTTCGCGGCGCGTTGTCTCGATTGTCGTTCTTTAGATAACTCGTAGTATTTCGGAAACTATTGATCCAAATTACATGCAGTAAAAGGCCAATATTAAATATATTAAGTACTTGTGACGACAGACTTGTTTATTTGATAAAGATTAATAAATTGTGGTTAATATCACCAGTTAAAAAACACCTAACGATTTTAATTATTTTTAAAACATAAAAGTAGTTACTGTGGCTGAAATATAAAAGCTAGATATATGCTATCGCGGACTTTTTTGTAGACTTATTATAGATACATAATTCTTCCATATATGATTTTGATACATCTCTTAGGAATTGGACAGCGTTTTCGATGAAAGCTGCCGGGCGGCTAATTTTTTCCGACTATCTTATTATCGTCATATTTCAACTAATATACACAAAACCTAAACAAATTATACACTAAAACCTTCCTCATGAATCACCTTATTTATTAGTGAAAACCGCATGAAAATCCGTTCAGTAGTTTTTGAGTTTATTAATTTATATTGTTGTAAAATCAAAAAATGACATGGTAAGATTGTTTACATAATAGGACAATTATGAATAAACGGACTTTACTTGTTCGTCGCTGGCTCCAATGATATACTATATAAACAAGAGGCAGATATGTTATAGGCGCGCGCGCTGTGAAGACTCGAATACGACCCAATTGGAACGTCTTGTAATCAGTCTGCGCCAAGCGCCTCGTCGAGCGTACCGCGTCGTAAGTTCCTGTGTCCTTACCAAGATATATTAAAAATGCCATCGTGTGTGTTTCGAAAGTGTACCAATTATGATCCTAAAGTTAATAAAGTACAAGGGATCTCTTATCACATGTGAGTATGCAAAAATAGTTTGATTGTTTAGTATATTTCAATTATTTTTCACTCACTGACGCCATGTTCAGACAAAGAAAGAGAGATTCTAGTTTTGACGTGAGAGCGACAAGGATGCGTGCGCTGCGGACATAGATTAGTTAGTGCAGAATCGAATACTGATGGTGACTTCAATGCCTAAAATTAATGTTCAGTTGTTTTTTATTATTGTTCGTTATTATAATAGCTATCTAATGTGTGTAATGGACTAATTTAATAAACATTAAAATAGTTTCACTGAATTCGATTTTCTACTAGGTATTATAATAGGTACATTATACTGATAATTGAGGATTACTATTGTTTTTCTTTTTATCAATTAGGTTTCCGAGTTTTTTCCGACACTGAATTGTTAAATATTTCAATATATATGATTTACTTTTATAAGATGTTTTATTTTTTACCCATGTAGGTACTTTCTTTTCAAATAAGTGTCCTCTCTACAACAAAAAATGTTACTCTATGCATAAGAAACGTTTGACGAGGAATCATTGAAAACTATTGCTATCTCTTTCATTCGCATGCTCTTTTATATCTTTTGTCTTACTTATCAGTAAAACTTGTCGATGTGTGTAGTTTTGGATTGCTCGGAACAGAACTAAAACGCAAATTACTATGAACGTAACATATCTGTATTATAATATATCATTGGCTGGCTCTCATAGTACGCATACCTACCTACGCAAGTTTCGAGTTCACAGTACCTTGTTAATAATAAAAATATTACGTAACTGAGAGTTACGTAAAGTTGGACTTCGATTAATATTTTTATCATTTATCATTATCACCCAATTTGATGGGTGAAAACAGTTTATAATAAAACTATTTATTATTTTAGAATAATAAGTATACCATGTTCTTTTCAGTACTCCTAACTATGTGTTTACGAAATTTTATGTAGATTGGTCCAGTACCTAGATAAAGCGTGAAGTGAAGAGGTAATAAACAATATTAATTGGTCTGACACCGGGCAAAATCGTGCTCAGCAGGGTCGAATTAGTTTAAAATTATCCGGTGTCAAACTGTTACATTCCATGCCGTTCAAAGTCGTAATTTTCGAAAATTCTTTTAGTCTATATACCTAACGCGTGGAGATTAAATATTCAAAGCGCGTGGCCTTGAGCGAGTGATGGACGCCTGGCAGTGGCAGTGGTTGCTTGGCAACGGAGCCGTACCTCGCCCGTCGCCCCGCTTTCCCCGCCGTCAATAACTTATTAAATGTTGAGATTTTGAATGAAATCAGCGGGATTTTTAATTTGTTGAATATAAAAGCCGAGTTCGACACACGACATGAGTAGGTTGAGTTTGTAGGTCTACGAACTTTTGTTATACGAGTATAATATGTACAGATAATCATTTTTCAAACAAATTTTTATTTGAATCACTAGCTGTTACCCGCGGCTTCGCCCGCGTGAGTTTCACTTAGATGAAAAATCTTTTTGTATTCCAAACTGTAGTATAACCTAAACTACAGTACTACTCAAAATTTCAGCCATTTGGTTATCCCGTGTCCCGTGGGAATATATTAGGTATTCGTAGTACAATCGCGGTGTATGAATGAATCAAAAGTGATATTTCATTCAATAAACGATCTTCGTCTGCTCGTTATCTACAATTTTCAGTGTACCACTACCCTTTTAACTACTTTGTGGTACCACTACTCCCACCCCGAGTCCCTATTTGTCCTATCCCGTATCCTGTCTTTTTACACGTCAGCAGAGAATGCTCATCAGGTTGAACGACTTTTGCTAAGGCGCCATTTCCATATATGTAATAGCTAGTCTCTTGGAATTCTTCATCAGATGATCCTGATCTTAGATTTTTAAACGTCAACAGAAAATGCTCGTCAGATTGATAAACTTTTGCAAAGGTACCATTTCCATATTTCTTATAGTTTAGCTGTTCTGTTAAGGTTCTTCATCAGGTGTTCCAGTTTTCAAAATCAATTATAGCCTATATGTTGCCCAGGCTTAATAGCTATACAACAAAAAATGTTTCATTCAAATCCGTCCAGTAGTTTTTGCGTGAAACGCGTACGCGTTACATACATACAGACAATGATATATTATTGTTTATATAGTATATCATTGCATACAGACAAACAAACAGACAGACAGACAAGAAATTAAAAAAAAATTTTTTGCTTTCTATTATTCTTTTTAAGTGTCCCTCTATTCATTTCAGTCAAAAATACTAAATGTACAGACAAAATATTTTTACTGTTTTATTATATCGGCTGCTTAAAATCAAAACATAGCAACTCGTTCCAACAAAAATGTTCAGGAGAGCCAAAAAACGGGTCGGCTACTTTGACTCATCAGCCCGAAGAAACCGAAGTGTCTAGCGATTTGGGTGTTTGACGAAAAGTTGTGCTATATGTTTGACTTTTATTTTGTAATACTCGAATTAGTTTTGGATTACAAATGCAGTTTAAATCAGTCATACTTTATATTTTTTTGTAAATTTACCCAATTATAACTGTGAAAATAATATCAAAACTTAGTAAGTCTGCTTGCTAGGTTATCAAATTGGTAAAGTCACACTTTGGATCACTCATACTATATTTTAATTTGTAAATTTATCCAAATATGACGTTAAAAACAAAATCAAAACATAGTATAAGTCTTATGAAGTTACCAAATTTATTTTCTATGGCAAAAGGAATTACTTACCTAATCCAGGGGATTTAACGGTTTTTTACACGGAGTGCTATTAGTCGTCTGAATTTTACCATTTCTTTAGTCGCCTTTTACGACATCCCCTGAAAGACACGTAGTGCTCCTATTCTAGTCTGCCGGAAACCATAACTAATCTTTTGATATTAGTTTGGTTTTAGGCAGAATTATATTCTAGAAGCACTACCTAAGAATGCAGGTTTTGATTAAAAGTCCGTTGACATAATAAAAAGATGTTTATTTACGTAAGGACATTCAAAAATCTATTAAATTAAAACATAACTTAAACTACAGCATGCAGCTGCTAACCAAATGCAAATTTAACCAAAACAAAAAAAAAATACTTTATCTTTAAGTATTTGTTTTTGGTTTGGTTGAACTGATGGTCTCTCTCTCTCTCTCTCTCAGCCCAAAGACGTCCAATGCTGGACAAAGGCCTCCCCCAAGGATTTTATCCATGGGGAGTTTTGCCGTAATCGCCACGCTTGGCAGGCGGGTTGGCGATCGCAGTGTGATGGCATAGTACGCGGAAAGATGCTGCTGCCCATCCTCCGGTGTTTTAAATCCCTTAGTCGCCTCTTACGACACCCACGGGAAGAGATGGGTTGGTGCTATTCTAGGGCCAAACCACAGGCCAAGAACTGATGGTCAAATCGTTACAAATGACAATTATTAACTACTCATTGTCATTCGTGACGATTTGGCCATCAATTTATGGAGTTATCACTCGTGGGTAGATTTAGCCAAAAGTCCCTTCTATTCAAGGGCATTAGGGGAACCAGTTTTACAACAACACCATCTTTTTTCAATGCTTTTACCCCTAGTGTTGACATTAAATTTCTGCATCAAGAAGTTCAGTTCTTTGTAAGACTCATCAAAATCTGTTTTATAAAGAAGATTTCGTGATCCTTTAACGAAGTTAGCTTCAACTACTGGATTTAGCAAAAATGTGCTGAGAGGATCGTCATTTGTGTTACGCCGTGGGACTCGTTTCTTTTTCACCCATTGGTATGATTTTTGCACTTCAATAATGTCAATGTTCTTTCTACAGTTCGCTATAACAGACTAGACAGTCCTCGTAATCATAAACTCCATCTCGACGCCTCATCTCTTTTTCTATGTTCCCGTGTACGCTGTCAGCAGACATATGGGTGTGGCCTTTTGTAAGATATTCACCAAACAAAAGCCACCACGACATATTGATTTGTTTTAATCAAGAAAATAATGCAACAGAAATCTATATTGAGGTTATGTCACATCATGTTTACATTTTTGTAGCTATAATTTAATGAATTATTTCTTACCTGCATTCCTTTTTGTCCTCTAAAGCACGCATAATACGCCTTGAACGATAAAATTGATGGTAACTCATGTTTAATATTTTTAATTACGGAGCGAAACACTCGTGCGCCGGTGTCACTGGCTTACTAAACGAAATTTTTATTGAGTTTAAATTCAAATTCCTAGCAAGTAGGAATTTCAAATTCATAACGCAGTAAGTCGCTTGAGTTGCTAGGATTTTAAATTTGTATTCCGACATACTAAGTTTAGAATTTGTAATTCAAGAAAAAATCGTAAGCCCGGCAAATTGCTTTGATTTGCTAAATAACATTTTTAAAATAACGTATAAAATTGGGTGTCTTTAAAGTCTATATCATTTGATACTGTTTAGTAAGTCGAAAAATTACAAAAACAGATTTTTTTTAAATTCAGGTGTTACTAGGTTTTGAATTTGGGCAGCCGATATGTATGTATAGATTATTCGAATAAAAATTTTATTTGTGAAAATTATCCGCGGATTATTGATTTGTAGAAATAACAAACATAAATGAAGAAGAAGATGATGGTGAAGAGTCCACCAATAAACTAGGTACCTACTTAGGCAACATTTTTTTTTCTTTAATTTTTTAAACACATGTTGATTTATTTTGATTTTCATTTTTAAATAGGTGTTTCAAGTTTGTAGTAACATTTGACATTGCATGAAATGAAATATAGATAAGAATTGCGCCATCTATTGAATGTATGTGGTACTACTTTGTGGTAACACGAAGTTTGCTTTGATGATTATAATTTTTACGACAAATTGACAAGATTGATACTGGTAGCGACATCTAGTTAGTCAAGAAAAATAGTTATGTGAGGCACACTTTGATGTATGAAGAATATGCATCTATACTTTAGTAATATTTTATCGATGGTCAGACGTATTACAAAAAGTAAAAAATGCCTAATTGCGCGGTATTGAGTTGAAGAAACAATACACAAAAAACGGGACGAGATAAAGGAAACCTTTCTTTTCATCGGTAAGTAATTTTGTTTTAAAATGGTGTTGTTTTTAACTAAAAAAACAATTATTTTGTGTTCCCGGCACGGATTTGGCGATATTACAAAGAAAACTTATGTATGCGAGTGTGTATTGTTGATTTAAAATACATTGCCGCTTTTAAAAGGAGTGTTGTAGGGCTTATCTTTAAAAACACGCAATGAATGTTAAAACGAACTATACGTTCACACGTCGTTTAGCTTAATGGTACGATCACTAATCTCATTTTTCTGTCAAAAAAGGCAAATAGTGCTGTACCGCACAGAAAAGCTAATCGATTCTAAAAGCCTAATCGATTTGGAAACAGAGGAATGATAATGACAGAGGAATGATATTCTGTGTCATGTATTTTTTTTAGGGTTCCGTACCTCAAAAGGTGAAAACGGAACCCTCGCGAATTTTTTTTTTTTTTTAATCCATTTTACATTGCAATCTGTCTCAGAGACATTCAGCAATATTTTTGACTTATAGTAGAAGTCGTCTACTATTGGCGGATATTTTGCGAGGCTTGCAGTCCTGTGACATATCCTCTTGCATGACAAGTTAGAGCAAATCCTGGGGTACTCTTTTTTTAAGTCTGCGAGTGCTTGGAGATATATTATCCATTAAGTGAGTTGCAAGTTTATATTTGGATGTGATTTCAGGCGATCTTTGTACTTTTTAACTTTGTCTTTAATTTCTTCACGCACTGTTTTTATATCCAGATCATGGTGGAGTCTCTCATTTGTGATATACCATGGTGAATTCACTATCATTCTCAGCATCTTTGATTGGAATCTTTGCAGGATTTCCACATTTGAATTGGCCGCCGTACCCCACAGCTGAATACCGTATGTCCATACAGGTTTTATAATGCATTTGTACAATAACAACTTGTTTTCCATGGAGAGCTGGCTGTTTCTGTTGATTAGCCAATACATTTTACGCACTTGTTGTCCCATTGCAAGGCGTTTGGTGAAGATATGTTTTCTCCAAGTTAAACGTCGATCAAGGTACATTCCAAGATATTTAGCCTCTTCAGATTGTGGGATTTGGATATTGTTTAGCACAACCGGAGGGCAGGTTTGTTTTCGAGTTGTAAATGTGACCTGTACAGACTTAGTCTCATTTGCTTTGATGCGCCAGTCTTTCAGCCAGTTTGTCACTTTATCTAGGCTTTTTTGTAGTTTTTTAGATGCGATTTCAGGGGTAACATCAGAGGCCATAATGGCTGTGTCGTCAGCAAATGTTCCCATTACAACGTCATCAGATATTGGTAGATCTGCAGTGTAAAGAAGATACAGTGTAGGACCCATTACACTGCCCTGTGGTACTCCTGCTAGGATTTCGCTGAGTTCTGTTGTAGCTTCTCCATAGCTAAGAAAGAAATGTCTACCAGTGAGATATAATCTAATCAACTTATAGAAGTTAATGGACAATGTTTTCTTAATTTTATAAAGGAGACCATCATGCCAAACCCTATCAAAAGCCTGAGATATATCCAGGAAGGCTGTTGTGCAGTATCCTTTTTGTTCGAAGGTCTTATTTATATTTCCAACTAATCTATGGATTTGTTCAACTGTACCGTGACCCTGTCTAAATCCAAATTGGTGATCAGGTATTAGATTAGACTTCATGATGATAGGATTGAACCTTTTTAGAAACAAAATTTCCATGATTTTTGAGGGGATAGGAAGTAGGCTAATCGGACGATAAGACTTAGGATCTTCAGGGCTTTTACCTGGCTTGAGAACCATAATAATTTTTGCTACTTTCCATTGAGGTGGAACAAATTCTCTTCGTAAGATCGCGAAAATTAAAATAGAATATGTATTTAAATAAAAAATCGAATATCTCAAAAACGGCTGGACCTATTTAGATGCAAAACAAACTTAAACATTCTATTAATAACTTCTATGTACATTCCAAGTTTCACCAAAATCGGATCAACGGTTCGAGAGTTATCGCAGAACAAACATGCATACATACAAACAATGTAATTTTTATCCAACTTGATTAAAATCATTAACCTTTCTTTTAGCTTCGCAGTAGTAGATAAAATACAAGTTACTAGTAGTTCGCCGCGAACTTAGACCTCGCGATTATTACTCGCGTTTTTATTGATATACTCTGATTTCGACTTTTCTAACATAATTCAGTTCCCTAAATAAAATCTAGATGGCATTATCCAAAGTTAGAACACGCTATGGTTTCGTTTGTTAGATAATCGCGGACGTTTTTATTAATATTTCAAAAACTACTGAACCGATTTTGATGCCCAACGAACTTGAAAATTCTATTGATATTTCCTACATGCCTACCAAATTTCATCAAAATCGGACCATCGGTTCGGCAGTTATCGCGATACAAACATACATACATACATACAAACAATGTGTTTCGCCCCCAACTCGATTTAGAGACCTTCGCTCGCTTCGCTCGCTCGGTCAATTAATGATTTATCATTTCTCTGCCGTTTTCTCATTCCTCTGTCGATGAACTCGAATAATCGATTATAATATCGGTATTGTAAAATTGCTTACAGTATCAATTTGGAAAGTAAAGGGCGGCGGCGGCGACACCTTTGAATCGTTTGCATGGATGGCGAGCGTTCCCATCACTAAATCGCTTATGTGACGTCACAGTAGGTAAAAAAATATTGACACGCTCGTTTTCTATGCAGGCGATGAGACTTGCGGGGTCTAGGTAATATTATGTCTGTGGTTAATGCACTGTGTAATATAAATTGATTCATACAAAATGTAAGTATGTAACAGATTAAATCCGTGCCCCGTCCGGGCCACGTCCACGGCCAGAGATGGGTAACCACCCGGGTTAAAACCCGAGCCTGGGTTATAACCCAGTTACGACCCATTTCCAATCCACCCAAACCACCCATTGACCGGGTGAAAACTAAATATTGTAAAAAAATATTTTTTTGTGTATTATTACAAGCGATTATTACGTAGGTACCCACCTAGAATGAAACATCTAAATATTCAATGGGAAATACCTATAAATAGTACCACATTTTAACTATTTTGTGTTACTGTGTAATATGAATATGAACATCATATTTATCTCCTATTATTTTAAAAACAAGCCACATGAAATTTTGTACAAAGGTCCCTCATGTGACGTAAGTGAGCACTAAGAGAGGAATTTTGGAAAATCAATGCCTAAGGGGGTAAAAAAGGGGTTGAAAGTTTGTATGAAACTTCGTCATTTTTGAAGTTATGTTCATGAAATTATAGATTTACGCTCTTATGTAATAAAAAATAATAACATCATAATTGAATTTTAAATTTGTACCCCTAAGGGTAAATAATAGGAGTTGAAATGATGTATGAAACTTCACCTTTTTTGATCCAATCTTCCTGTCGCATACTTTTTCTGGTCCAGTACGCTCTTGACAGAGCGGTTGTATTGATAAGGGCAGCTGTAATGCGCTTTACGACGTTTCGCCACCGTTGTCTGTTGGAGGTCATCCTGCTGCACTCGTTAACTGACCCTCCAATGGCAGACTTGATCAGGTCAGTCCAACGGGTGGGTGACCTTCCGCCCGGTCTAGTGCCTTCTGCCTTTCCTTGGACGACAAGGCGTTCTATGGACTGATTGTCACGCCGGAAAACATGACCGAAAAATGTGAGGATGCAAGATTGTACTATCGAAAACAGACGTTGCTTGATACCGAGTTCTTAAAGTATCGAGACATTCGTGCGAAACTCGGTCCACGAAACCCCAAACATTCTTCTCCAGCACCACATCTCCAGAGCATCTATTTTCTGTCTTTCCACAGAAATATGGGAAATATAAGCGTCCTCACGAGCCTGGTCTTCTTGGCTATGGTTATGTTTCTATTGCTCTTTAGTGAACGGCGACCGCCGCGATGGTTAAAGTTGCCACTGGGAGCGGGAGCGATGAATGATGCTCGACCGCCCCGAAGGGAAGATCTTCCCGCCAGGCTAGGTGTTAGGCCTGGGGAGCCGAGGCTCCGACGATGTTGCGTTGCAGTTCGTATATATAGCGAGTTGCCTTGGAAATTCTGATAGCGCGATTTAGGATTTTTCCGTTTTTGTTGATGAGATTGTGGGTTGTAGTATGGAGATTGAGTGGAGTCTGATCTGTAGTCTATTTGCGATGCTGTGAAGTTATTATTGGTTGGAGAATATTCGTACAATCTTTGTTATTCGCAATTATTTGTCGATATGTAAGTGTATTGAAGACTGTGACGCCATCTTGTGTCGACCTTGCGAAGTAGTATTGCTTGCCGCTGAGATTTTGTGGAGCCGTCGTTTGTCGAGTCGTCGAGTTGCTGCATTTACTCGGTAGATGGTGGATGCCACAGTATTCCCCCCCCCCCAAGACCAAAGGTCTGATGTGATGAATCTGCTGTGCAGTCTGTGCTTCGTAGCTTGCAAGGGCCAGTCTTGTGTCCCAGTGAATCGGGAAGTGCTTGTAATCTAGTTGAGACTGTCGGTAGACTTGTGTGCGCCGGTCCCTGCAGAGCCACTACCCTGGTGAGTGAGAGTGCGCCGCCGTCGAAGTCGTTCAGGCGTGGGCTGCAGAGTGCGTCGGTGCGGAAGTCGTCGTTGTTGTCGTTGTGGGTGCAGGACTAGGAAGCTCAGGACCTGATGATACCCGTCGTCATACCAACAATCATTACCATGGTCTTGCGATTAATTACAAGTCCAAACTCATGGCTCACTCGTTCTATCTTTGACAGTAGCTCTTCCAAGTGTTGCGAACTGGTTGCAAATAAGGTGGTGTCACCAATTGTTACACCATCCGTCCAGTCTTCTAAAGTGATACGAATTATAAGCTCTGTGCACACATTGAATAAAAGTTTTAACATAATGCAACCCTGGCCTCCTCCGGCACTAGTATGGAAATCACTTGACAGAACATCATCCATGCGAACTGAGGCTGTGTCATCTTCATATAGACGTCTCAAAAGGTGTACGAGATGTTTTGGTGTGCCCATGTCTAGCAAGGTCTTCCACTATACGGGCCATTTCACCGAGTCAAAAGCTCTGGAGAAATCAACAAAGCAAATAAATACGGGCTTATTTAATTCTCTAGATTTCTTGATAATCTGGCGTACGATAAGAATTTGTTCCCGAGTGCCCTTTCTCTTTACAAAACCTGCTTGTCGCATACACATAGTTAGAAGTACATAGGGTATCTTTCATCCCGGGAAATAGTACTGTTCATGTGGGAAATTCACGCGGACGAAGCCGCGGGCAAAAGCTAGTAACGTATTAATGTAATTTTCGTTACCAATATATGATTCGGTATTCATTCGAAAAAAAATTGTCTCTTCTCATATTAGGTACAAGATGTCATCCTCACTAACAGTATAAATGCGGAAATGATATTGTTTATTACCTCTTCACGCTTTATCTACTGGACCAAACTTCAAAAAATTTCACATAAACATAGTTAGGAGTACTGAGAAGAACATGGTATACTTATTATTCTAAAATAATAATTAGTTTTATTATAAACTGTTTTCACCCATCAAATTGGGTGATAATGGGTTATAACTGGGTTATAACCCAAACCACCCATTATAACCCGGGTGGATTGAAATGGGTTATAACCCATTACCCATCTCTGATTGTGATTCAATAGTATCGATAGTATGACTATTTTTCAAGGTCAATTATCGATAGTCAAACTATCGATATTCATCCAACGTTATTTGAGATCCTCATTCTTAAGGTGAACGCAGACTTGTGCCGCACCGCAGTCCCCGCATTCATCGTTTTTGTTTTTATTTGTTTGTCACCTTTTATTTGTTTTTTTTTTTATATGTAATAGTAAGCAAACGAGCATGTGGGTTGCCTGATGGTAAGCAATCACCGCAGTCCATGATGGAACCCACATTGCGCTCCATCACAAAACTCAACGATGTGGGACAGTAGCTGATTAAGGTTGCACTAGCCGCGAGCTCGAACTCAGTGGCGGGCGCGGCCAAAAAGCAAGCTGTTTCACCTAGCATTGTGTCCGACAGAGATAGAATCAGTGATGAGCAGTCAGACGCTATCTGTACGCATACACCGAGCGCACGCACACAAACACCTGTCCGAAGCGAATGAAACGACGTTAGACGATTCACAACACCGAGCCGAGCGCGTCGGGCGCGCCGCTATGCCTGCCGGTCGGCCAAAAGCCAGACAGTACCTACAATTTCGTACAATATAACTAAAGGCGCGGCGGCGCGGGCGTTTATATACCTATAGATTGCTTATTATAGTCAGGATATAGACATACCTACCTATAGGATAGAAGATTCACATAAAATGAGTAATGTAGGTACTTACCTACCTACAATGTTGTTTTTATCAGGTGCCCAGACATAAGAAACAAATAAATAAATAAATCATAATCATAACATATTATAAAACAAAGTCCCCCGCGGCGTCTGTAGGTCTGTCTGTCTGTCTGTTCGCGATAAACTCAAAAACTACTGAACGGATTTTTGATGCGGTTTTCACTAATAGATAGGGTGATTCATGAGAAAGGTTTTTAGTGTATAATTTGTTTAGGTTTTGTGTATATTAGTTGAAGGCCTGTGGTGTGGCCCTAGAATAGCACCAACCCATCTCTTCCCGTGGGTGTCGTAAGAGGCGACTAAGGGATTTAAAACACCGGAGGATGGGTAGCAGCATCTTTCCGCGTACTATGCCATCACACTGCGATCGCCAACCCGCGTGCCAAGCGTGGCGATTACGGCAAAACCCCCCATGGATAAGGAAATCCTTGGGGGAGGCCTTTGTCCAGCAGTGGACGTCTTCAGGCTGAGAGAGAGATATTAGTTGAAATATGACGATAATTGTTAAGGAAGTCGGAAAAAAATTTGCCGCCCGGCAGCTTTCATCGAAAACGCTGTCCAATTCCTAAGAGATGTATCAAAATCATGTATGGAGGAATTGTGTATCTATAATAGGTCTACAAAAAAGTCCGCGATAGCATATATCTAGCTTTTATATTTCAGCCACAATAACTACTTTTATGTTTTAAAAATAATTAAAATCGTTACGTGTTTTTTAACTGGTGATATTAACCAGAACTTATTAATCCTTATCAAATTAAACAAGTCTATCATCACAAGTACTTAATATATTTAATATTTGCGTTTTACTGCATGTAATTTGGATCAATAGTTTCCGAAATACTACGAGTTATCTAAATACCAGCAACGCGCCGCGAAACCACCTAGCGAAGACTCAAGGCGCAGTATAGGTAGCTATCTCTGAGCGGGCGCGTTTTCGTATGTTTTTACACGACTGACCAAAAAAGGAGTGTTATGTTTTCAGGGTTCATGTATGTATGTATGTAAATATGTATGTATGTAAGTGTTTGTAATATAATGGGTGAAACGAAACGCAGGCGTTTCCCTTTGTCGCCGCCAGACGGCCGCGGGGTTCTCATGGCAGGGACCCGGCTTGCGGGGTTCTCACACGGCTCGTGTGAATGGGTCGCGGACGGCCGCCATTGTCCTGTGCTATATCGGTTTGATTTAATACGCGGAGAGGTCCCGCGTCTTTTGATTGTTAATTAGTTTGAGTTATATTTGTGAATTTCCTGTTTGTTAAATAACTATTAAGTTTGTGTTTGTGTAACCCGTTATTGTGACTTTTTCCTGTGAGATGTGACGCGTGGCTGGTCGCTCACATCTATCTGTTGCCGAGCCAACTTCGGGAAGAAATCTATTTATTTGTTCTGGGGAATTGAGATCTCATGGGTTAGGTAGGGTGATTAGGGATCCCCCTTCCCGAAGACACTCAAGTTTGGATCCGAAGAGAAAGAAGATTTAGTTTGGTAAGTGGTTTGCAGTTGTAGTTATTAAGTTAGGTTATTATATAGGGCCCTATAGCTCCCTTTATAAGCTATAGTGGTAGCAGGCTGCGTATAGGTTAGGTTTTAGGCTCTAGTCGGACAGACGTAGTGCCGTGTCAGGTTTTACCGTTATTTCGATTTACCGCCATTTTAAGATCCGGTCTGTTTTTAAGACCCGGTCTTTTCCGGTACAGAACAAATTGCTGCCCAAAGGGGAATAACCTGGAAGTTTAGTCCCCCAAGTTGCCCCCATTGGGGAGGGATTTTTGAAGCGGCTGTGAAATCCGCAAAGACCCACCTCCGCCGCATTATCGGAGAAACGGCTCTAACTTTTGAAGAGCTGGCCACAGTGTTTTGTAAAGTTGAGGCGGTCCTCAACTCTCGTCCTCTCTGTCCGCTATCTCCAGATCCAAATGACTTGGAAGCTCTCACCCCTGGTCATTTTTTGGTGGGAGGGCCTTTGAATGCCCTGCCCGAA
This sequence comes from Ephestia elutella, assembly GCA_018467065.1. Taxonomy (NCBI): domain Eukaryota; kingdom Metazoa; phylum Arthropoda; class Insecta; order Lepidoptera; family Pyralidae; genus Ephestia; species Ephestia elutella. The sequence goes on from CM031575.1 coordinate 10,656,972, forward strand.
TACCCGTGGAAGGACGAACGTGTATATCGGTTGTCGCGTTTTCAAATGTTGCAGCAAATGAGCCAGGACTTTTGGCGTCGCTGGTCGCTTGAATATTTGCATTTGCTGCAGCAAAGAGTGAAGTGGACAGACAGGACTGAGCCTCCCAGGGAGGGTGATTTAGTATTGTTAAAAGAGGCAAATTTGCCCTCATTGCTTTGGCGACGAGCTCGCATATTACGTTTGATTCTTGGCGGAGACGGCACTCCGCGTGTGGCTGAGGTGTTGGTCGACGGTTCGATTTTAAGGAGAGGTGTGACCTCTCTCGCCCGCTTCCGGTAGAGTAAGCTAGCGGTCTGCTTCTCAGACCGGGACGGGGGGATGTTTGTAATATAATGGGTGAAACGAAACGCAGGCGTTTCCCTTTGTCGCCGCCAGACGGCCGCGGGGTTCTCATGGCAGGGACCCGGCTTGCGGGGTTCTCACACGGCTCGTGTGAATGGGTCGCGGACGGCCGCCATTGTCCTGTGCTATATCGGTTTGATTTAATACGCGGAGAGGTCCCGCGTCTTTTGATTGTTAATTAGTTTGAGTTATATTTGTGAATTTCCTGTTTGTTAAATAACTATTAAGTTTGTGTTTGTGTAACCCGTTATTGTGACTTTTTCCTGTGAGATGTGACGCGTGGCTGGTCGCTCACATCTATCTGTTGCCGAGCCAACTTCGGGAAGAAATCTATTTATTTGTTCTGGGGAATTGAGATCTCATGGGTTAGGTAGGGTGATTAGGGATCCCCCTTCCCGAAGACACTCAAGTTTGGATCCGAAGAGAAAGAAGATTTAGTTTGGTAAGTGGTTTGCAATTGTAGTTATTAAGTTAGGTTATTATATATGGCCCTATAGCTCCCTTTATAAGCTATAGTGGTAGCAGGCTGCGTATAGGTTAGGTTTTAGGCCCTAGTCGGACAGACGTAGTGCCGTGTCAGGTTCTTACCGTTATTTCGATTTACCGCCATTTTAAGATCCGGTCTGTTTTTAAGACCCGGTCTTTTCCGGTACAGAATCTTCCCGCCACTTCGTTTGTCCCGGATTCTCTGCGCACAGTAAGTATGTATGTATGTAATAGACGTGTGCGCCGCGCCGCCGCGCCGCCGCCGCCGGTCATTTAGGCCGCGCCGCCGCCGCCGATGATTTATCGGCGTGATTTATTGTATATATTTTTATATATTATTTTGATTTAATTCACATTATAGTATAATATTGTAAAGCTTCATATTGATTTAAAACTCTTGAAAGAAGTTATAATACTCGTAAGTCGAGAAGTACGCACTACGTAGGTAGTTAAGTACTAAAATATAATAAGATACATTGTAAATCAATAAGTGGTTACTTGTTTGTAATATTAACAATAGATAAAGGGTTCATAGCCCCTCCACACAAAGTAGCCGGTCAGGCCGGGGCGCTACTTGAGATTTGTCAAAAATACTACGTGTAAATGTGTACCTTTGTTCCCAATTCCAATAAACAACAACGCAGTCCTTTCTTACTCTCTACAAGAAAGCGGACCTATGGCACAGGGAGGGCACTTCATAGAAACGGGGCGTCATATATACCTACTACTACTACAAATAAAACTGTACATCCCGTCTTCATAGTCAAAGCGTCCCAATCCGCAAACCAACGGAGGAGAAGTGTGGGGTGCTCAGGGGTAAGCCATATTGTGGTAGGGGCAGGGAGCTTCCTTTCTGTACGTAGTACTTATATTAATTCTGTGCCAATGGTAAAGTTAATAAATCCTTGAATTTAAAAGTTTTAAAAGTGTTCTAAAAAACTTGTGTGCCTAAATCAACAAATGGCGAGTGCACCAGAGTGATGAAACAGTCTTAAAGAAACAAAAAGTATCTAAATTGAAATACAACCACTGTTTTCAAGTTCAAAAAACCGTAAATGTTGGAAGCATTTCGGCAGGTTTGTGCTACTTAAAGACTGAAAGAAGAAGCACGTCTTAACTGAACAAGTGTTTTGTAGCGTTTACTTGTCCAAACAAAATTGATTGTATGTATACCAAAAAGAACCAAATAATTATGTTGATTTTTAAGATGTAATTATAGATATGACAACCATATGGTTGTGTGAGGCTTGGACGCTTACACTCAAAGAAGAGAACCAACTTTTAGTAGCGGAGCGTAGAATCTACCGGAAAATCCTCGGCACTGTCAAGAAGCCAGACGGAAGCTGGACGTCCGGAAAAACTCCGAAACAGAGGAGCTGATGAAAGAGCCGAATATACTGGCGTGATAAAATTACAGCGACTGCGCTGGCTTGGTCATCTCGAGAGAATGAAGGAGGACGTGGCGTCAAATCAGCCTACCTGGGAAAAGCGTCAGGCAGGCGCGCAGTCGGGCGCCCCAGATACCGCTGGAGAGATACTGTGGAGGCTGATCTGCGTGAGCTGGGAGCGGTCAACTGGCGAGCTACCGCGCATAATAGGAGTCTATGGCGCTCTCTCGTATCGGAGGCCAAGATCCACTTTGGGGTCACTGAGCCAGCGGAGTAAGTCAGATGTTATAATTATAACTATTTAAAACAATATAACAAATACAAATTTTCTTACTGTAGATTATTAAATTAGTTTATATGTGCAAAAATTGTTGATTTTTAATAAAAATATTGTTATTATACAAGCACATTATTTAATTTTTTTAAATTTTTCCCCTACGCCGATTTCACGCCGATTACGCCGCCGCCGCCGGCTATTTTACGACCAGACGCCGCCGCCGCACAGTGTGATATTTTTTGAAATCTAGCTGGACAAAATTATAATACCCATTAAATATGAAGTGGCATGCTCTAGGATGGAATATAAAGACATTGTGCCAAGATTTTAAACGTCTATTATGTACAACTAGCTTTTGCCAGCGACTTCGTCCACGCGCAATTTACTAAAGTTAATATCTCAAGTTCTAAGCGACGACGAATCAAAATTAAACCTATGCCAGATTTTAAGTTAGGCATTCTATAATACTACAGTGAAAACTATATCAAATTTAGTCCAGTAGTTTTTGCGTATAAACATAAAAAATGACAAACAGACAAAAATTTAAAAAGATTTTGGCTCCTATTGGCCCTATAAAAATCCCTCATAGTTTTTCTTAGTAAATATTTCCTATGTACAGACACAGACCAGTTACTGTATTATTATATGTACCTATTGTTAGGAAAGGCAACATAAAAATTATGATGATGACTGTGATTATTGAGATATTTTGTAATTGAAAAAGAATTGAATAGGTAATACAACAAAATAAAATAACTTGTTTAAAATTACACTTCACTCAGTTACAATTACATATTTATTAATTTTATTTGCTTAGTCTCGTATCACATTATATTGATGTGTCAACAGATTGGCATCGATCATTAGTGAGAAAAGTTGATCTTTCGCCTTTTTAGGACATGCCAAACTTTTCCGCGCTTTTTAAACACAGGTACCTCTTTTAGGTGAAGCGAGACAAAGCTCTTTCACGATTGCTGCCGAATCTCTGCCCCTCACTGCTAAGCTTTATTTCAGTCGCCATTGATAACTCCTCCTTGATGAAACCAGTAGATGTCGAATTCGGCGTATTTTGTTCTTAAGACTGGAGCATCTAAAGTTGTTTTTTGGTCCTCCGGGCCCCCTCCTCGTTTCATGTAGTAAATCATCTTCGATAGCTGTTGTGACAAAATCAGGAAATAATATTTTATCTTCCAATCACATAGAGTTTGCTTTTAAAAACAATGTTAGTTTCTCCTCGTTTTTTGCTCGATTTTGTGACAGATGCTCCTGATTTTAACTATCAATTTTTTCGTGGTATCTTCCGTAAAAGACGAAACACCAAATTATTGCAAAATATAGCTTATTAAAGCATCTAGTCTTGTTTCTTTTGAATTAGCTCACCAAATGTCGAATAACTCTCGACGTGAAATTGACGTAGTAATACTGAAAAAATAAAACTTGTATGAGTGTCGCATGAATGCGCCAGTAAATACACTTTGATCGTAAAGCCAGCATGTTAGTCTTCCAAAATAATGTAATACGAGATTGGTATACGTCGATATAATATACTAAAACTAAAGCACAAACACATTTTTGTTCTTTTTTTTACTGTATAATTACCTCTTGTCTAATGATACTCACAACAATGTTTAAAAAAATAATATTAAAGAGTAGTATTTATACTCACCTTGATGACTCAAAAATCACAATTACAACTCACAATCACTGCTAACTTACGTACACAACTCAAAGGTATGGCGCGGTCGCTTAAAACAATTAATCGCCAAAATGCGAGTACCCGAATGTTCAGACTCATTTCTTATTATTGAGCGCCTCTACCTAAAAAATAATATTAGTGTCTTGTGTTAGGATATGTCTACTTTATATGTAAGCAGCTATTTGACTTCTAGACGACAAGTGAAAAATATAATTTTGTCCGGCTAGATTACGAATATTTCGCTTTGTGCGCTGGTCTGGTATAAAGCGGCGCACATGTCTAAAGTATGTAAGTTTCTTTATTCCACCATAAGTCCTCAACGGCTTAACAGATTTTGATGTGAGAGGTATTGTTAGATTCCTTGCATTCCCCCGAGTGACATAGGCTATGTGAGTTGTCAGTCGTGTTTTTTATTTTTTAATAATTTGCTTGTTATTATCAATATTTATTTTAGTAGGAGGTAGGTATCATTAAAAAAACCGGCCAAGTGCGAGTCAAACTCGCGCACCGAGGGTTCCGTACACGAAAAGCATCTCACATTATAGCTCTCACTGAAAGACCTAGAAATTTCAAAAACAAACTTAACTTTGCAGTTTGATTCCTAGGAATCGTACTGCATCGAGCGCAAAAATAAGTTTGTAACATTTTAAACTTCCAACAACATATTTACAGTGTATGTACTGTTAGATCTTGCTTTTTGCCAAATTTCATAATTTTAGGTCAACGGGAAGTACCCCGTAGGGTTTGATTGCTGCCTGAAATCGCAAAATATACGAAATTTCGCTACATTTACGGTAGGTTAGGTACCTTATATCTCTTGATCGCGTTGACGTATAATTTTGATTATTTTTTTGCTAAAAGAGACCATGTATCCGAGTATTAGATATTAATTTCAAATTGATACCTTTAAGCGTCCTAAAAAAAGTTTGACAGACAGACGGACAACAAAGTGATCTTATAAGGGTTCCGTTTTTGACTTTTGAGGTACGGAACCCTAAAAACCGGTTAAGTGCGATTCAAATTCGCGCACCGAGGGTTCCGTAGACGCTAATCAAGTTTTAAAAACAAACTTAACTCTGCAGTTTGCTCCCTAGGATTCATATTGCATCGAGCGCAAAAATAAGTTTGTAACACTTTTTTTTTAACTTCCAACAACATATTTACAACTTTCGTTTTTATTTTTATTTTATTTACTTGAAGAACATTTCAATTTGACACAATTTTAGTACGGAACTCTCAAAAGTAGAATAATATGGTTCAATTCATGATTTTTAAATGCCGGTGTTAAAAATGTATTAAAGGTGGTGTTATCCACTCATGTTACGTGCTCCTCGAAGTTTAGGTAAATATGTACTGGAATATCCGATCTCTGCTTATAAGGGTTCCGTTTTTGCCTTTTGAGGTACGGAACCCTAAAAATAAATATATTGTCCACCCGAGCGAAGCCGGGGCGGGCCGCTAGTATAATATAAATATATACGGACAAATCACACAGATTGAGTTAGCCCCAAAGTAAGTTCGAGACTTGTGTTATAGGATACTAACTCAACGATACTATATTTTATAACAAATACATATATAGATAAACATCCAAGACCCGGGTCAATCTGAAAAAGATCATTTTCCATCTTGACCCGACCGGGGATCGAACCCGGGACCTCCGGTGTAGCAGTCCGGCGTGATGACCGTTGGGCCACGGAGGTCGTCGGTAGAACACTTACTCAATGTTTATTTGAAGTTTTTCACGCCTGTTCTTCAGTCAACCAATACAAAATCCACTCAAATCAACAATTTCAATTACGTAGGTAGTCCAATTCAACGCCAAGTCAGATATAGTAGGTAGGTAGTATCGAAATCTAAAGGAGTGAGCCGAGCGAATAACGAAAGTGACGTAAGTATTGTGCAGGTGTGCGTGAGCTTCTTCCCTCCGCACCGCGCCGCCCCGTCTGCCCGGGGAACAATATTGAGTGAAATGCACGACAATTCATATCAAATCGTGCGCGTGAAAAATTGCGAAACGTCCTTTGGAAAATCGGGTTTTCTGAAAAAACTACTGCTCAAATCAATCACACATAAAGTTTATTGGAATCTTCGATAACTGAACTTTGTCGGTGCGGTTTTTGTTTTCGATATTTTACACTTCTTTTATTACTTATTTACGCCCAAAGTTGTATTAAAATTAGCACGAAAAACTAAAGTTTGATGGCTCACAACTTTAGAGTGGCTTTTTATTTTACTTTTCTGGATCCGTACAGACAAAATTAATAATGACACAAAACGATATCATGTTTAACTTTGGATGTACAATGTCAAACAATGGAGTAAAACCCCCCCGAAATTTGTATGGGAAAATTATCGACTAGTGCAACCTTAAGGGATGATTCTCACTAGAGCGAGCTGTGCCCGGGGCGGGCCGTGGACAGAGATGGGTAATGGGTTATAACCCATTTCAATCCACACGGGTTATAATGGGTGGTTTGGGTTATAACCCAGTTATAACCCATTATCACCCAATTTGATGGGTGAAAACAGTTTATAATAAAACTAATTATTATTTTAGAATAATAAGTATACCATGTTCTTCTCAGTACTCCTAACTATGTTTATGTGAAATTTTTTGAAGTTTGGTCCAGTAGATAAAGCGTGAAGAGGTAATAAACAATATCATTTCCGCATTTATACTGTTAGTGAGGATGACATCTTGTACCTAATATGAGAAGAGACAATTTTTTTTCGAATGAATATCGAATCATATATTGGTAACGAAAATTACATTAATACGTTACTAGCTTTTGCCCGCGGCTTCGTCCGCGTGAATTTCCCACATGAACAGTACTATTTCCCGGGATGAAAGATACCCTATGTACTTCTAACTATGTGTATGCGACAAGCAGGTTTTGTAAAGAGAAAGGGCACTCGGGAACAAATTCTTATCGTACGCCAGATTATCAAGAAATCTAGAGAATTAAATAAGCCCGTATTTATTTGCTTTGTTGATTTCTCCAGAGCTTTTGACTCGGTGAAATGGCCCGTATAGTGGAAGACCTTGCTAGACATGGGCACACCAAAACATCTCGTACACCTTTTGAGACGTCTATATGAAGATGACACAGCCTCAGTTCGCATGGATGATGTTCTCTCAAGTGATTTCCATACTAGTGCCGGAGAAGGCCAGGGTTGCATTATGTTAAAACTTTTATTCAATGTGTGCACAGAGCTTATAATTCGTATCACTTTAGAAGACTGGACGGATGGTGTAACAATTGGTGACACCACCTTATTTGCAACCAGTTCGCAACACTTGGAAGAGCTACTGTCAAAGATAGAACGAGTGAGCCATGAGTTTGGACTTGTAATTAATCGCAAGACCATGGTAATGATTGTTGGTATGACGACGGGTATCATCAGGTCCTGAGCTTCCTAGTCCTGCACCCACAACGACAACAACGACGACTTCCGCACCGACGCACTCTGCAGCCCACGCCTGAACGACTTCGACGGCGGCGCACTCTCACTCACCAGGGTAGTGGCTCTGCAGGGACCGGCGCACACAAGTCTACCGACAGTCTCAACTAGATTACAAGCACTTCCCGATTCACTGGGACACAAGACTGGCCCTTGCAAGCTACGAAGCACAGACTGCACAGCAGATTCATCACATCAGACCTTTGGTCTTGGGGGGGGGGGAATACTGTGGCATCCACCATCTACCGAGTAAATGCAGCAACTCGACGACTCGACAAACGACGGCTCCACAAAATCTCAGCGGCAAGCAATACTACTTCGCAAGGTCGACACAAGATGGCGTCACAGTCTTCAATACACTTACATATCGACAAATAATTGCGAATAACAAAGATTGTACGAATATTCTCCAACCAATAATAACTTCACAGCATCGCAAATAGACTACAGATCAGACTCCACTCAATCTCCATACTACAACCCACAATCTCATCAACAAAAACGGAAAAATCCTAAATCGCGCTATCAGAATTTCCAAGGCAACTCGCTATATATACGAACTGCAACGCAACATCGTCGGAGCCTCGGCTCCCCAGGCCTAACACCTAGCCTGGCGGGAAGATCTTCCCTTCGGGGCGGTCGAGCATCATTCATCGCTCCCGCTCCCAGTGGCAACTTTAACCATCGCGGCGGTCGCCGTTCACTAAAGAGCAATAGAAACATAACCATAGCCAAGAAGACCAGGCTCGTGAGGACGCTTATATTTCCCATATTTCTGTGGAAAGACAGAAAATAGATGCTCTGGAGATGTGGTGCTGGAGAAGAATGTTTGGGGTTTCGTGGACCGAGTTTCGCACGAATGTCTCGATACTTTAAGAACTCGGTATCAAGCAACGTCTGTTTTCGATAGTACAATCTTGCATCCTCACATTTTTCGGTCATGTTTTCCGGCGTGACAATCAGTCCATAGAACGCCTTGTCGTCCAAGGAAAGGCAGAAGGCACTAGACCGGGCGGAAGGTCACCCACCCGTTGGACTGACCTGATCAAGTCTGCCATTGGAGGGTCAGTTAACGAGTGCAGCAGGATGACCTCCAACAGACAACGGTGGCGAAACGTCGTAAAGCGCATTACAGCTGCCCTTATCAATACAACCGCTCTGTCAAGAGCGTACTGGACCAGAAAAAGTATGCGACAGGAAGATTGGATCAAAAAAGGTGAAGTTTCATACATCATTTCAACTCCTATTATTTACCCTTAGGGGTACAAATTTAAAATTCAATTATGATGTTATTATTTTTTATTACATAAGAGCGTAAATCTATAATTTCATGAACATAACTTCAAAAATGACGAAGTTTCATACAAACTTTCAACCCCTTTTTTACCCCCTTAGGCATTGATTTTCCAAAATTCCTCTCTTAGTGCTCACTTACGTCACATGAGGGACCTTTGTACAAAATTTCATGTGGCTTGTTATTAAAATAATAGGAGATAAATATGATGTTCATATTCATATTACACAGTAACACAAAATAGTTAAAATGTGGTACTATTTATAGGTATTTCCCATTGAATATTTAGATGTTTCATTCTAGGTGGGTACCTACGTAATAATCGCTTGTACACAAAAAAATAATTTTTACAATATTTAGTTTTCACCCGGTCAATGGGTGGTTTGGGTGGATTGAAATGGGTCGTAACTGGGTTATAACCCAGGCTCGGGTTTTAACCCGGGTGGTTACCTATCTCTGATCACAATACTCTTATATTAAAAAAAAAATTACTTCTGTGACAATACTAGTTTTTTACCAGGCTATCGATAATGCAATAGTATCGATTGTTTGTTGAAATATAAGTGTCAATACTATCGATAGTATTGATTAGAAATCACAAATACTATCGATAATATCGAAAAGCAATATTATCGATAGTTTTGGGTATCATCAATATTATTGCAAACTATTGTATCGATTCTGTCGATAATATTGACACGTGTCAAGGGGTTGCTTTAGAATAGATTAAACTGATTTTTATTTTTTTTTAAATCACAACAGTTTGAATTCTTATTCCTTTTCACAAATTTACTAAAATTATAACTCTGAAATGCATTTTTATTTTGGGGCAAGTCGGTTCTGGCGCTTCGGCGGCCGCGGCCGCGGCACGCTCGCTTCGCTCGCTCGCCTCGCGCATTTTGATTTATGTATAACCTAACGCTCGTCGCTTCGCTTCTCGCAACCTATACCAAAGAGTATATAATCACTGACCTATACTACCTTTTTCAGCAAGGTCGCTTTTGAGTTTAATCCTTTCTAAACACAGAAGTAAATTTTTTTTTAAATATATTTTTTTTTATATACTATTATTATTTGATTATTATATATTTTTTTATATTTTATATTTGATTTATAAATTCAACAAAAAGTACTGTGAATATTGTTTACATACTCGTAATAGGACAATTAAGAAAAAAACGGACTTTATGCATTTCAAGAAAATTGGTTAAGTAGATTTAAAGCGTAAAGAGGTACCTAACAAATAAATAACATACAAACTTAGAGGTGTAGGGTTACGTACCTACATCACACTGTACCTTTGTGTCATATGTATACTTATGTTTGTTTTAATTGTTTATGTTACTTCAACGGAGCGGAGACTACATTAGTAGTTCTCCGGCGTCCATATTAAACGGTCAACTCAATCCAGTATTTCAATCAGTGATCCTTCTAGTACCCAAATGAACTATTTTTAAGACAGAACACGCTTAGACACTTCCAATATTACAGTAATTACACAGAGAAAATTTAATTATACTGTTCATACACAATCACAGTATATTGGTGACCTTAAACTAAAGTGAAGTGAAATTAAGTTGTGCAACCACCACATCATGAGTTCCCCAACCACCAACCCTACCACGGAGGACCAGTACAAACTCCTCCTGGGTGCGGCAGGCGCTTCAAACGTGACGCCGCCACCTCAAACTCAACTTATCACCAGTGCCATCACTACAGAACTGGCAGCCGGTTCCATCACCATTCAAGCCCGGCTATCAGAGTTTTGGAGGACACAACCCAGGCTTTGGTTCCACCAGTTCGAGGCAATCGTCGCGCCGCAAAAAACAGGTGACATTCAAAAATTTCAATTAGTGGTAGCTAAGCTGGGGCGAGAGGAGTTAAGTCAGGTTAGCGATATCCTTGAGAACCCACCCGAGTTAGACAAATATGGGGCACTAAAAGCTAGACTTATTAATGCATATTAGGAGTCGGAAACTATTCAACTACACAAACTGCTCACCGAGGTCGAACTCGGTGACCAACGTCCCTCCCAATTACTCCGAAAAATGAAGGAACTTGGTAGGAATAAGGTGCAACAAGACACAATCAAACTACTGTGGATGAAGCGATTACCAAGCACAGTCAGAGCGGTAATTGCGGCTTGCAGTAATGTAGAGCTAGATGACATAGCGCAAATTGCAGACAGAATTATGGAAACAACGAAACACTCAATAGAAGTAAATAGCGTTAGTAACTCTGTAGAAGAACAACTAAAGTGCATTACACAGGAAATTGCAGCTATGAATCGTAAATTCGAACCTTTACTCGCTGAACGCCGATCAAGGGATCCTGAATACAATTACTCGCGCAATAACAGGTATAGAACGCGTTCGAAATCACGTGCGAGAATCAATCAAGAAAAATACAGAACACAGAAAGCTCAACCGGGGGATTCAAACTTCAAATGCTTCTATCATTTTATTTATGGTGATCACAGTATAGAGGTATTTCGGATTTATAATATTAATTAGAATAGCTGGGCCCCGCGGTTTCACTCGCGCAAGTTCCATAGAAATTACTATTATTATATGTCTGTGTTTCTAAAGCCAACCCCGTGTCAATACTATCGATAGTATGACTATTTTTCAAGGTCACATCACAATACTATTGACAACACTATCGATAGTCAACACTATTGCTGCAACGCCATTCAATCTCATTTCAAACATATATTTGACATTTGTTATTTAATCTGTAGATTGACATCATACGTCACTCACCCACGTCACGTCATTGAGTTGTGTTCTGGTTCTGGATATTAAGTACTATTTTATTTCGCAACTTCGTTTTTATATGTACATGTACGAAATTTATAATTAATCAAATGTCACAAACAGTAAAAAGTAAGCATATCAACGAAATGGATAACCAATATTATTATAAACTTATGGCCAGTTATTTGTCTAAGAGGAACTGTGACGAGTCTTTTATGAGGTACTTTTTCGGTAAGAATGCCATAAAGAAAACTCCTGAAGAACTAGAACGAGCCGATGAACGGAAGCGTCGATTGCAGAGGGAACGATCGCGAAGATATCGGGCTTTGAAAAATGCACGACGGCAGCACGAGAGCGGCGGTAGTGGTGGCCGGGACAGCGGGGACAGCGACGGCGCCGCGCTGCGTACCAAATCTCGCACGCTTATGTTGGAGGAAGAATTTAGCGATGGCGATGAACCACCCACGTTGTGTGATCTTAATTACGAGGATAAGTGGCTGGGCTCGGATTGCGCCTCAGACGACAACTCTGCACATTCGGCTGCCGAGCTGAAGGAGGCTCCTATGACCGCAGATGCACCGCTGAGCCTCAAAGAGTTCTTAAGCTCGCCCAACGCAGAGCTAGACTACCCCACAGTGCACAGCCTCATGTTTCACTGGCTGCAGACGTAACAACACAGCTAGGTACTTGATTTACCACATTACAGGTTGCACATTCAATTGGCTTTCATCATGCTAGATTGATACATTTTGAAATTATAACAGGGATTGAAGTGATTTATTTAAATTATGGTCATCTCAATAGTGGGAAAGTATTTGATTGTTATGATTAATTCTCTGATGTCACTCCCAAGTTAAACATGAAAATGTATTTATTTATTTAATTTTTATTTTCTATAAAATGCAATTATAACAATATTGGCTTGCTCTAAGTACACACTTTAAAGTACCTATTATTAGGAATACTTTCCCTCTATTTAAACATGTCCCTGATGAGTGACTACAGCCTGAAGGAAATAATGTGGTAGCTTTCACATATCAAACAAAACATTGGTTGTTCTCAGTCATGTCACACATCAAATTGATAAACCGTCCTACTATAATTTTAGAATATCTAATGTACTTTTATTATTAACCTACACATAGCTAGTACAAGTAATGGATGTGATGAAGTTCATCTCACGTGATATGTAGAAGATGGGCTTTATACCTGGCAATGACAAGTTAAGAAATTACTATCAAATTTGGTGATATCATAGTGTCCCCTGAGTAAATAGAGCATTAGACTGCTGTTTTTGGATACATAAACAAATATGTGGCATAGAGTAATATGCTTAACAACCAGTTTCATAAAACTTGTAAGTTGTTCTTCATAGATTGCAATAGTTGTATCAGTTCACTGTACAGTCACAAGCATTGATATGTATCCAATTTTAGACCTTATCACAATTATATAAGGACCAAAGTTTACATATTAATGCTCATGACTGTACAAGCTATGATGAAAATCTATTTTGTATTAGTGAAAGTTCAAATATAATTAAATTACATAGTCTTATGAAAATTGTAACTCAGTGGGATTATTGGATAGTTATTATCACATATTCTACCTTTCATATCAATGAGATTTTAACGTCTTGTCTCATATTGTTTTAGTTTGTAGCTATTAGTTGATAACAATCACAATTAAGTGCCACTTTGCTGTGCCAGCTATTTTTAATTAGTTATATGATTTTTTGATTTAATTTTTATTTCATCAAATGAGATTCGAAATTTTAATAATAGCATAGCTCTACTAGTTTTAGAGTATTCCACTAGACAATAAGTTGTTGTTAAGTTGCCATATCTTAATATTTAGATACTCGGACTATTATACAATATATATGCAGAGAAGTATATAGAGTATATGATTATACTTATAGTTTGTGATATGAATGAATTTACATTTTGTGTGAAATCTACAATATTAGATGTATGAGTACTTGCTAGTAAGCAAAATGGAAGTGTGAAACAACAAATTGCTTGGTGTACTTTGACTGATTGAAAGACATTATGCAAGACTTATTTTCTGCATAAAGTTGGTGCTGGCAGTAGAGCTGCAATGCTCTTCTATACAAGCACGATGTTACAAAATCATTCCTGTATTGAAGAACATACCTTTTACTCATAGTTGCATGTTTAAAACTGAAATGTGGTGGGGGTAATTCATGTATTCCATTTGCATTTATTTATAATACTCCATTTTATGATTTGCTCTCTTTATATGTGACATTTTATTTTTGAGAAGTATTTTTTTAATTTGCCCCATGGCCAGTTATAGATTTGTTGGTTTAGGCAAATACTATATAAACTTTTGGTTTAAACCATAGAAGTAATTAGTATAACAGATAAACAGCCTTATACTTGAATAGTGAAATAGATGTTTTTGCTTACATGGAAGAACAAAGGTTTTAATTTTTGAAGTTTCAGAATTAAATAAGTATGACATCAAACTATGAAAAAGTTAGTGAAATAAAGATATTTTTATTAGGTATTATTCTGGCTGTGTTGGTCAAGAATCAATAAATGTATAACCATCAGCTTTATAAAGGTCTTGTTTATTGAAATCAGAATTTCTTTGTTAGACTGCTGCCATATATTATAAGGTTAAGGCTAATGCTGAATCGGTCACCATATACAGAATAACACAATTCATACACTAGGGTGCTTCTCTCTTAGGTGACATAATATTATGTTAATCATGTGCAGGATATTGATATATAAATAGGTGTTGTTATTTTCAAGATATGATGATGCTTTTAAAATTTTAGTTTTTTTTTGCTTATAAAAAAGTCTAAGTATATTTTGGAGTTTGTACAGTATAGAGACTTATGAGCTGATTTAGGGAGTGAGCGGGATGCAGTCAGTTTGACTAGAGCCTCATGAACGAGGAGACATACAATCTTACATTTTCTCGAAGTCAATGTTATAGACAATAATTTATTAGTTGTTCTGTCGTTAAAAATTGGCGATATAGTAGTTTCTGTTAATTTGCGCATACGCAGATCGTGTTGTGTGGCAGCTCTGCCAGTTTCTTACTGATTATTATAAGATCAATCTGAGTAATTTTTAGCAAGTGGGGGAATATTCTGAATTTTTGTGATGAAAGGCAAGAAAAATGTAAGAATTAAAATATACTAAGTAATACTTTTATATTAAGTTTTCTTTAAAGTGTCTAGAATAGTCTCCTACTTGTTCCGCGATGCCTTCAAGTGTAGTGTTGTAATGTAACTAACGCTTAGGTACTGTAAGGTAGTGCCATATTAAAGAGCTTCCTGAATATTTTTAATCGATATTTTTATTTATAATTATATGAAACAACTTTCCTTTTTTATTCAAAATCAAAATAGGCATTAAAATAATGATTTATTCAAACTAGACCTTTACAGGAACTTTTTAACTTCAAATTATATCATAAATCTTCAAGTAGCATTTTGGAGAAGAGAAAAAAATGTTTCTTGTTCTTCAGATTTCTTAGGATGCCTGCTCAGTTTTACCAACCAAACCTGTAGCGCAGTAAATAGACGAGAATCAAATTACAAACGGTCCAGTAATTGTGAATTTTTAGAAATGTTGTGTAGGATTATTGTGAGTATTCAAAATAAAAAGGGCACAATTGCCAAGTTTCCGCGTCCGTAGTAATCTTAAAAAAAAATAAAAAAAACTTCAGATTTAGGCTCATATTTTCGTTTAGATGCATTTTTGCTAGGAAAGTGTTTTACAAAATCTTGTAGATAATTAAATTTCCTATTATTTACATTTTGTATCTAGGACTGATAGTTACCGAGATGTCTGCTCATAAAAAAAAATTTCTTTTTCTGAAATTTGTCAAACTTTTCACTTCAGAACGCTTTAATCTAGTTATGGCATATTTTAGGAGAATAAGTATTGGAACAAAATTTGTAGAGAATTTAATTATCTACAAAACGCATTTAAATATTTTTTAACCAACCCTGCAGAATGGGGAGTAAAACTCAATATTAAAACTACGGAATATTGTTTTTTTTGTTATATTTTATTTTCTGCTAACTGCGCCTCGGGTCTTCGCTCCCGTGGGAATTTCAGGATATATCTGCTATTTTTCTACTAGTATACCAAATTTAATACAAATCCGTTCATAGTTCATTGAACAAATACCAAAATAGAGCTAAGGGTAAGGTTTACTTACAAATGGTTCAATAGTTCTGAATTTTTGATATGATATTTAGGATGGTTAGTAAGTGTTTAAAATGCAAGAGGCACAATTTCTCCCCCCTTCCACGCCCGCCATATGTTGGAAAAACAAAAAAAATTGCCACTTTATTCAGATTTGCGCTCTCACCTTCGTTTAGATGCATTTTAGCTACATTAGAGTTCTACACAATTTTGTGAAAATAAATTTCCTATAATGTACATTTTATATTTTGTTTCTAGGACTAATAGTTATGGAGATGTGCACTTTAAAAAAATCGCATTTTTGATCGCATTTGGAAATTTGTTAAACTTTTTACTTCAGAGCGCTGTAATTCATTTATAGCCTACTTACTCTAGAAAAATATATATTGGAATAAAATTTGAAGGAAATTTAATTACCTACAAAACATATGTAATTTTTTTTAACCAACCCTACGGAGTATGGAGTAAAAGTAAAAATATTACGTTTTTGCTATCATATTTTATTGTCTACTAGCTGCATCCGGGGGCTTTACTCCCATAGGAATATTGGGATAAAAAGTACCTTATGTGCTAGCCCTGATACTTTTCTACTAGCATACCAAATTTTATCGAAATCCGTCCAGTAGATTTTTTAAGATTGAGCAAGAAATATCACAACCAAACTTTTTCATTTTAAAATCGGGTTTCTTTCCCAATCTTTATTGCTGATGAAGCAAATATTATCTAATATCTGTACTTGATAATGTCCACAGACACTTTTACAGTGTCCCGATCAGGTACCGGTTACTGACCTGCAATGAATCACACTATAAATGGGAAAGTTGGGATGTGATATTTGTTGCATAATCACACAAAATCTACTAGACGGATTTCGATTAAATTTGGTATACTAGTAGAAAAATATCAGGACTAGCACATAAGGTACTTTATATCCCGAAATTTCCATGGGATCGAGGTTCAGTTAGTAAAAAGTAAAATATTATAGCAAAAAACAATTTCCGTTGTTTTATCATTTAGTTTTACTCTCCACTTTGCAGGGTTGGTTAAGAAATATGCAATTGCGTTTTGCAGGTAAGGTTCTGCTACTTTTTCTCCTAGAATAGGTCATGACTGGATTACATCGTTCTAACTAAATTAAAAAAAGATTGACAAATGTTTTAAAAATGAGACTTTTTAAGGCAAAGGATTTTTTTTTCTCGGAAACTGTCAGTCCTAGAAACAAAATATAAAATGTAAATAACGGCAAATTTAATTTTCTACAACATTGTGTACAACACTTTTCTAGCGAAAATGCACTTAAAAGAAAATATAAGCGAAAAACCGAACAAAGTGGTGATTTTTTTTATTTTTCCAATTTGGCGGCGAGTGCAAAAGCTATTCAATTGTGCCATATTTATTTTAAATACTTACAACCATCCTAAACAATAATATAAAAAAATTGAGTTACTGGACCGCACGTAATTAACCCGGGAAGGTTCGCTCTATTTACTGCGCTACTGCGTGAAAATTTCAAAAAATTCACCCTTTGGGTATATAGATGAAAAGAGACGAATTATGAAAATTAAAATTTTTATTAAAATTAAAAATAAATATAAAATGACTACACGTTAGAACACAGCTATATCTGTGCGTTTGACTGCGGAGAGGCCGTCGTCCCAGGTGAGGAACACGCAGAAGGTGAGATAGAGGGCCACGGCGGAGAGGAAGTGCCACAGGTCGTGTGAGTCGTAGAAGCTGAAGTCAAAAGACAATTTTTATTTATTTAATAAATAGGCAAAATAGTTATATGTGTACTTAAGCCACACCCCGAACACTCCATACAACGCTCACAATCCTACTACAGAGGCAAATAACGTTGTACACGCACACGCTCGCAAATTTACTATAACAGAGGCAAATAACGTTTTACACGCGGCGACGCAGACCACACGTTGTGCGCACAATCGCGAGACCGTAGCTTTGGCTCGAATCCTCCTTTAATCGTATTCCTCATGACTGAGAGTCGTGGTCATTTATATGGAATGAAACACACACAACGACTATCTTGGCAATGTTAATGTTAGGTTAAGGTTAGGTGAGGTAAGGTTTGCCTTGCCTTCTCCATTTCACACACTAGCTGATAATCATCAACCAGAAGGCTTTCCTCACGATGTGTTCACCGGTAGCAATAGGTGAAAATACTACCATATACGAGTCAGATTAGTTTACAAACTAGTTGACCCAAAAATGTACCAATATGTAGTGTAGCGTTACACCGCTACAAATTCAGTCGGTTAATGCAAGTCAAGTCTATTTTAGTTTGTGATATTATTTCTACGCAAATTTTTTTCTTTGTTGTCTTTATGAAAAAAATGTTTGAAATAAAAGAAAATGCTTAAAAGTTACAGCAGCTATAATATTACCTGAGCACGCGGCACTCGTGGTTGAGGTGTCGGCTGTGCGCCGGCGTGGCGGACCAGTCCGTGCTGCCGGACTGGAAGAAGTACAGCCCCGGCGCCCACGCAGCCAAAGCGCCAATAAAGTAGCACCACAAGTACCTGCAACATAATGGTATTGCTGCAGTCGTTATCTTAAATTCCTCTGGCGATCAATCCTACTATTATAAATGCGAAAGTGAGTTTGTTTATTTATTTGTTTGTTTGTTACCTCTTCACACATTATCTACTGAACCAATCTTGCTGAATAGTAAGAAGTACTGAGAAGGACATAGGGTA
Source organism: Ephestia elutella (assembly GCA_018467065.1). Taxonomy (NCBI): domain Eukaryota; kingdom Metazoa; phylum Arthropoda; class Insecta; order Lepidoptera; family Pyralidae; genus Ephestia; species Ephestia elutella. The sequence goes on from CM031575.1 coordinate 10,675,625, forward strand.
CCTACCTTTCATCCTGGGAAAAAGCACTGTTTCCGTGGCAAATTCACGCGGTCGAAGCCGCAGGCAAAAGCTAATATACTTATACTAAGTATATATATAAAATTCTTTCGTTACTGACAGACAACGCACAGCCATAACTACGTCTAGGTTCCTTAGGGTGTGTAGGGGAGCACTAAGAGAGGATTTCCCGAAATTCCCACTGGAACAAAGTCCTAGGTCCATGCTAGTAATATTTACAAACCAGCTGTTCCTGCAACTTTGTACGAGCCTTGACTTAGGACGCTCATATAATGGCCTTTTACAACAATCGTGGCTATGAAAAATACCTATTCGTCAAAGTTTTACTGCTAACATGACGCCAGAGGAACTGTAAAATAAAACGCATCTGTAGTTGCGGTTTAAATACGCCACTCTGAAGAATCGGAATATGATCCTTTTCTCATTTTCGAAATGCTTAAACATGAACCTTATATGTGATGTTATAAGGTTCAACGGTTATCACGCCGGACTGAAATGACGTTGAAACATTTTTTCCAACGGCCCCGTTACCGGGGCGGCCCGCCGGGGCCGTTGGGAGTCACTCCTCCTTATCCGTCTATAAGGAAGGCCAGAGCCCTGCTGTGGGGACATTAAAATGGCTGATGATGAACTACGAAAGCATAGCCATCCATTATTACCATCTGGGGCGCTCGCCGTTGAGCAACTTCATGGCGAGGTAGTACAGTAGGTGTAGCAGTGTGTTACCAAGAAGCAGCGTTAGGAGATGTCCAGCGAAGTCCTCGCTTTGCGTGAACAACCTGAAATTCATTGATTTATCATCATTATAGTCAGTTTTCCACTACACTTTAAACATATTTCAGTCAAAAATATATTTGTTCGTTCACTGTCAAATATTAAAAAGAGAAAAAGGCACAAAAAATATTTTATACCCAACCAATCCGTAGTCCCACCAAATTGCCACACTTCATACAACGTTCGCAAATTTACTACTACATATTTCTTTTAACTTGTTCTATTATTTATTTTGTTTCGAACTTCTGGCTATTGTGACACTTTGTTTGCTTGAGTTTTTCTATTTCTTACTTTTTTTTCTACCTGTGAAGATTTGTAATTGGCTTTCTGTTTCTTATTTACACTACCTGTTCTAACTTCTTATGCTGTAAGTCTTCCTTAAATGTAAAATAAAATAAATAAATAATAATAAATAGGTAAATGACGTTTGTACACGCGCAAATGTTTGCGTGAAATTGTGTACCACGGTGAATAGGCTTGAGTGTCGTGGTTATCAATCAAAATGTTCGAAAAGTGCCAACCCTCGTTCAAGTGTCAGTGATGTCCACAACGAAGTGCGGCGTGGGGTGCGGTATTTGAAATGAGTGCAGGGCGGTGAGTGGCCGTTCTGGACATTAGTACGATTACTTATTCTGTGCTTGAAAATAGGGGACCGGACAACTTTTTTTTATGCTTCTTTGAAATATCTCACATAAATAGAATCATCCGTAAAAGAATCACATCCATAACCAAAGTATTTCCCAAGATATAGCAAAAAACGATTCACATTTGTAAGCGATGTTTGGACGATACCAAAACGCCCCTAACTAAACGTACATTCATATGACGTCACGCGTAGAAAATGGACTTTCCGTAAAAGTTTGAACTCGAATAAATTAGCTCTGGAGAATAAACTCGTGCTGAAAAGTCACAAAATATGTTTAATTATATGTATTCTATCATAAAATCAAATATTTTTAGCAATTCTCATGCCTTGTCCGGTCCCCTATTGAGAAAGCAATCGCTCACCCATAAAGCGCGAAGGCCCAGTTGACAGCGTTGGCCACGAGCAGCGACACGAGCCGCGGCGTGTACAGCGGCCGCTGCGACAGCTGCTGCGTCGCCGTCTGCAGCATCTGCTTCTCTGGAACACGCAACTATTATAACTAGTGGCTCTGTGACCTGTAGACCTCGCGAGAATGGTCTCAAAACTTCAAAATGGTCGTAAAAGCCATAAAATCCAAAGGCGGGCGCGCATTGTGCCAACTCCGCCTTGTTCAAAAATTTACAAAAATTTGCTCGACTATCGATTTTATATGCTTATCGAACCTGCTCCCAAATTTTCACGGGAATCGGTTGAAAAATGCGACCTCTAGAGGAGAACACAGACATAGGTGCTAAAGCCAAGCCAAACTGAAAACAAACCAAGCTGCAACGGACAATTAAAAATGCGAAAGTGTGTTTGTTTGTTTGTTACCTCTTCAAGCTTTATCTATAGAACCAATCGTTCTGAAATTTCGAATACTCATAGTTAAAAGTACTGAGGACATATATTACCTTTCAACCCGGGAAAAGGCACTGTTCCCGTGAGAAATTTGCGCGGGCAAAGCCGCAGAAATTAGAGAAAGAAGAACGAAGAAGAAGAAGCTAGTATATATAATTCTATCGTTACTAATTTAGTTACTGACAGACACCGCACAGACCACTACTGGGCGTAGGTAGGTTCGTTATAGTGTCCCCGCCACACTGATACGATACTGGCGAGGTGCAGTGGGCTACCATTTCACTCTTACCGAAGCGGAACTGTCCGAGGTAGTAGATGCGCAGCGACAGCAGCAGGAACCCGAACACGTGCAGCACCGTGAACAGCCTCCAGAACACTGTCCAGCACGCCCCACACCACAAACGATACTGGCCATGCAGTGCGCTAACATTCACACTTACCGAAGCGGAACTGCCCGAGGTAGTAGATGCGCAGCGACAGCAGCAGGAACCCGAACACGTGCAGCACCGTGAACAGCCTCCAGAACACTGTCCAGCACGCCCCACACCACAAACGATACTGGCCATGCAGTGCGCTAACATTCACACTTACCGAAGCGGAACTGCCCGAGGTAGTAGATGCGCAGCGACAGCAGCAGGAACCCGAACACGTGCAGCACCGTGAACAGCCTCCAGAACACTGTCCAGCACGCCCCACACCACAAACGATACTGGCCATGCAGTGCGCTAACATTCACACTTACCGAAGCGGAACTGCCCGAGGTAGTAGATGCGCAGCGACAGCAGCAGGAACCCGAACACGTGCAGCACCGTGAACAGCCTCCAGAACACTGTCCAGCACGCCCCACACCACAAACGATACTGGCCATGCAGTGCGCTAACATTCACACTTACCGAAGCGGAACTGCCCGAGGTAGTAGATGCGCAGCGACAGCAGCAGGAACCCGAACACGTGCAGCACCGTGAACAGCCTCCAGAACACTGTCCAGCACGCCCCACACCACAAACGATACTGGCCATGCAGTGCGCTAACATTCACACTTACCGAAGCGGAACTGCCCGAGGTAGTAGATGCGCAGCGACAGCAGCAGGAACCCGAACACGTGCAGCACCGTGAACAGCCTCCAGAACACTGTCCAGCACGCCCCACACCACAAACGATACTGGCCATGCAGTGCGCTAACATTCACACTTACCGAAGCGGAACTGCCCGAGGTAGTAGATGCGCAGCGACAGCAGCAGGAACCCGAACACGTGCAGCACCGTGAACAGCCTCCAGAACACTGTCCAGCACGCCCCACACCACAAACGATACTGGCCATGCAGTGCGCTAACATTCACACTTACCGAAGCGGAACTGCCCGAGGTAGTAGATGCGCAGCGACAGCAGCAGGAACCCGAACACGTGCAGCACCGTGAACAGCCTCCAGAACACTGTCCAGCACGCCCCACACCACAAACGATACTGGCCATGCAGTGCGCTAACATTCACACTTACCGAAGCGGAACTGCCCGAGGTAGTAGATGCGCAGCGACAGCAGCAGGAACCCGAACACGTGCAGCACCGTGAACAGCCCCCAGAATACCGCCCCGCCGCCTAGTACGCCCCACACCACTGAAATAACAAGTCATTTAATAAATAATATGAATTTAAATGTTACAAAATTGACTATACTTCCGATCAATAACATCGTGACATTATAATAAAGTGAGAATAATAATATGATACCTTAGATATCTACTTAATCATTATGATACAGGAGTTTTGCTTTCTTTCTGTGATAAGAAGAGGCAGGATTAAAAATAAGCTTTTCACTTCTCATGCTCTGAAAGTGCTTATTTGTGCAGGATATAGGCTGCACAAAATCGAATTTTGTGCACAAGGGCATTAACGTATCTACTCATAAATGTATCTATATTAAGGCAAAGAAAATGAGCCATACAGCCAAACACGATAAAAAGTTCATAAATAGAATTTGTTATTTTATAATATTTACTTTTAATTTATTTGCCTTATGTGTTTTTTAACACATAAAAGATATTAAAATTTAAATTCAAGTACGGTATGTTATTTAATTAATTTAAGAATATTATTACAAAATTAATTTAATAGTAGGCTGTATAGGACTGCAGCCCAAGCCTATCAATGTCGTAAGCTTAATCAAAGGTCGTAAGATTAAAAAAAAAATAAAGCGGCGGGAAACAGCTCTTGTTTTTTCGTGCGTTTATTAATTTCTTAAATTTGATTTATTTCCTCGCAATCGAAGTGAAAAGCAGAGTTTATAACTCGTCCACAAAACGATTTTTATCCTCGACATTACTATCAGCCCTCGCCTTCGGCTCGGGCTGCTAAAAGTCTCGGATAAAAATGATTCGTTTTGTGCACTTGTTGTAAAATCTACTATTGTACAAAAAAAAACATTGTTGGCAAAAAAAAAATTGTAGCCAATGTTACAATTAGCACGGCCAGCACATACAGTCAAATGCAGAGAACTCTGATTCAGGTCACGTGATTGAGGTCAGGTGAATATGACAGTACATGTGTGTACAGTCAGCTAGCAGAGCTACAGTTACCGATGGCGATGAGAGCGGCCAGCACGCCGAAGGTGGCGTGCGCACGCGCATTGACGTCGGGGTGCCGCGACTGGTAGATCTTCACCATGCTCAGTACAGCCAGCACGTACATGAACGCCGTGTCTGTGAACATGTGTTTATGTCTTTATTACGGTCGATACAGAACTGATATGTTTATAATGGTATATGGGATCAGATTATGTTTTCGATATACGAAAACATAAACTGATCCCAACTAATATTAAAATGCGAATTGTTACTCTTTACGCTTTATCTATCTTCCTGAAATTTCGCATACACATTACAAATAGTTAGAAGTACTAAGAAGGACATAGGGTACCTTTCATCCTGAGAAAAAGCACTGTTCCCGTGGAAAATTCACGCGGGCGAAGCCGCGGGCAAAAGCTGGTAAATAAAACAAATATAAAAGTGGCAGACCGAACTGGAAGTTGAGTTGGTTGGGACACACGTGGTAGCTGGCGGACAGCAGCGCCACCACCATCATGCCCACCCCGAGCGCTTCGAGAAGCCCGTAGTGCGCTGGGATTCCGTAATCCTGCAATTGGATATAACTGTAAATCTCACAGACAGAGAGATAATCCATAACTTATTACCTAAATATTAAATACTAGCTGCGCCCCGGGGCTTCGCTCCCGTGGAAATTTCGGGATAAAAAGTACCTTATGTGCTATTCCCGGTATTTTTCTACCCGTATACCAAATTTCATCGAAATCCGTCCAGTAGATTTTGCGTGATTGAGTAACAAATATCCTCACAAACTCACATCCAAACTTTCGCATTTATAATATTATTAGGATTTAGGTTGCACGATGGTAATGATATTATCGGAGGCACAGACTATCTAATTAGTTGGAGGCCAAGAATTAGTTTGGATCGCTCCGGCACAATAGTTAGTTATGGGCTCAACAAGTAATCTGTGTAGTATTCAAACCTATATAATAACCTATTGACATGTAAATTGAATGAAAACTTATACGCTTAGGCATCTTGTTTGCGCAAATAATTTATAAAGTTTTAATCGAAAAACATAAAGTACTATTTCTTTGATTTGATAGGTTACTTGTTTCAATATTATACTTTTTAAAACCGAGATTGTAGCAGAAACAGCGCGCCAAGGAGCATGTAACTAACATTGCTGAACACGTGGTTGAAGTTAATAATATACGATCTCTACAATAAAACATTCTCACCTCGTGTCTCGGCTTGAGTTTCCGCGCTTGCCTCCGCCGCCTCACTTGCAGCAGAAACAGCGCGCCAAGGAGCATGTAACCAACATTGCTGAACACGTGGTTGAAGTTAATAATATACGATCTCTACAATAAAACATTCTCACCTCGTGTCTCGGCTTGAGTTTCCGCGCTTGCCTCCGCCGCCTCACTTGCAGCAGAAACAGCGCGCCAAGGAGCATGTAACCAACATTGCTGAACACGTGGTTGAAGTTAATAATATACAATCTCTACAATAAAACATCTCACCTTGTGTCTCGGCTTGAGATTTCGCGCTCGCCTCCGCCACCTCACTTGTAGCAGAAACAGCGCGCCAAGGAGCATGTAACCAACATTGCTGAACACGTGGTTGAAGTTAATAATATACAATCTCTACAATAAAACATATCACCTCGTGTCTCGGCTTGAGTTTCCGCGCTCGCCTCCGCCGCCTCACTTGCAACAGAAACAGCGCGCCAAGGAGCATGTAACCAACATTGCTGAACACGTGGTTGAATAATATACGATCTATACAATAAAACATTCTCACCTCGTGTCTCGGCTTGAGTTTCCGCGCTCGCCTCCGCCGCCTCACTTGCAACAGAAACAGCGCGCCAAGGAGCATGTAACCAACATTGCTGAACACGTGATTGAAGTCTTCTACAATAAAACATTCTCACCTCGTGTCTCGGCTTGAGTTTCCGCGCTCGCCTCCGCCGCCTCACTTGCAGCAGAAACAGCGCGCCAAGGAGCATGTAACCAACATTGCTGAACACGTGGTTGAAGTCCGACAACTCCCCGGCAGGGTGCGCGCACAGGAAGTTGTAGTAACATGTGTCCAGTGACCCGGATACGTTAAGGAACTGTAAAGGTTGTTCAAGTTATATTGGAAATCGAAGGTATTGTGGCGCACATTTACTAGGAGAGCTGAACGTAAATAAAATCAAGGAACAAGAAGAGGAGAAAATTTAAGTTCTTAATGTTTACATACAATTTGTTTACTTTAAAATACATGTTTGAGTGTAGTTAATCTCTTTAGAGGTTTTAACCGGACAACAAATTCTTACTAGCCGGCCGCGGCGTCGCGACAGCGCCGCCAGCCGCAGCTGCGGCGGCGGCCGGGACTGCTGAGGGATTACATTACAATGTACTCACGACTTGGAAAGCGGCCACGAACTGCACGACAGGCAGTGCGTAGAACACTGCGACAGTGTAGAGCGTGTGCAGGTAGCGGTCGGAGCGAGCGCGCAGCACGCGGCCGCGGCGTCGCGACAGCGCCGCCAGCCGCAGCTGCGGCGGCGGCCGGGACTGCTGAGGGATTACATTACAATGTACTCACGACTTGGAAAGCGGCCACGAACTGCACGACAGGCAGTGCGTAGAACACTGCGACAGTGTAGAGCGTGTGCAGGTAGCGGTCGGAGCGAGCGCGCAGCACGCGGCCGCGGCGTCGCGACAGCGCCGCCAGCCGCAGCTGCGGCGGCAGACCGAACGGCGGCGGCGGCCGGGGCGGCTGAGGGATTACACTGATTCAAAGGACTCATGCGCAAAATGCCTCTTTCGCGAAATGTCCCCGTCGCGAAATGCCACTTTCGCAGAATGTCTCTTTCGGAGGATGTCTCTTCGGAGAAAGAGACATTTTACGACTAGGGGACATTTTGCGAAAGCGACATTTTGCGCATAAACCATTCAAAGACAATGACAAAGAGATATGAGTATTTTTTTGTATGGGGCCGACTCAATCAAACAGAAAAAATAATCAGCTGTTTGTAAATATAGTAGTTTATGCAACTGATAATGAATGAGTGTGAGTTTATGAAACGAGCCGAAGGCGAGATTCATAATAACATCACACGAGTGCCTTATTATGTGCAGTTGCATACACTACTTTATCTTCACTCATAGGAACAATTAAAATAAAATAAAATTAACAAAGAAAAATTTATAGCGGGAAATTAAGTTCAAACTACGAATGCCTGCGTCACTTTTTTACTAGTTCAAACTGCGCATGCGTACGCCTCTTTTTTACATTTACTATATTAAATATAAGTGTACAATAAAAATTTAAAAGTTATTTTTCAACACACTTGCTCGTAAAGTGGGTCTTATTACATCGAATTTAGGCCCATAATGCCATATATTACGAAGGTATTACGAATATATTACGGAGGTGTTTGGAAATAAAAATTACCATACTGCGCTATACAAAAGATAGAAAACTAATGCGCGTTATGAATTCCACAAAGCATTTTTAATTTAGCCGCATAATACTTATTAGATCAAATAGGGAAAATAACAACAGTTTTTAAATAAGCAAAGATAATGATTTTTATACAGCCATACTGGCTGTATGGCGATATACCATCCGCAGCGTGCACCGCGTGCTCCCTGCGCACGGCGGCACGCGAATAAAAAACAAGACTATATTTATTATGTTGTGTTTGTTAGGGACATTTTCCGATTTTCGCCGTGTTAGCATATTAAATATTTAATAAAATGTCGACTAGTATGGAAGAATATGTAAATTTAACTCCACCTGAAATCATTAACGAGGCGCGTAATGTTTATTGCCTCCAAAATCAAACGTAAGTAGGTATTTGGCGGCATGCATAAGAATCGTTTTCTGATAATTAATGTGAGGACCACATTAATTTTTTTTACTCACAAGTGTGTTGAAAAACGTCGTATGATACACGTGTCCATTTGGTCATTACGCACACTCGGCTTTATTAGCGCGCTCGCCTTCGGCTCGCGCGCCAATCTCGCCTCTTGTGCGTAATGACCAACTTTGGACACTTGTATCATAATGTACTATTACGATACAGCTAGCAGTACTATAATGACTTTTATCTACACTCATGTCGAAATATTCGAATTACGAATTTGAAGATGGTTTTATAAAGACGTACTTTATAAACGCACATACCTACATAAATTAAAAAATGAAAGTCACTATAGTGCTGCCAGCAGTATCATAAAATAACTTTTTGATTTTTATAGTACACTTTTACTTTTTATAGTACATTACTGCCGCGGCCTATAATGAGTACTTTGCTGGTCGCGCTGATGATGGCCGAGAGCGCAGCGTAGCGCAGCTCCAGGCCGACACAGCGCGGTCAGCGTGCAGCACATGATGGACGAGCTGAGATGTCGGCCGAGACCGTAGGTCGAGGCAGCAAGAACAGCAAGGGCTGCTACGATGGCCAAGCTGGAAGGCCTAGAGTATAGCTAGGCTAGCTCGAGGCAATCATAGCGTGACCAGCGAAGCAGTCATTGTGGGCCAAGGCTTGTATAGTGCTTTACTCAAAAATGCAAGTACCAAATCTAAATAAAACCAGCAAGTAACTTAAATAAAAATATATTTATTAGCTAGAAATTTAATTAAAATGACAAATATGAAAAGTACAGTTACTAAAATTCAACACCGACTTTCCCGGATTGATGCACAAATTTTTCATATGCAAGCTTATATTTTTCCTTTGAGTTTCGCGGTATCCAATTTTCAACCACTAATTTAGCTTCATCTTTAATGTCTGGCGGAGTTAAACACATTGAATCGGAAGAATTTTCGCTTTGAGAGCTCATTTTTAGCCAAAGTCACTAAATAAAAACAAAATTTTCGCTGAACCGCGCTTTTGTTACTTCTTGGTTTTTTTTAAGCAATGGTAGTTGGAACTATACAGCCAAATATGTAATAAAATCTTTTTGTACCTATCTCTATAAAATACAAACAGCTGTGTTTTACATAAAATCTTTTTGTATTCGATTTTTAAAATGTTGAAACGTCAAAATAGCGGCCGGCAATGTTTTGCCGGCCTGTTAGAGCGGCCAGCAAAACTTTGTCGGCCGCTATTTGAAAACAGAACGGCAAGGTAGACTTTGCTCAAACAAGGTTATCAAAATAATGACCACATTACATGCATTTTTGAGTAAATTTATTAAATTAGGCTATGGTTTTAGGCTGAATGTAAAAAAGAGGCCCACGCATGCGCAGTTTGAACTTGTGATTAAAGTGGCACACGCATTCGTAGTTTAAACTTAATTTCCCGCTATAAAAATTTTCTTCATTATCTAGCTAAAAACCCCACTTTGTTTAATTTTAATTTATGAGTGAAGATAAAGTAGTGTATGCAACTGTACATAATTAGGCATTAAAACACTCGTGTGAACACTCATGTTTTAAGGACGCATTTACAAAAAGACGCGCTTCAATTTTAGGTATTTGATTGTACTACTACATGCGCAGGGCACACAGTCACAGCGACGCACGCTAAGCGGGAATCTTTTGAACAAACACATTTTGATACTTTTAATACATATTATTTTTTGTAGAATATTTTTACATTAGTATTTTTTTTTATCTATACATATAATACAACAGTAAAAATATTTTGTACATTCAGTATTTTTGATTGAAATGGATAGAGGGACACTTAAAAAGAATAATAGAAAGCAAAAAATTTTTTTTGGAATTTCTTGTCTGTCTGTCTGTATGTATGTACGCGTTTCACGCAAAAACTATTTAAATGAAACTATCAATCAATGAATGTTTTACTTTAGAATGTTTAGGTTTGAACTAATATTTGATTTATTTTTAACAAAATTCAACAAAAAATACCGTGAAGATTGTTTACATGATAGGACTGGTAAGAATAAATGGAGTTTAGTGAAAAACTCTATCTCGAAGCTCTGAGAGCTTCTGAGTAATAAAATATTATTGAGGTATTTATAAAGACTGTTATATGATGATATCTATAACAGTTATCGCAATAAAGATATGTTGAGGCAGAATGTCCAATTCGCAAAATGACCAATTTGCTAAATGTATATTTTGCAAATTTGACATTCTGCGAACTGGACATTTTGCGTTTTGGACATTTTGCGATTAGGACATTTTGCGAATTAGACATTTTGCGAAATGAACATTTTGCGAATGGGGCATTCTGTGTATTGGACATTCTGCGAACTGAACATTTTGCAAATTAAACGTTTTCTGGACTGGACCTTTTGCGAATTGGATGAATCATATACAGGGTGACATTGAACCCCTGAGCTATATTCAAGGAAAGTACTCTATGCGCGAAATAAAAAATACATGTTCTCTTACAATTATCTTGTTTCATAATAAAAATCGGAAATAGAAGCGTTTTAAGTTATACCGAAAATTACCAAACGCAGTGACACCGAGCGCCATGTGATCGCACACCCCGCGCGCCCCGCAGACAGCGCTGTAGGGTACCTGCCGCCCGCGCCGCAAGGTTATTGACCTGTCTAGTCATTTACTACTCATAGCACAAATAATAAAAATTCGATCAGACATTACATTGCCAATCATAAGTTGCAATTTCCCTTCATACTTTTTCGGGCTTAGGACCGTCAAAATACAGAAATTGTTTAACTCGAGCTTGACAAAAAACAGTAGACATTTTAATTTCCTAGGTACTTAATCGGTAATACTGGGTAATACCTAAATTAGTTAGGATTTTAGAACTTCTGCATTCTCTCTCTCAGCCTAAAGACGTCCACTGCTGGACAAAGGCCTCCCCCAAGGATTGTATCCGTGGGGGGTTTTGCCATAATCACCACGCTTGGCAGGCGGGTTGACGATCGCAGTGTGATGGCATAGTACGCGAAAAGATGCTGCTGCCCATCCTCCGGTGTTTTTAATCCCTTAGTCGCCTCTTACGACACCCACGGGAAGAGATGGGTTGGTGCTATTCTAGGGCCACACCACAGGCCACCAGGCCAGGCATATTTAAAAATTGTAATCAACTTATGTACAAATAATTAAAATCAATGTAAAAACAAAATCCAATCAAAAACCTACTGATACTTTAATAATTGTTCAAAATGCATACCGTTTCTCTCTAAGCAGAGTCTGGCACGTTTCACTGCATTCTGTTTTAGTTTTAAAATCGTGGCACGGTCACTTTTAACAGCGTCAAATGCACTTATGATACAGTTTTTTAGTTCTTCACGGCTCTGAGGCTCGTGGGTATAAACAAGCCGCTTTATTTCTCCCATTTGTTATTCCCTGAGCACGAAGGCGAGGAATACTCTGCCTCATACAACCTCCTGGCCTCGTACAAGTTTTCTCCACTCAAAATGTACACTCGTACCATTTCGTAGTATTCTCGCGAAGAATACGACATGGTGTCCGCGCGCAGTCGCTACGTACCTAAGGCAGGCACGAAAAAATTAGTAGATACGCGGACCGTGCTCCCGTGAAACGTGCGTGGGCGACTGGCAAAGTGGCAAGGCGGGATGTGGCCGCGGCGGCTGGCGGGAAGGGTTGCCGGGGGATGGGGAATGCGGGCGCGGGCGGGCGGGGCGGCGGATCGCTTCGCTACTAGCTACTACAAAGGCGCCGCACCGCGCGGCTAGGTCATTGTCAAATAAAATAATAGGTTACCAACTTTTTGCGAATCTGGGAATTTTTTCATACGAAAAAAGGGCATAAAAAAAAAAATTTTTTCTCACGGTTTCGTGTTCTGTTATTGATTCTGATTCCAAGATTTCAATATAGCTCAGGGTATCAAAGTCACCCTGTATGTAGGTAGGATGTGATATAAGTATGGATTTCGTAAAAGGTCCAATTCGCAAAAGGTCCAATTTGTAAAATGTATTGGACATTTTGCGAATTATACATTTTGCAAAATGAACATTTTGCGAATTGGGCATTCTGTGAATTTGACATTCTGTCTATGGATTTCGCAAATGGTCCAATTCGCAAAATGTCCAAATCGCAAAATGTCCAATACATTTTACGAATTGGACCTTTTACGAAATCCATACTTATATCACAGCCTACCTATATGATTAATCCAATTCGCAAAAGGTCCAGCGGTCGCAAAACGTTCATTTTGCAAAATGTTCAGTTCGCAGAATGTCTAATACACAGAATGCCCAATTCGCAAAATGTTCATTTCGCAAAATATCCAACACGCAAAATGTCCAGTTCGCAGAATGTCTAATTCGCAAAATGTCTAATAAATTTTGCAAATTGGACATTTTCAAATTGGACCTTCTGCGAAATCCATACTTATATCACAGCCTACCTATATGATTCATACAGTCGGTCATCGAAAGCCCCTATTTGCTAATTGGACATTTTGTGAATTGGACATTTTGCGAATTGGACCTTTTGCGAAATCCATACTTATATCACAGCTTACCTATATGATTCATACAGTCGGTCGTCGAAAGCCCCTATTTGCTTAGAAAATCGCAGACATACAAGATATATACTGAATGGATATCAAATCAGATTACTGACTACTGTAATCAAAACTAACGATTACAAATGTAATCATGATTGAAAGTAATCTAGATTAAAAGTAATCATGATTGATGTAGTCATGATTACTTTCAATCAGATTATTAATCCGATTACAAAAGTAGTTGATTACGCCCAACTCTGCCTATGGCAACTTTCCGTCTCCATCATCAGGCCGCTGGACTTCATGTAGGACCAGAGTACTAAAGAATACAAACCAAACAAGCCAAAACTCGACCAGGTTACATGGTTTAATTACTGAGTTCCTATGGCAACCTTCCGTCTCCATCATCAGGACGCTGGACTTCATGTAGGACCAGAGTACTAAAGAACACAAACCAAACAAGCCCAAACTCGACCAGGTTACATGGTTTAATTACAGAGTTCCTATGGCAACCTTCCGTCTCCATCATTAGGACGCTGGACTTCATGTAGGACCAGAGTACTAAAGAACACAAACCAAACAAGCCAAAATTCGACCAGGTTACATTGTTTAATTACAGAGTTCCTATGGCAACCTTCCGTCTCCATCATCAGGACGCTGGACGTCATGTAGGACCAGAGTACTAAAGAACACAAACCAAACAAGCCCAAACTCGACCAGGTTACATGGTTTAGTTACAGAGTTCCTATGGCAACCTTCCGTCTCCATCATCAGGACTCTGAACTTCATGTAAGACCAGAGTACTAAAGAACACAAACCAAACAAGCCCAAACTCGACCAGGTTACATGGTTTAGTTACAGAGTTCCTATGGCAACCTTCCGTCTCCATCATCAGGACGCTGGACTTCATGTAGGACCAGAGTACTAAAGAACACAAACCAAACAAGCCCAAACTCGACCAGGTTACATGGTTTAGTTACAGAGTTCCTATGGCAACCTTCCGTCTCCATCATCAGGACGCTGGACTTCATGTATGACTAGAGTACTAAGGAAGACAAAACACACACTGGAATATCAACGAAGAAAAATAAAAAGGTACTTTCTTTTCCGCACAAGTATCAAAACCAGTTGATCTAACTGAGTTTTCGTATGCACAGCGATGTATTTGTCCGTGGGATTTTGCTGCGGAGCGACACAGGGGCGTCCTTTCACAGAGGCTCACATGAGCCGACTGAAGCTTCGTTCGAAATGTTCGTCACTTTATACTACAGAAAAACGTGTACAACTGTGGGCGTAATAACAGTGTACTTTCGTATGAATGTTTATATGCGTGTCTATTGAGAGTTCTATATGTATGAAGGATGTTCTAATGAAACTAGTGAATGCAGTTCACGAAAGTCCGGGTATATTGTCCAAAAACACAGGGAAGAAATACAACTCACAACATTTACGTGACCGTTTAAGTTACACAAAATTTATGCGATTAGCATGCCTATATCTAATGACGCGCGGGGAACGACTGCCCGTTCGCCCCTCGCTACATATTCATTTGCAGCGTCAGCTCTATGTAAGTACGGTGTACTACACATGAGTCCTTACATCACACCCCTCCTAAAATTTGGTAAGGGAAAACTTTATACAAACCAAATTTTTAATAAGTAAAAGCAAATGCTAAACAGCGATACAAAAATAGTTACAGGGTTCTAACTTGATACACAAATATGCCACTAAGCAAAAGTTCGAATACAATAACAATGTCGCAACGCAACTGATATCGTTACCTACTGGCAGTGTGATGTTTAATTTAAAATGAAGCTAATTATTTTAACTGGGTACAAAAAGAAGGTTCTCAATTTATTGACAATCTTTGATTACTCGAAAACTGCTGGAGAAATTTAACAAAATATTTTTTTGTGTAAAGGATAGTGATCCTGATACATCTGAAATCGAAATTGATGATCGAATGATATTAATCGAAATGTTAATAAAATAATATTAAAAAAATATATAATTTGTGCTTGACGCTGCTTGCTACATGACTCAGCTGTTATAAGTATTACACAGTCAATACATGGTACTAGGTTCGAATTTAGCGAAAAAATAATTTATGCAAATCCAATATTTTGCTATCTATAAATTTATATATAATGATTTACATTTAGTCGTAAAATTTCATGATGTAAAATAATTAGGTAAAATGATAAGGTGAATACACCTATATGTATAATAATAACGTCTGTCAAAATATAAAAACAAGAATTTAAGGAACGTAATTTGTTAATGAACTACGTGAACAACAAATTAGTATCTAAAACTAGGAAAATATCACCTTAGTAGGTGTTGATTGAAGTTGTTCGGTCCTTGCGCTGGCCACTGGTGCCTGTGGGAGCACGACGACTTCCCGCAGCTGCCCTTGAACCCACTTTCTGGCGCAAACGTTGCATCGTTTACAACAGAAACACAGTAATATTAATATGACACATACCGCTATCGCTGCCATAGCGATGCTGTAGGTGCCCAGCGTGCTTTTCAGCGTCTCTATCTGCTGGTTTACTCCTGTTTGGGCGATGATGATTTCTTCATTTTTGCTGTTGTATTGACCCATGATCTGACAATAACTGACCACAAAGAGATGTTCTGCGTGACTCGCCGTGAGAAAGTGTGAAGCTAAGAACCGAACATATCTTAAATATTTTTTTTATGCAATTTTGTAACCTACATAAATCTTACCGGCATTTTGATGACACGACCTCTGCTCGTTCTCTTTTCTGCTTGATCAGGGCGAACGCTGTCTTGCAAAAGTGTGTCGTTTGAATTTGGTGTAGCAACAAGATCATTTGTTTCGTCAAGTAAATAAGCGGGTTTGAGCCTATCTACCGATATATTTACCCGTCGGTTAGGGTACTGCAATTCGAAGAATTTGTCAGTTCGCCTTAAAACCTTGTATGGGCCGTCGTACGGGGCCTTAAGGGGTTTCCGTACCGAGTTGTCTTTAACAAATACATGACTGCAAGTTTTTATGTCTGAAAAAATAAACCATTTTCGGTTAGGACGATGTGTGTTTGACACAGGTTTTAACTGCGAAATATTTTCATGAATGCTTTTTAATAAATCGTTTGCGTCACCAAATTTAAACTTAGTACTGTCGAAAAATTCACCTGGTATTCGTAGTGTCTTACCGTAAGTATACTCAGCGGCGCTAATGCCATTGTCGCTACGCCCTACGGCACGAAGACCAAATAAAACTGTTGGTAGCTCGTCTACCCATGAAGCGGTGTTTAGACGGGCCATCAACGCTGCTTTCAACGAACGATGCCAGCGTTCGACTATGCCGTTAGCCTGCGGATGGTAACTAGTAGTTCTGTTTTTCTTAACTCCTAAATACCTGAGCAATTCGATGAAAACCTCGCTCTCGAACTGCCGACCTTGGTCAGATGTAAGCTTGACCGGACATCCATAGCGTGTAATCCAGCCTTCATATATGACTTTCGCTACCGTTGCTGCTGTGATGTCACGAATTGGAAATGCCTCCGGCCATCGTGTGCCACGATCTATAACAGTGACACAGTACCTGAATCCGTCCTCAGATATTGGAAGAGGTCCTATGATGTCCACGTGGATGTGTTCAAAACGGTCTGCGTTTTGAAAACTAGCGTATTCCGAAATGTTGTGTCTACTTACTTTTGATTTCTGACAACTTATGCATGTTTTTGCCCATCGGCCTATTTCTGAATTCATATCGGGCCAAAAAAATCGTTGAGCAATCATTTTGCGTGATGCACGAACCCCAGGATGACTAATATTATGAACCATATTAAAAACTATTTTCCTGAAATCTTTCGGTACAAAGGGTCTCGCAATGTCAGTTGACATTTCGCAATAAATTTCGCTATTACAAAATGGTAAAGTTATAGATTTTAATTTAATGTTTTTGTTACTGAGACCGTTTGTTCGCAAGTATTGCGCGATATCGTCATCATGTTTCTGCGCTTCAGCAAATTGTTCGTAGTCGAGACTCGTGGGACAGGAAATCGTCGCGACGCGTGATAAGGAATCAGCTACTACATTGTCATCACCACTAATGTGACGAATGTCGGTTGTAAACTCGCTGATGAATAACAACTGCCTAGCCCTTCGCGGCGTCTCAGAATCGGTACCTAGTTTTGTAAACGCGTGTACCAACGGTTTATGATCCGTGTATATCGTTAACGGTCTGCCTTCGAACAATTTGCGAAAATGTTTAATAGCCATATAAATAGCAACTAACTCTCGATCGTAAGTGCTATAACGTTGCTGTGTTTCAGACAAACGTTTTGAAAAATAACCTAGAGGCTTCCACAAACCTTTATCTAGTTGTTGTAGAACTGCCCCTGCGCAGGTATCTGACGCGTCCGTCATAAGCGCAAGCGTCGCATTAGCACTAGGGTGCGATAGCGTGACTGCGTTCTCCAATTGCAACTTACATTCGCGAAATGCTGCTTCAGCTTCCTGTGACCACACAATGGGTGTTTTATCATTCTTCTTAGCATTGTGTAAGTACGCCGATAATAAAGTTTGACTTCGTACTGCGTGAGGAATATGTTTGCGATAAAAATTCACCATACCTAAAAATCTTCGAAGTTCGTTGACGGTTTTAGGCTTGGGATAATCGATGATCGCTTTGACCTTGTCGTCCAGTGGTCGTATTCCCTGCTCTGACACTCTAAAACCTACAAAATCTAGCTCCTGTACGCCGAAATGACACTTTGATAAATTTATAGTTAAACCATACCTGTTAAATCGTTCAAATAGAAGTCGCAGATGCTCTTTATGCTGATTTTCATTTTCACTCGCGATGATGACGTCATCGATATAACAAAAAAGGAAATCCAAACCTTCCAAAACTGTGTGATGCATAAACCTTTGAAAGGATTGAGCTGCATTTTTCAGTCCGAACGTCATGCGCGGAAACTCGAATAATCCGAAAGGCGTGATTATCGCAGTTTTCTCCACGTCCGCTGGATTTATAGGAATAAAATGATAAGAACGATTAACGTCAACGCATGAAAATATTTTTTTACCTGAGAGGATGTACGTGAAATCGTGCAGACGAGGAATGGGGTACCGGTCCGATTTGGTGATGGCGTTTAGCTGCCTATAGTCACCACACGGTCGAATGTCCCCGTCCTTTTTTGGCACAACGTGTAGTGCGCTCGCCCAAGGACTCTTGGATGGCCTGCAAATTCCTAATTCCTGCATGCGCTTAAATTCGTTTTTTACCTTTGTATACCTCTCCGGTGGTAATGGTCTCGCCCTGGCGTGCACTGGTGGTCCCGTCGTCTCGATATAATGAACTACTGAGTGCTGTGGAGGTTCCTTAAAAGACATGGGCCTAAAGATGTCTGGAAATAAACTCAATAAATCATGAAAAGGATGATTCTCGTTAATAGTTTTGACTGACGTTTCTGTACTTAACTCAATGGATGCTAAAACTTTTAAATTAGTAACTTTGTCTATAAGCATTTTTTCGTCTATGTCTATTAACAACTTATAGTGGCCTAAGAAATCGGATCCTAATATAGGTTGTTTGACAGTAGTAACTACAAATGTCCATTGAAAGTCTCGCCTCAATTTAAAATCAAGTGACAAAGTAACAGTCCCGTATGTTTGCATTTTCGCCCCATTCGCTGCGAATAAAGTTATACATTCCTGACTATTATTAATAAATCGCTTAGCTACAGATACAGGTAAAACTGAAACATCCGCACCAGTGTCCACTAGGAAGTTGAGTCCGCTTTTCCGATCGTTAATACAAAGTCGACGGCTAGGTACACCTCCGCTGCGAGTCCCCGTCGTAGACTGCACGGCATCTAGTTTCCCTGGTCTTCTTTTTTCCAGGTACATGGATCCCGGCATTTAACAGCTCTGTCGCGAAAACGACTATGGTAAAAACATACACCTGGCTCCCGTGATGCTGAACGACCTCGACTGCGGCTAGCACTTCGCGTACGGTTTGTGGCCCTTCCGCGATTGTTTGGACGCCAATTGCCCCTGGACTTGCGAAGCTCCGCTACCTCCATGGTCAGCTTGCCCAGGATGTCAGCTAGAGATCCTTCGGAAGTGCTTCCGTGTGAAACTTCCGCCACTTGCATTGGAGCGTTGGTTTCCTGGACCTTATCCGCCACTTCCGCCAGCTTGTCCGCATCCGTGATCGCCGTTGCTGCTAGCACTGATCTAACTGCTGCTGGAAGGTGGTTCTGCCACAAGATGAGCAAGGTGTCCGAGGTCACTCGTTGTCCAGCCAGAGTCTGCATCCGTCGTAGAAGCTGAGACGTTTTCTGGTCTCCCAGCTGCATCTCACCAATTAACTTTTGTATTCTTTTGTTTTCAGATTCTTCATAAATGTGTAACAACCGATTCTTCAAGGTCGCATACTTGTCCTTTGGTGGTGGACTTGTCAAAAGGTCTGCCACCTGCATTACCACTTGCTTGCCGAGTTTCGCCACGCAGAGTTGATATTGCGCATCGTCGCTGGCTTTTTGAGGTGCCACCGTTGCCTCAAATTGCACGAACCACAGGCCAGGCTGGTCCGTCCAAAACTCGGGAATTCGCGAAGAAACTGAGATTAGCACTATGTCCGATGTTTTTTCCTCTGCCATTTTAACAGGGCGTTATAACGTGGAAAAGTCTTTCACAGTCCGCGGAGTGCGAAAAATTAAACGATAGTAACTACCGATACACGTCAGATATAGACTAAGTTGAGCCGTTCCCTAATTGTGAGTTGTAACGCACAGAATGTCCGAACACTGCGATATAATGTCACTAATTTCACTCACAGGGTGTCACCAATGTACATCTGTGGGCGTAATAACAGTGTACTTTCGTATGAATGTTTATATGCGTGTCTATTGAGAGTTCTATATGTATGAAGGATGTTCTAATGAAACTAGTGAATGCAGTTCACGAAAGTCCGGGTATATTGTCCAAAAACACAGGGAAGAAATACAACTCACAACATTTACGTGACCGTTTAAGTTACACAAAATTTATGCGATTAGCATGCCTATATCTAATGACGCGCGGGGAACGACTGCCCGTTCGCCCCTCGCTACATATTCATTTGCAGCGTCAGCTCTATGTAAGTACGGTGTACTACACATGAGTCCTTACAAACGAAACAGTTAAACTGATAATTTTTATTTTATATAAATTTTGTTGAAACTTGATGGTTTTTTTTTGCAATAAATAATATTGATTATATATATTATATGTTTCTATTTTTATTTTAAAAAATATTTCATAAATTACTCAGTTTTTTATACCGAAACCTTACCCTGTTTTCGTTGTTTTCGCGGAAAGAGGCTACGAAAAACTAATTTTATAGTATTTAATACTACTTTTTACACAAAATAAAATAGCAACTTATATAGTCAAAGGTTTACAGTACCCATCAGTACCCGTAACACTTTATAAAATTCAATTAATTTATCGGAAATCGAACCGGCAAATGGCAAATTTCATTGATTTTTGTAAACGCGTCCTTAAGGTTGCACTAGCCGCGAGCTCGAACTCAGTGGCGGGCGCGGCCAAAAAGCAAGCTGTTTCACCTAGCATTGTGTCCGACAGAGATAGAATCAGTGATGAGCAGTCAGACGCTATCTGTACGCATACACCGAGCGCACGCACACAAACACCTGTCCGAAGTGAATGAAACGACGTTAGACGATTCACAACACCGACCGAGCCGCGTCGGGCGCGCGCCGCTATGCCTGCCGGTCGGCCAAAAGCGAGACAGTACCTACAATTTCGTACAATATAATATAACTAAAGGCGCGGCGGCAGGCGCGGGCGTTTATATACCTATAGATTGCTTATTATAGTCAGGATATAGACATACCTACCTATAGGATAGAAGATTCACATAAAATGAGTAATGTAGGTACTTACCTACCTACAATGTTGTTTTTATCAGGTGCCCAGACATAAGAAACAAATAAATAAATACTAATATTATAAATGCGAAAGTTTGGATGTAAATTTGTGAGTTTGTGAGTTTGTGAGGATGTTTGTTACTCAATCACGCAAAATCTACTGGACGGATTTCGATGAAATTTGGTACAGAGAGAATATCACATAGGCTACTTTTTATCCCGGGAAAAAGCACTGTTCCCGTGGGAAATTCACGCGGGCGAAGCCGCGGGCAAAAGCTAGTAAATAAATAAATCATAATCATAACATATTATAAAACAAAGTCCCCCGCGGCGTCTGTCTGTCTGTCTGTCTGTCTGTTCGCGATAAACTCAAAAACTACTGAACGGATTTTGATGCGGTTTTCACTAATAGATAGGGTGATTCATGAGAAAGGTTTTAGTGTATAATTTGTTTAGGTTTTGTGTATATTAGTTGAAATATGACGATAATTGTTAAGGAAGTCGGAAAAAATTTGCCGCCCGGCAGCTTTCATCGAAAACGCTGTCCAATTCCTAAGAGATGTATCAAAATCATGTATGGAGGAATTGTGTATCTATAATAGGTCTACAAAAAAGTCCGCGATAGCATATATCTAGCTTTTATATTTCAGCCACAATAACTACTTTTATGTTTTAAAAATAATTAAAATCGTTACGTGTTTTTTAACTGGTGATATTAACCAGAACTTATTAATCCTTATCAAATTAAACAAGTCTATCGTCACAAGTACTTAATATATTTAATATTTGCTTTTTACTGCATGTAATTTGGATCAATAGTTTCCGAAATACTACGAGTTATCTAAATACCAGCAACGCGCCGCGAAACCACCTAGCGAAGACTCAAGGCGCAGTATAGGTCGCTATCTCTGAGCGGGCGCGTTTTCGTATGTTTTTACACGACTGACCAAAAAAGGAGTGTTATGTTTTCAGGGTTCATGTATGTATGTATGTAAGTATGTATGTATGTAAGTATGTATGTATGTAAGTTTCTTTATTCCACCATAAGTCCTCAACGGCTTAACAGATTTTGATGTGAGAGGTATTGTTAGATTCCTTGCATTCCCCCGAGTGACATAGGCTATGTGAGTTGTCAGTCGTGTTTTTTATTTTTTAATAATTTGCTTGTTATTATCAATATTTATTTTAGTAGGAGGTAGGTATCATTAAAAAAACCGGCCAAGTGCGAGTCAAACTCGCGCACCGAGGGTTCCGTACACGAAAAGCATCTCACATTATAGCTCTCACTGAAAGACCTAGAAATTTCAAAAACAAACTTAACTTTGCAGTTTGATTCCTAGGAATCGTACTGCATCGAGCGCAAAAATAAGTTTGTAACATTTTTTTTAAACTTCACTTAACTTCCAACAACATATTTACAGTGTATGTACTGTTAGATCTTGCTTTTTGCCAAATTTCATAATTTTAGGTCAACGGGAAGTACCCCGTAGGGTTTGATTGCTGCCTGAAATCGCAAAATATACGAAATTTCGCTACATTTACGGTACCTAATATCTCTTGATCGCGTTGACGTATAATTTTGATTATTTTTTTGCTAAAAGAGACCATGTATCCGAGTATTAGATATTAATTTCAAATTGATACCTTTAAGCGTCCTAAGAAAAAAAAGTTTGACAGACAACAAAGTGATCTTATAAGGGTTCCGTTTTTGACTTTTGAGGTACGGAACCCTAAAAACCGGTCAAGTGCGATTCAAATTCGCGCACCGAGGGTTCCGTAGACGCTAATCAAGTTTTAAAAACAAACTTAACTCTGCAGTTTGCTCCCTAGGATTCATATTGCATCGAGCGCAAAAATAAGTTTGTAACACTTTTTTTTTAACTTCCAACAACATATTTACAACTTTCAGATTTATTCCTGTACAAGTACTGTACTGTACTAAGTACCTTGCTTTCTGACAAATTTCATAATTTTAGGTCAACGGGAAGTACCCCATATATTTTGATTGCTGTCTGAAATCGCAAAATATGAAGTACCCCATATGTTTTGATTGCTGTCTGAAATCGCAAAATACTCCTGATTTTTTTGCTCAAAGTGACCGAGTATTTGATATTACACCTCTGAAAAAATAAAACATTTTTTTTCGATATCTTTCAAATAACTGAATTGAATTAAGATATTTAGTTTTTATTTTTATTTTATTTACTTGAAGAACATTTTAATTTGACACAATTTTAGTACGGAACTCTCAAAAGTAGAATAATATGGTTCAATCAATAATTTGTAACTAAATCTATATTATCTCTATAAAATTCAATAACAATTCATGATTTTTAAATGCCGGTGTTAAAAATGTATTAAAGGTGGTGTTATCCACTCATGTTACGTGCTCCTCGAAGTTTAGGTAAATATGTACTGGAATATCCGATCTCTGCTTATAAGGGTTCCGTTTTTGCCTTTTGAGGTACGGAACCCTAAAAATAAATATATTGTCCACCCGAGCGAAGCCGGGGCGGGCCGCTAGTATAATATAAATATATACGGACAAATCACACAGATTGAGTTAGCCCCAAAGTAAGTTCGAGACTTGTGTTATAGGATACTAACTCAACGATACTATATTTTATAACAAATACATATATAGATAAACATCCAAGACCCGGGTCAATCTGAAAAAGATCATTTTCCATCTTGACCCGACCGGGGATCGAACCCGGGACCTCCGGTGTAGCAGTCCGGCGTGATGACCGTTGGGCCACGGAGGTCGTCGGTAGAACACTTACTCAATGTTTATTTGAAGTTTTTCACGCCTGTTCTTAAGTCAACCAATACAACATCCACTCAAATCAACAATTTCAATTACGTAGGTAGTCCAATTCAACGCCAAGTCAGATATAGTAGGTAGGTAGTATCGAAATCTAAAGGAGTGAGCCGAGCGAATAACGAAAGTGACGTAAGTATTGTGCAGGTGTGCGTGAGCTTCTTCCCTCCGCACCGCGCCGCCCCGTCCGCCCGGGGAACAATATTGAGTGAAATGCACGACAATTCATATCAAATCGTGCGCGTGAAAAATTGCGAAACGTCCTTTGGAAAATCGGGTTTTCTGAAAAAACTACTGCTCAAATCAATCACAAATAAAGTTTATTGGAATCTTCGATAACTGAACTTTGTCGGTGCGGTTTTTGTTTTCGATATTTTACACTTCTTTTATTACTTATTTACGCCCAAAGTTGTATTAAAATTAGCACGAAAAACTAAAGTTTGATGGCTCACAACTTTAGAGTGGCTTTTTATTTTACTATTCTGGTTCCGTACAGACAAAATTAATAATGACACAAAACGATATCATGTTTAACTTTGGATGTACAATGTCAAACAATGGAGTAAAACCCCCCCGAAATTTGTATGGGAAAATTATCGACTAGTGCAACCTTAATGCCTCTCATTATGTATCAGTTGCATAAACTACTATTATTTTTTAATTTTATGTAAGTATGTGCGATTATAAAGTACGTCTTTATAAAACCATCTTTAAATTCGTAATTCGAATATTTCGACATGAGTGTAGATAAAACTAAATTTGAGCTAGTAGGTGTTGTAAAATAGTACGGAACAGCGGATTTGTTTACGGTCGTATTGAGTCGATCCCATACAAAAAGTTGCTTATATTCAAAAGTATTTTCACCAGCAGAAAGGATGCCAGTTTAATATACGTTGTAAAGAAGTAAAATAAATAAAAAAAAACCCGGCAAATTGCGAGTCGAGCTCGCGCACCGAGGGTTCCATACACAAAAAGCATCTCGCATTATAGCTCTAGGTAACTAAAAGACCAACTTGTTTCAAAAACAAACCTAACTTTGCAGTTCGATCCCTAGGATTCATACTGCATCGAGCGCAAAAATAAGTTTGTAACACTTTTTTTTAGACTTTCAACAACGTATTTACAACTTTCAGATTTATTCCTGTACAAGTACTGTTAGACCTTGCTTTTTGCCAAATTTTATAATTTTAGGTCAATGGGAAGTACTCCATAGGTTAGGATTTTACACAGTGTAACCACTGTGTAAAATCCTAACCTATGGAGTACTTCCCATTGACCTAAAATTATAAAATTTGGCAAAAAGCGCAAAAAATCAAAAATCTCAAAATATGCAAAAAATCGCAGCATTTAGGGTAATATGATTGCGTTGACCTATAATTTTGATTATTTTTTTGCTGAAAGAGACCGTGGATCCGAGTATTCTTTAGCGTTCTTGAGAAAAAAAAAGTTTGACATACAAACGGACAACAGAGTGAAGTGATTATAAGGGTTCCGTTTTTGCCTTTGCGGCACGGAATCCTAATAAATGTCAATGTTTTTGAATTCATCCTGTATACATTTTTTTTTTTTAATTCTATTTCATGTAAGAGATTTAAAAACGACGGTACCTCAGTTTCGCCCGCGACAGTCTCCTGAATCCTTACTCCATTCAGGTCGGGACCGTCCACCGTGTCTCGAGACTCAGGGCTCGCGGGGGAAGCAGGGGAGGCGGGGGACGCGGGGGACGCATTGGTGGTCCTCGTGGCTGGGGTTGGCTCCTCGTCATCGGAATCGCTCAAGTCACTGCTATCGAATGTCGCGGCTAAAATAACGTTATTACATTTCTCTTTACGATACCCTAGGAACTAAAACAGCTTTGGAATCGAAATATTACTCTAACATCAGTACCTATTATGTCACAAATAATATAATAACGCAGCACATCGTCCTACAATAAGGTCGTAAGGGGAGAAGGCTGGTGTATTAGCAATCGTCCTACAATTTAAGGTCGTAAGGGAGATATAAGGCACTGTTAGTATAAGGCACTGTAGTCTCTCATAATTTAATATTGTTATTTTTAACTATTTTCTTTGTATGGAAGATTGTAGAGAAAAAATAAAGAATTTTTGAATTGAATCATACATCCTTTGAGGGTTTCTCGATGGAGAGAGAAACCCAAGTTTCCATAACTTCTCGCTATCTCTCATATGGTTACGCTATCTCTTTCACTTCTTTGGCAGTTCTCTTTAGTCTAAATATTTGAATAGATAAATCTTCAGTCAATAAAATAAAATTTGCCGTCATGGGACGCCCGGCAGATGTAAAAAATCTAAGCATGGATAGAACGATGATCACTCCATTTTCCGTCACGGAATTCGAGTCGATTTTACTGATAAGACGCGTCAATAGATGTCTCTCTCTCTCATCTGAGCGTTTTCCTACTTTATCTTCTCCACTTAGAACGATGAAGATGTTTACATCAAAAATCCACAACTTACTAGAGTCACGCCGTTGTCTCCGTCCGCCGTCCACTTCGGTTTGACTCTCGTTCGGAATGTCTAATAACAACAATATAGAAATTATATATAGGTACTAAAAAATAATCTACATATACAATCTCGTTCATACATACATAGAATCACGTCTTTATCCTTTACGGGGTAGACAGAGCAAAGAGTCGTGAGACTCGAAGGCCACGCTTAGCTGAATAGTTAAGAGCTTTTTCTGATGGAATGGAGATTCAGGTATAGTGACAGGTTGCTAGCCCAACGCCTATGAGTGTAGAAATCCCCAGTTTAAAGCCTTTTCCCTCGATTGACTTTTATAATCTGCGCGGGAAGAAGCTGGCACATTCTATGTTTTTTCATCGCTTCCAGACCAGCATGGAAGCGATACAATCTCATAGCTTGATTAAAATGCTTTCTACTTTTATAATGCTTTTAGAATGTAGTATAGAAAATAACTCAAGAAATTATCGATTTAACTGCCAATTTTGTGAGCCTGCCTTTATTGTTTTCTGTGGGTGTAGATTGTAGAGAAAATAAACGATATTTGAATAGAAAAATTAAAAAATTTGAATTTTTATTACGTTAGTAGCGAGAGATAAATACCTGCGGCAAGCACAGCCTTTGGGCTCACCAACTTGGCAAGGCAAAGAGGCGACCATCGCTGGGCCAACACCAACAAGAGGAAAACCACGTAGAAACCCAGGACCAGCGAAAACGTCACCACTATAGCCACCACGTACTGCCCACGTGATAGCGACGCCTGGAAAATGGGCATAGAATTTACGGTTTTTCATTTACCTTGTTAGTTATGTCCGGGTCCAAACCTTCAGAGCTAAAATCAGAACTACTTCAGCTTCTACAGAGTTTAAATTTTACATGTGGGGTTTTGTGTCGATCATATTGCATTATTATGAAGTTCTCTGGTGAAAAGTTTGTGCCAAAAATGATTTTTTTGTAAAAAAAAACATATTTTTACCTGCAGTCAATGTCTGGGTGAGCCAGCTTCCGCCAAATGTTTACAAAAAAAAGAAAACAATAAAATAACGGAAAACAAAAACATGTCAGAAGAAGTCGAATGCATTATTCGACTACTCTGGACTTCTGCAGCTCGAACCCGATTTCAATGAACGTTTTTTTTTATAAAACTTTAGTAACAGGACTGAATTCTAAATCATTGGCATTTTTTGTACTGGCGAAAGTACTCATGAATATGAGCAACTTTTTGTATGGGACCGACTCTCATATCTAAAAAACATCAGTTGTTCCATACTACCATTGCTTTAGGGAATTCAGCTGTAGATACAAAACATAAAACGTAGTTGAATCGAACTTTAAAAAATAAAATAAAACTGACTGGCTCGCGAAACTGCCCGACCGTAAATCCCATCCTTACTACCCAAATTAACCTTCACCTTCACTATCAACGCGTATTTCCTGTTACCCCACAATAAAAAAAATATGATAATAAATCTAATAGCAGTATAATCCGTTCAAGATCAAGAGCCGTATGCTGCTTCATTTTGAAGATGGCAGCCCCTGATCATAGCAGTTTAATCGAACCTTGATCTCGATGTCAAGAGCCTAGGCAGCGGCTCTCTCTCGAGAGGGGAAATCCCCGATGATCTCTTGCCACAGCCAGTCCTGCCCCTCGTCCTCTTGCACCAACGCTATCCCAGACTGACTGGCTCACACTGCCCGATCATCCCATACCCTTCTTACAATCCCTTCTCTTTCAAAAGGATTTCCTGTTACCTCACATATAAAAAAAAAAATCTTATATCTGTTCTTGGTACTGTATGACTTTGGTTTTTGACCGACTGTCAAATTGAAGTAGGTGCAGGCAGGACACCAGAAAGATGGATGAGATTGTCTACCTTCTGGGTACCGGACGGCCGCAGAGGACGAAGTAGACCAAGAACGGGCTGGACGACAAAGACAAATTCTTACCCGAGTAACCACCACTCACAATAGAGAGAGACGAGTGGAAGAAAAAGGGGGAGACCTTTCCTCAGCAGTGGGACAACACAAACCATAGACTTAGTAAAAAAGAATAGACCAGGCATAACAATCTATTACAAACAGTAGTTATGCGGCCGGTCGCCATGTTTTGTCACTATTATTAGTACGCGCAAGCAGCCAATCTTTGTGCCAAATGCTTTGTCGGCGCCGGCTTTAGGTATGCACGATTTTTTGTAGATATGTCATGTCTATTCTTTTTTCGTTCGTCTGAGACACAAACAGGCAAAAATCGGTTTAATCGAACCTTGATCTCGATGTCAAGTGCCTTAAGCCTAGGCAGCGGTTCTCTCGAGAGGGGGAAGTCCCCGATGATCTCCT
This sequence comes from Ephestia elutella, assembly GCA_018467065.1. Lineage (NCBI taxonomy): Eukaryota > Metazoa > Arthropoda > Insecta > Lepidoptera > Pyralidae > Ephestia > Ephestia elutella. The sequence continues at coordinate 10,704,413 of CM031575.1, forward strand.
GCCACAGCCAGTCCTGCCCCTCGTCCGTCTCGCCCGTGCACGGTGCGTCGCTCTCTTGTACCAACGCTATCACGTAGAAGCCTAGCGGGTAGCTTGAGCGCTGGAAACGAATTTATCACGTCTTTATCACGTACGGGGAAGACAGAGTCAAGAGTCGTGAGATTCGAAGACGACCCGTAGCTAATTGATGTATTCGGGTATAACGCTATAACGTAAAAGCCCAGCGGGAAGATTGAGCGCTGGAAACGAATGGAACTGAAGGTTTATCATGTTTATATCCCGTACGGGGTAGACAGAGCCGAAGTCGTGAGACTCGAAGGCTAGGAAAGCTGAATAATGGGCCTATTGATGGAATGGAGATTCAGATATAACGCTTTGACGCGGGTAGCTAGAGCGCAGGAAACGGATGGAACATTAGGTTTACAGATATAGAATCACGTCTATCCCTTATGGGGCAGAAAGAGCCAAGAGTCTTGGGACTCGAAAGCAGGGAAAGCTGAATAGTGCGCTTACTTAATCGACATGACCCCATATTATTATGATTTACGAATGTGAAAATATACACTTTCGCTTAGTTCTACTAGGTTCATAATACCGTTTACTATGGAAGAAAAGCCCTATTTTAGACATTATATTTATATTAATACCAATTTAATATCTCATTGTGTATATTTAAGTTGATGTAGACAGTTGTACGGCATCCCGAAGTTCATCGTCAATCACGCTGTGACCAGCTCGAGAGTCATGCGAACGTCTCGCGCTATGGGACACTGAAATCGACACTTTTCATTATTATTTGCACATATCAATATATATATATACATAAAAATTTAAATTATAAAAATAATATAACTTTTAAGTTATTGTAACAATGTATCACTAATCATGACATAATGACCCACCCGACCCCCTGTAAACTAGTAGTGCACCCAGAGGAAAAATAGTAAATTAATCTTGTTACTGCAACCAAATTTTATTCAAATTAAATACCGGATATACTTTTATAAATTGTATAAACCGCGGTAACGTTAGAAACATAATGCAACTACAGTGAAGTTCGTACGGCAATGGTAGCACACACGTCATCGCGGACGATATCACGAGCGCACGCTCGACTCGTCCGATGCGAACCACGTAGTATCACCCGGGCGATGTCTGTGCAACTTCATTTTATTCAATTTTGCTTACTAATCTAATAAATTTAAGCAAAATTAATGTAGGTTTTAGTAGTCAGTAAGAATGATCAAAACGAATAGACTGTTCAAATCTCCTCATTTATTAAATTATACCTTATTTTATATTATTTTAAGAAAAAACATTTAATTATATTTGTACAACTTGACTATAAAATAAAAAATATATACACAGTCTAAGAAAAAAAGTCGGGTCGTTAAGCTATATTTACCAGCGTGATGTAGACAGGTCGCACATCCCCGAAGTTCAGGACCAATCACGCGCCGACGTCACGCGGTACAAATTCGTAAAAGAGGCGACGCCGCGCGAGCACGCCGACCACGTGCAGAGAAACTCGCCCCGTGTCTGCTGTATTTGCATTTCATCTGCACATATCAATCTTTTATTAGTATACATAAAATATTAAATAATATTGTTAACCATTAATGAGTATATAAAAAAATATTTGACCTTTATTGCACAAATAAGCAAGTCTGATGTGGCGGACTAGAGGTTTCGTGACTTAAGCCGTGGTCAAAAGCTTGAATAAAGAGCATCGTGCTGTTTTGAGGACTTTGACCCATCTAGTTCTTGACCCCCCTGTAAACTACAAAAGGGCGCCCCTCCAGAGGAACTAAATAGTAAAATTAGCTCCATCTATCTCATAATCTGAAAACCATCTAGTAAATGTTTTTTTATTTCAACCTTGTTCAACAAATTTGTTCTTGAAATACTTATTTAAAAATGAAGTAATCAAAGAAAACTCAAATTAATGAATGCAAAAAATTAAGGAAAATCATCGTATTACAAAAAATGAGTTTAAGTCAGTGTTTTCGTAAAGCCACTTTCGTAGTAAGTAATACATGTATAGTACGTTGAAATATGTAATGTAACATTTCGACAGTGATGTAACATTAGCGTTTGGCCAAGCGTTAAGTTGATGAAGTTCGGAGAGTGCTAGGTTTAAAATTATCCTTGCTGTTATTTGAAATTCGGTTTTCTTTTTTAAACATAATTTTATGGGTAGTAAGTTTGTTTTTGTTATCTTACGTTTTATGTACCTACTGACCAATCTTCCTGAAATTTCAAATACACATACCTAGTTAGAAGGACGGAGAAGGACATACCTTTCATCCCGGGAAAAGCACTGTTCCCGAGGAAAATTCACGCGGGCGGCCACGGGCAAATACTAGTGTTATATAACATGGGAAATTTACATGCATTTCGAACAGGTTGTTAGGAATAATGGTTACGTACAGACAGCCCGATCAAAACGAGATAGACTGTTTCAAATCTCCTCTGTGATTATTTATTTTTTAAATTCTTGTTATTATTTTATATTTTATTATTGCATACAACATTTAATTATACCGACTACGTCGGCACGTAATAATAAGGGGAAGATATAAACAAGTCATAAAAAAATTTAGTCGTGTCGTGGGTAAAAAAGCATGAGCAACACGACTCCTGCGCGCGGAAGTCCTTGTTGCTCGAAGGTTAAAAGTGAACAAACGTATCCATTACATAAACGGTCATCAAGTAGAAAAAGAGGCGCCCTCTTGTCATTCGGCTTTCTTATCGACAGTAACGAACTTTTAGTGAAAAATTCACTGTTTCGATCCCCCAGTACAATATTTTTTACTTCATTTTTTTTTAGTTAGTAATTATAAATATTAATAATATTGTTGACCATTAATGAGTGTAATAAAAATGCATTTATTCAGAAATAAACAAGTCTGATGTAGCGGGAGCGCGATTAAATTTTGTCGTGATCTCAAGCCGTGTTTAAAGTCGCTTCTCCAAGTCGCAAAACAGCATCGTGCTGTTTTGACGACTTTTTGAAGCGCTTTCATCTAATTCTTGATTTATTCTTTCTTAATATTATATTTTACGTAAGTAAATTTGCGGAGCAATTTGACATGCGTCTGCCTTGTCTAAATGCCACCGGCAATCTGAGGACAGAGAGAGGTAAGACGAGTTGCCATATAGGAACGACAAGGAAAGGTATCATGTTTCCATTAAAAGAATTGCGATGGACGTAGGTGAATAATGTTATAATTTAAGATTGTGTAGTAATAAATAGCTTGTTTTAAAAATTCTTTAATTAAAATTCTTTAATTAAATTTAAGAAACTAATCATATGAACTAAATTAATATGAAATAAAATTTTCAAAATATCATCGTATTACAGAGTTTTTTTGGTAATTTAGGTAAAATGTTTAGGATTATTTTTTATCGAGCAAACTTAGTCAAATCATGTTTTCGGTTCTTGTAGTGTGTTGCTAATTTTTTAATCTATTATTAGCTAAAATTTCAGAACTGTACAATAAGTGCAAGCAAAGTAATTTGGTAGGCAAAACTCGATATTCTGAGTCTTAATGCAAAAGCATTATCTAACAGTCGACCTTTGGGGTAAGCAGAGAACTTAAGTGGGTCTAATAAAGGGATTGTTGAAAACGGGACGGGGAGACAAAAATAAATCAATCAATCAAATCATCATCAATATTTATAAAATTCTTCCGTTACTGACTGACTGACAGACAACGCACAGCTAAAAGATAGCTAGAAAAGCTATACCTAGTCTTATACTATTAAAAGCTTCGTAGTGTCAATACCTCTTTACCATATATCATTACCTAATAAAATAAAAGTAAATCAATAGATGTATAAAGTTACCGCAGTATGAGGCGTTAGTGCCGGCGTTATCGGGGCCATCGGGCACAGTGTACGCTCAAACTCGCGTTGTGTCTTATCTCCCGACTCGTAAGGTAGCTGCCACGTGCCTGCACCTACATAAATACAATATGTAACATTTATTTCATTAATTTATATTAGCTACTAATATTATAAAGAGAGTGTTTGTTTGTAGGGGGATAATATTCGTTACTACTAAACAGATTTCAAAAATTATTTCACCAATAGAAAGCTACATTAAACTTGAGTGATTATGTCACTCAATCAATTAGGCTACAATTCATGTATGTACCTTCCGAGGGAAGCCAGTGCGGAGCGCTAGTATATTTTATCATCATTTCCATTTCGCATCATCTAATTGCTGAGACGGATTTCGATGAAAATTGGTACACGTGTACAATGAAGCCTGAAATACAAAACTCCATTCATTCTTACCAGTCCTATCATGTAAACAACCTTACCATGTCTTTTTATGATTTTACAACAATATAAATTAAAATAGACTTTTTAGGAAATGACTTTCGTGGTTAATAAATGTTTTACTTTGGAATGTTTAGGTTTGAACGTATTTTTGATTTATTTTTCAGAATGCAATAAAAAGTTCTTTGAAGATTGTCCTTATTCATGTTTTCTGGTAAGATCATAATTGAGTTTACATATTTTAGTCCGAAATTTCCACGTAGATGTGAGGACCTGTAACATGACTATAATGTTACCTAAGTTGATACTATGAGAACCTATAAGAAAGTTGTTGGTCTTCCATGTAAATAACCCAAAATTGGAAAAATCCGCGTCAAGAGGTCTCCTAAAATAAATAAAACTTTATTCAACCAGTAGAGATACTAAACCAGTTTATTGAACCAGTAAGTAAAATCAAAATCGATAATGGATTAATAAAAGGATACTTATAAACAAATGACGAACTTAATGCTTAAAGCATATTATTCTCTCCCAGCTAACCATTTGGAGAAACGTAATAGGAAGCGGGCATCATCAGATCATGAGATATATAAAACTTTAAAAAAATTACCCGTAAATACTACGCACAAAAATTGCGAAATATAAATAGCCATTAATTGTACAGTCACATTATTACCACGGGGTAAGATTGAATGATCAAAAAGCCCTTGGAGGTAATAAAAGTACAGATAGATGAATGAAAATATGGCCTATGGCCAACTAGAGACTGACCCTCCTATGATCAGCATATCCGGAGCTAGAGGACTACAGACAGTTCGCAACATGTGAGTTTGGATGTCTGTTGCTCAATCACGCAAAATCTACTAGTCGATTTTGATGTAAATTGGTGTACGAGTGAAAAAATACCGGGAATAGCCTGGGGTACTTTCTATCCCGGAAATCCCATGGGAGCGAAGCCCCGGGGCGCAACTAGTGGTAACCAAAGATGGAAAGAAATTTACTTACCGGAGCGAAGGTCAGAATGAACTCGACCGTGTTGTCTACCGTCAATTGGTGCTCCTGGTCGAAATCCAATCTGAAATTATTATATTAGGAAACAAGCTGATTATTTAAAAATAAAAAAAAACGACTGACAAATTACATAGCCTATGTCACTCGGAGGAATGCAAGGAATCTAACAATACGTCTCACATCAAAATCTGTTAAGCCTTTCAGGACTAATGGTGGAATAAAGAAACTGTCATATATACATGAACCCTGAGTTTTCAGGGTTCATGTATGTATGTATGTCAATTTCTTTAGCTCTGAGATATAAAGAATGATATTATTGTGGTTCAAAACTTATTTTATTTTTGTTTCTCTTTACAAATCAGCAAATCTATCGTCTTAAAATTATTAGGTACACGTCTTTCTTTCGTCCTTACACAATTCTCCACTTTTCAACACTAGATAGTGTTTCTAGTTTTCTCGCTCTCTCAAACTTACTAACGCATCCCTTTCTTACTAAAGTTAAACATTTATTAACCACAAAAGTTATTTCCTAAAAAGTCTATTTTAATTTATATTGTTGTGAAATCATAAAAATACATGGTAAGATTGTTTACATAATAGGACAATTATGAATAAATGGACTTTTAAGTAGTGTAGATTGTTGGCATGGCAGCTCATATACGAAATATTAGCATTTTACTGAATCCTAGGTGTGGCCAAAAAGAAGAGTCATGCATACAACTGAGCTGATTTTGATGATGTGTCGTTATCGGCTAAACTGTTTAAAAAATCTCAGAAAGTGAATCTCTTCATCAGATAGATAAATGATTTTACAAAGAGGTATACAAAAATATGTATGTTTAGTAGGTAGTAATTTAGAATGAAAATGACAAGAAACACGTAAAGTCCGTTTATTCATAATTGTCCTATTATGTAAACAATCTTACCATGTCTTTTTATGATTTTACGACAAAATAAATTAAAATAGACCTTTTACTTTCGTGGTTAATAAATGTTTTACTTTAGAATGTTTAGGTTTGAACTAATATTTGATTTATTTTCAACAAAATTCATAAAAAGTACTGTGAAGATTGTTTACTTAATAGGACAATTAAGAATTTAGTCGTATCGTGTTTATTTGTTAAGTTTGTCTATTCAGCCATCATACAACTTGTTGGGATTGGGAGACGGAAACAACATAAAAATAGTTGCGTGCGTTCGATCAACACTAAGAATAAATGATCTAATTTATGATTATTGTGTTATCAAATGATCAGTTTGACTCACCGCAAACGGACGACCGTAATGTTTTGGTCTGCGCACACACCTCCAACCACAGCTATAATTACTAACCACAATTGATACATTATTCAATGTATTTAGTAAGACATTTTACACTCATGTACACTTAACACAAAAAAGAAATATGTAGTTTTATATCAAAATCAATAAACGATTCAGGAATTGTGGCGCCGCCGGTCACATTGGTGTACTTCGCAGATTATCGCCGACCCTTATCATTTCGACAAACTGACGATAACGATATGTGTCATCGATAGGAAGCGTAATATAGTTATGATAATATTACCTGTATTAGTTTCTTGTAATGAGTCATATACATTGCTGTTGTGTGTTTTAGCATGTGCCATTACAAGGATCGAAAAAGAAACATTGTTATAATTTCCTGTTTTGTGAATAATGAATCTTCCCTATAAATATAATTCCCGTATCTTTCCTAAACTAAATAGAGTTATTGCCTTGAACAAACATATTGAAAGAAAAAATAAGTGAAGTATTATTCGAACGAGTTTACAATCAAAAAATATTATCATAGTTTCGTGGTTCAAATGTTTGGAGATATGCTACCATAAAACTCCTTTACCTTATTAAACTTAAAAAACTTTCTTTTACTTTCCAACGAATTATCGTTGGAAAGTAAAATAAGTACGTTCAAAAATTAAAAATAAAACAAGATATTAAAAAACAAAATAATTTATTGAGTGTGTATAATATAATACCATATGTATAGTGCAATACTGTGCAGTGTTAGCGTCGCGAGTACCGCAGGTCCAGTTCGTCCACCACGGCCTCGATGGCGCGCAGGCACTCGTCCAGCTGCTCCTGCGTGTGCGCAGCGCTCAGGCAGAACCTGAGACAAAATAGTACATTACTGCCGCGGTCTATAATGACTACTTTGCTGGTCGCTCTGATGATGGCCGAGAGCGCAGCGTAGCGCAGCTCCAGGCCGACACAGCGCGGTCAGCGTGCAGCACTTGATGGACGAGCTGAGATGTCGGCCGAGACCGTAGGTCGAGGCCTTTACAGTGAGGACAGCAAGGGCTGCAATGATGACCAAGCTGGAAGGCCTAGAGCTTAGCTAGGCTAGCTCGAGGCAATCATAGCGTGACCAGCGAAGCAGTCATTGTGGGCCAAGGCTTGTATAGTGCTTTACTCGAAAATGCAAGTACCAAATCTAAATAAAACCAGCAAGTAATTTAAATAAAAATATATTAATTAACTAGAAATTTAATTAAAATGACAATTATGAAAAGTACAGTTACTAAAATTCAACACAGACTTTCCCGGATTGATGTACAAATTTTTCATAGGCAAGCTTATATTTTTCCTTTGAGTTTCACGGTATCCAATTTTCAACCACTAATTTAGCTTCATCTTTAATGTCTGGCGGTGTTAAACACATTGAATCAGAAGAATTTTCGCTTTGAGAGCTCATTTTTGGCCAAAAAGTCACTAAATAAAAACAAAATTTTCGCTGAACCGCGCTTTTGTTACTTCTTTTTAAGCAATGGTAGTTGGAACTATACAGCCAAATATGGAATAAAATCTTTTTGTACCTATCTCTATGCTATCTCTATAAATACAAACAGCTGTGTTTTAAATATTATTGCATTCGATTTTTAAAATGTTGAAACGTCAAGTTCAAACGGCCTGTTAGAGCGGCCAGCAAAACTTTGTCGGCCGCTTTTTGAAAACAGAACGGCAAGGTCGACTTTGCTTAAACAAGGTTATCAAAATAATGACCACATTACATGCATTTTTGAGTAAAAACAATTATTATCCTTCCCGGTTTGGAAAATCGACGATAGGTTACGATTTAAGATAATAAAATGACATGGTCTGGGAGCGAAGAAAAAACATAGAATGTGCCAGCTGCTTCTCTTCCCGCGCAGATTGTAAAAGTCAATCGAGGTAAATGGCTTCAAACTGGGGATTCCTCCACTCATCGCCTATGAATGGAGGAATCGCCAGTTTAAAGCCCTTTCCCTCGATTGACTTTTACAATCTCACGGTAATAGGTTGCTAGCCCAGCAACCTATTCAGCTAAGCGTGGCCTTCGAGTCTCACGACTCTTGCCTCTGACTACCCCGTTAGGGATAAAGACGTGATTCTATGTATGTAAATAACATCTTGAATAGATTTTGATAAAATTTTATATAATTGACATCACCGGCAACTCTGGTGCCAACACCACTGCGCCACCGACCGTAAAGGCCCATTTAGACGGCGACGGGAAGTTTCTTGTACATACAAGAAAAATAATTGCAGTGCAACAATTGACTATGAATAATTGCAAGCAACTACATATTGTTTATAGACCATGCAAGTATTTCCTTGCTTCAATTTAATTGTAAGCAACAGGCAAGAAACGTGCACCGTCTAAATGGGCTTTAATGCCGCTCCACGGTGGCCGCCATCTTGCCATGGTGGCCGCACCACTGGAGAATCTGGTGCCACCACCACGCAGACCGTGACGTCAGTATGGTCTCACCGGATCCTGGCCTTGCTGAGCGGCGTGGCGGGGAAGCCGACGCCGACGACGGCCAGGCCGCGCGCCGTGAGCCGCTCCACGGTGGCCGCCATCTTGCTGAACGTGTACACTAGCAGTGGCACCACTGGAGAGTCTGGTGCCACCACCACGCAGACCGTGACGTCAGTATGGTCTCACCGGATCCTGGCCTTGCTGAGCGGCGTGGCGGGGAAGCCGACGCCGACGACGGCCAGGCCGCGCGCCGTGAGCCGCTCCACGGTGGCCGCCATCTTGCTGAACGTGTACACTAGCAGTGGCACCACTGGAGAGTCTGGTGCCACCACCACGCAGACCGTGACGTCAGTATGGTCTCACCGGATCCTGGCCTTGCTGAGCGGCGTGGCGGAAGCCGACGCCGACGACGGCCAGGCCGCGCGCCGTGAGCCGCTCCACGGTGGCCGCCATCTTGCTGAACGTGTACACTAGCAGTGGCACCACTGGAGAATCTGGTGCCACCACCACGCAGACCGTGACGTCAGTATGGTCTCACCGGATCCTGGCCTTGCTGAGCGGCGTGGCGGGAAGCCGACGCCGACGACGGCCAGGCCGCGCGCCGTGAGCCGCTCCACGGTGGCCGCCATCTTGCTGAACGTGTACACTAGCAGTGGCACCACTGGAGAGTCTGGTGCCACCACCACGCAGACCGTGACGTCAGTATGGTCTCACCGGATCCTGGCCTTGCTGAGCGGCGTGGCGGGAAGCCGACGCCGACGACGGCCAGGCCGCGCGCCGTGAGCCGCTCCACGGTGGCCGCCATCTTGCTGAACGTGTACACTAGCAGTGGCACCACTGGAGAGTCTGGTGCCACCACCACGCAGACCGTGACGTCAGTATGGTCTCACCGGATCCTGGCCTTGCTGAGCGGCGTGGCGGGAAGCCGACGCCGACGACGGCCAGGCCGCGCGCCGTGAGCCGCTCCACGGTGGCCGCCATCTTGCTGAACGTGTACACTAGCAGTGGCACCACTGGAGAGTCTGGTGCCACCACCACGCAGACCGTGACGTCAGTATGGTCTCACCGGATCCTGGCCTTGCTGAGCGGCGTGGCGGGGAAGCCGACGCCGACGACGGCCAGGCCGCGCGCCGTGAGCCGCTCCACGGTGGCCGCCATCTTGCTGAACGTGTACACTAGCAGTGGCACCACTGGAGAGTCTGGTGCCACCACCACGCAGACCGTGACGTCAGTATGGTCTCACCGGATCCTGGCCTTGCTGAGCGGCGTGGCGGGGAAGCCGACGCCGACGACGGCCAGGCCGCGCGCCGTGAGCCGCTCCACGGTGGCCGCCATCTTGCTGAACGTGTACACTAGCAGCGGCACCACTGGAGAGTCTGGGTGCCCGAATACTACTACGCCCATCGACCGTAATCTGCAAACATTGGTTGCCAGTTCATATCCGGCTCGAAGGACCAAGAATCATAGATATTTGAAGGAATAAAATAATATCCTAACTATCCTAATCCTAACTAATATTATAAATGCGAAAGTGAGTTTGTTTGTTACCTCTTCACGTTTTATCTACTTAACCAATCTTTCTGAAATTTCGCATACACATAGTTGAAAGTACGGAGAAGGACATAGGGTACCATTCATCCCGGGAAAAAGCACTGTTCCCGTGGGAAATTCACGCGGGCGAAGCCGCGGGCGAAAGCTAGTAGTATAATAAAACAGAAATCCAGATATCTATCAGATATCAGAGATCTATTCTATTCTAGATAAGACAACAAAAAAGGTGACACATGTCAGTCATAAAATGAACTTGATCGTTCGCAGACAATTTTCCGTAATGTTTCTGCTATTTTGTGTCGGGCGACCACCGGCGATGCTATGATGAAAATTCTATCCTTTAACATTAGGCGTTAGTATCGTACCTCTCCCGGAAGTAGCGCGTGTTATCGCGTAGCGCGCGCACGCGCAGCTGGCCGGCGGGCGAGCGGATGTGTCGCATGGCGGCCAGCACCTGCGCGGCCACGGGCGGCGCCATGCTGTGCGCGTACGCGGGCGCGTGGCCGTGTGCGCGGATGTGGTTCACTAGGCGGGCCGGACCTGCAAACAAACTCTATAGATACAACTGTTGCCTTTTGTTTCGTGAGACTGTGAATGCGTTTCCGTCTAAAATATTTTTTTTTGTGTATCCTAACTAATATTATAAACTAGCTTTTGCCCGCGGCTTCGCCCGCGTGAATTTCCCACGGGAACAGTGCTTTTTCCCGGGATAAAAAGTAGCCTATGTGCTATTCCAGGTCATTATCTACCTCTGTACCAAATTTAATTGAAATCCGTCCAGTACATTTTGCGTGATTGAGTAACAAACATCCTCACAAACTCACATCCAAACTTTCGCATTTATAATATTAGTATGGATGCGAAAGTGAGTTTGTTTGTTTGTTACCTCTTCACGCTTTATCTACTGAACCAATCTTCCTGAAATTTTGCATACACATAGCTGGAAGTACGGAGAAGGACAGAGTACTTTTCATTCCGGGAAATAGCACTGTTCCCGTGGGAAATTCACGCGGGCGAAAGCTAGTTTACTATATGGGAAATTTCCCTATAATAAATCATTTTTTATTATTTATCCTAATCCTAACCAATATTATAAAAGCGAAAGTGAGTTTGTTACCTCTTCACGCTTTATCTACTGAACCAATCTTCCTGAAATTTTGCAAACACAAATCACTGAGAAGGACTTAGGGTTCTTTTCATCCCGGGAAAAAGCACTGTTCCTGTGGGAAATTCACGCAGGCGTAGCCGCGGGCAAAAGCTCGTGTGAGTATAATCGTGTAAGGATCTCAATGAAGGCATTGACAAAGCGATTGCTGTTGCTACTTATTAGTCCAAAAACTATATAATTTCACTGCCATTTTGACTCAAAGAAGTGTAAAGTTACTCTAGTCTGCCGTTCCAGTTAATTTATCACCTACCACTTATAAGTCGTAGGTAACGAACGAACTGGATCATATGTGTCATTGAGTTGCAATTATAACTATTAGCTGACCTGCAATATATCCACCGGCAGCTCCGAAGCTCTTAGTAAAAGTGCCCATGAGGATATCGACGTCGGTGGGGGGCACCCCCCAGTAGTCCGTGACCCCCCTCCCCCGCGGCCCAAGGGCGCCGATGGAGTGGGCCTCGTCCACAAACAACTGTAGTCCTAGCTGCTTCTTCAACGCAACTATAGCCTGCAGCGGCACTATTGAACCTTCCATGCTGTAAACTCCTTCCACTAGCTGCAATACATTAATTTAATAAATTCCTCCCTTTGAACAACAATACACTTAAAGTCCATTTATTCATAATTGTCCTATTATGTAATAGTACATTGTGATATAAGTGCGGTAAGTTGAAAATTACAGCCGAGGCGATATTGCTAGCCCGAGCCGTAGGCGAGGGCTACAAGAAAGGCAGAGGCTGTAATTTTCAAAGCGCACGTATGTCATACGACGTTTTATAACATATTTGCGAGGAAATATTTAAATAAAACTCGGAAAACGACAATACCAAAGAAAAAGCGCGCGGTATAATTTTACTTGTTCACAAATTAGCGATGCGCGCGCATCAGCGCTTTTTTTTTAAGACAAATGCACAAAAAACAGCCAGTATTACTAATAAAGTAAATTAATATTTTTGTGTTTTGTTACAGATAAATAGTTGTAATTTATTGTCAAAATTAATTTAAAGAATTAAATTTTTATTTATTTTATCTCCTAAAGTTAATTTTATTCATAAAATGTTGACCACTTTTCTGACATAAAAACTCTATGCTAAGATTTAAAAAGTATCGTTCGTTTTTAGACGGAGCGTGCGTTTTACATTACAATAACGCACAAGTGCGTAATGAGATACAATACAATATTGAAATTGGTGAAATAAATGACACTTTAAGAGCAAATATGTTATAAACAATCTTTACAGTACTTTTTGTTGAATTTTGTTGAAAATAAATCAAATATTAGTTCAAACCTAAACATTCTAAAGTAAAACATTTATTAACCACGAAAGTAATTTCCTGAAAAGTCTATTTTAATTTATATTGCTGTAAAATCATAAAAAGACATGGTAAGATTGTTTACAGGACAATTATGAATAAATGGACTTTAGATTAAAGGTGACAGCTCTGAAAACGATCCGAGAAATAAGAGACACAACAAGCATGTGCTCTTATTTCTGACAGTACGGTCCATTGATTGCATTACGATATTTATTGCTTAGACTTAAGGTATATTTTTGATCGAGACCTTAAATTTAGGTGTATTGTTGATCGAAGGTTCCTCCGTGAATTTTATTACGGTTTTTCAACAAATTTATATAGGTACGGAAATAATAAGCAACTAAACATTTGTGTGATATTGGTTATTGCATCGTTATCTTTAACCATTTGAAACGCGAGATCATTTTTATTAATACTTTTTTGGGGGGAATTACATGAGATGAATTTTTATAAAGAGGCACGAATTATTCAACTTACAATGACGATCTTCTTCCATTTGTTCTCAGCGATGGCTTGCCTGGCGATCTTCTCTAGGTGTCTGACGTCATTGTGTCGGAACACGCGTACTTTCACGCGCGCCAGCCGAAGTCCCAGAATTATCGATGCGTGGTTGTTCTCGTCAGAGATAGCCAAACAATCGGGGTCCAGTAGTCCAGGCAGCGACAGCGCGTTCGTCGCGAAACCCATGCCGAATACTATCGCAGACTGTGACGTAAAACAGTGTCGTATATTAATCGCAATGACGCTTAGAGCATTTAACCAACAGGAGAGGCCACGCCCTCTGCCTTTCATATGATCTACTCATAATGTTTGTGATTGTGTACGTAGTTTTTTTAGCTAATAGTCGGCATTATCTTTGTGTACGTGTATGTTATCTAACACGGCGCGTTGCGTTAGTGAGCGCGTTTCCTCCCACCAATAGAAGCAGACTTTTTTGTATAGAAATTTACGCTCGCATCGCCTCCTGTTGGTTTAAATGCTCTAAGCAATGGCGGCACCAGCACATGCAGTAAACAAACCACCCGTTGCTATGGTGCACAACTCTGTTATTTATCATGCTTTGAAAGACTTGTTAATGTCAAAATACTCTATTTACCCTTTATGCTAGTGCTGCCCACTGGCGTGATAATGATAACACCGCTGTAATATTCGGAGGTTCAATTCGTGATGTAAAGAAAGTGGATCAACTAGTGTGCCATTACTTCTCCAAGCAGAGTGGTGAATAGGAATGCCGAAAGAATTTTTCTTCAAAGTTACAGTTTTAGCTTTCGGAATGGAATGTAGGAAAACAGACTCTCTACAAAGAGGCAATATCTGAATAAATATAACTGACGCTTTAACGCCCTAACAATAGACACGACAATCAAATAAACTCACTTTTGCATTTACATTACAGTGGGTTGGTTGTCTGTCTGTCTGTCTATAAAGTTTACCTAAAAGTTTTATGTGCAGGTATGTTGGAACAAATTTCGTATTCTCGTAATGCCAAATAAGTGAAGTGTAAAAACCTATATTGTGCATCGAAGTCCTTGGCGAGGTCAGACTGTGATTTAGCAATAAGGCCAAAATATGCTGATGTATTCAGACAGCTCCAGAGCGCTGCTTGCTCTGCATGTACCAGAAAAGAAGAAACATGTTTAAAACATCTATTTTAATTTATATTGTTATGTCTCATACTCATTGTCTCATATCATCTTTGATAAGCGGTGGCAGCAGCTAGCGAGCGATAGAGGTAGTTGGAGAGATAGGCCCAGCGCACACCGAGAGGCGCGCGGCGAAGATACTAAGAGTTTAATAATTTAAATTTAATCCCTAACTTCTATAACATAAGATTGAAAATATCATGGCATAAAAAAGAGAAATCGGCGCACAGCGCGTTGAGGCGGCCTCAAGAGGCGGTGTGCGACTGCGATCTTATGATGTAGGTATTAGGGTTTAATTTAAATTGTTACTTCTCAGTATCTTCGCCGCGCGCCTCCTGGTGTGCGCTGGGCCATAAGGTGGAGGCTTTTGCCCAGCAGAAGGACCTACTACGAGGGACGTTTGAAAAGTTCTTAGCCTGACATAGAAAGAATCGTTGGTATTTTATATAACTATCTTCATTAGATAGCTTATTTAATCAGTATATAAAGTGTAATGTTTCATAGCGATAGGGCTAAAAACTTTTTTTTTATAAATTTTTGTTTTAAGTGATCTGACGGTAATTTCAAATGTGGGTAAAAATTAACACAAAGCTGTGAATAAGTAACTTTATAAAAAGGGGTTTACTCTAAAAGATATATATCAATATATCTTGGGTACATCAGGGGAGTCTGCCCATTCACATTCAAGCATCAAAAAGTGTATTGCTATATACTAACGGAGCTGGCAAAATATTGAAGATGACCCTAGAAGCGGAAGGCCGTTTTCATCAACCACTCAAAAAAACATAGAAAAAATATGTGATTTGATACTAAGTAATCAAAAATGGCTCTAAATATGATAGCTGAGATTATAAGCCTACTTATGATTGACTACAAAAATTAAATTTTGAAAAACTGGGATTTCATAAAATTTCTGCCCCATGGGTCACGAGACCGATTTGAGTTGAAGAGAAGCTTGTTCGATTCACAATTTCACGCCACTGTTTGGGATTATTTGAAGCAGTCACTGAAATTTTTTGGCTCGATTTGTTACAATAATTGAAAGCTGGGTTCATCACCATATACTAGAATCAAAATAACAGTCGATTTAATGAAATACGTCTGGGTCACCTACTCTAAAGTAGGCAAAGGTAATTTTTGGACCAATAAAGTTATGGCTTCAGTTTTCTGGGACGTCAAAGGAATAATGTTTATTAATTATTTACCAAAAGGTGAAACAATAAATAACAGTTATTACTGCAAACTTTTATGGCGTTTGGTAGAAGAAATAAAAGCAAAGCGACCTGGTATACTGCGAAAAAGATTGTTTCATCATGACATTGGAGGGGTTCACTTTCGCAGAAACGATGGCCGAAATTCACAATTGTGGCTTAAATTGTTGTCCCATTCTCCTGATATATCATTGTCGGACCTTTATCTGTTTCCTAATTCAATTTTTTTTTTTTATTGTGGCTCAAAATTTTGACCAAAGAGAAGGTGATAGCTGTCGAAGATGAGAATTTTCAGAGGCTCGAGGAATCATTTTTTTTTAATTCAAAATCTAGTTACAAGACGGTTTGAGGAACTTTGTTGAATTAGGTGGTGACTACGTCGAAAACTAAAAATAATTCTGACCCTAATTTCTTACGGTTTCTTGGTTAGGCTACGAACTTTTCAAATGTCCCTCGTAGCTATTAAAAATAATACTAAAAATACAGCCAACTTGACCTCCTCTTTTTGGTTTTTGAAGTCGGTTGAAAAAGTCTCATCCAATAAGTTTAGTCCTGAATTCGTATGATTGACATTTTTTTCTCGTTCATTTGCACTCACCCCAAGATTGCTATCTTTTCTCTCTGCATCACCTTTTGACTGGTAGAAGCCTCTAGTCCGCCTTTTGCATATTTCGTAACAAAGTTAAATAAAAAAAAAACTACAGTTGACTGACCTCAACGCCGAGAAAGTCGGCCGTCTCTTTCTCCAAGTCGATGTGAAGCCGACATTCGCCGAGTTCGGCGCGCGGCGAACTCATGGTCAGCCCGTACTTGCGCACGGCCTCGGCCACTGGCTGCTGCTCGCCGCTCAGCCCTAAGTAGTTGTAGGAACCCAGGTTGATGCATCGCACTACCTTGCCCGTCAACCTATAATGTTAAACATATTTATGTAACTTTATTTGTATAAAAGATGGGTTTGCTTTTGACCACAATATTGCTTGAGGACAGAAATGGGGTCTACGGCGTAGCGAGCTAACCCAGAAGTAGCCTATTCACTCTGGTTTTGAAGAGTCAGGATGTATGTGCTAGGGAACACAGACGCAGGCAGGGAGATGATTTATATTCTAGACCAACACATCTACAAATAATTTTTATTACGTACTAGCTTTTGCCCGAGGCTTCGCTCGCGTCGATTTCCCATGGAAACGGTGCTTTTTCCCGGGATGAAAGGTGCCCTAAGTCCATCTCAGTATTTCTAACTATGTGTATACGAAATTTCAGGAAGATTGATTCAGTAGATAAAACGTGAAGAGGTAACAAACAAACAAACACTTTCGCAGAAAAGATTTGTATTTTGAATGTGTCTAACAAATAAACTCAAAAACTTCTAGTGCGATTTCAAAAATTCTACACGCGTATTTGAGATTTTGTTATGTATATTCAATGTACCTAACCTAAACGTATTTCTTTATTTCTTTTGCCTATTTTATGTAAATATTTTTAAGTGGACTTCAAGTGGGCTGGTGCTCTGTGATAAAAACCTGCATTGTTTAGACATCAGTCTCTCACAATCTAATGAAGGTATGCCAGAAACATTACAATTTATTGATGATGTATTTTTGTACTTACGTAATATGTGGGTGAAATAAATTATGTATTGAAAAAGGTAATTTACATACAATAGTTTGAATTCTTCAGAGAATGTCAGGCAAACCTTATGATGTGCAGGAAATCGTCTAAAATGTTTCAACATAATATCTTACAACTTTTTCTGCTATTACCTGATAACAATTAGTTATATATGGTTATTGTGTAATGTTACCTTTACTTGTTGACACGTTGGGAGTTGTGAATAAAAATCTCAATTTCTGTTTTTAAAGTTGCTTTTGTGTGATTTTATAGACAACTAGCTTATGCCCGCGGCTTCGCCCGCGTGAATTTCCCACAGAAAAAGTGCTTTTTCCAGAGATGGAAGGTACCCTATGTCCTTCTCAGTACTTCAGACCATGTGTATGCGAAATTTCAGGAAGATTGGTTCAGTAGATAAAGCGTGAAGAGGTAACATACAATACAAACTCACTTTCGCATTTATAATATTATATTAGTTGGGATTGAGATTCAAAGTAACGTACAATTCTTTACCTCATACTTGCATATTCAGAAATATCGCTGAAAAATAATGTAGAATCTAATGAAAAAAACAAAGTAATAAAAAATAATCTGAAATAAAATATTCTTTATTGGCTTTCTTTCGAAGTCTTCACTCACAGGGATTTTACATCAGTTTGTGACCAGGCCTTGCCATATATATTGACACAATTCTATTTTTGGGGTTCCGTACATCGAAAGGTAAAAACGGAAACCTTATAAGATCACTTTGTTGTCCGTCTGTCCATCTGTCTGTCAAACTTTTTTTTCTCGGGAAGGCTTAAAGGTATCAAGTTGAAATTAATATCGAATACTCGGAACCATGGTCTCTTTCAGCAAAAAAAATATCAAAATTATACGTCAACGCGATCAGGAGATATTGCCGTAAATGTTGCGATTTTTTGCATATTTTGCGATTTCAGACAGCAATTACCTATGGGCTACTTCCCGTTGACCTAAAATTATGAAATTTGGCAAAAAGCAAGGTTTAACAGTACTTATACAGGAATAAATCTGAAACTTGTAAATATGTTGTTGGAAGTCTAAAAAAAGTATTACAAACTTATTTTTGCGCTCGATGCAGTACGAATCCTAAGGATCGAACTGCAAAGTTAAGTTTTATTTTGAAACTAATTGGTCTTTTAGTTAAGAGCTATAATGTGAGATGCTTTGTGTGTACGGAACCCTCGGTGCGCGAGCTTAACTCGCACTTGGCCGGTATTTTTTTTCTCATCTTAGTGTCCAGCACTGGTGTAGGGTTTACAAATATTCTTACAGGCAATTTTCTATCGACAGCTACTGAGCATTTTCTTTATTTCTGGACAAAAAGTACCGTATCTATTACCAGGCCTTACTTTACCCGTGTACCAAATTTGTACCGTGTTCAAAATCGATTTAGCTGCGATTGAGTAACATATATCGATTCAACTTTCGCATTTGTAGTAATACAAAATAGTCTAAGAGCTAGATGTATGAACTCACTTGAAGGACCAGTTGTAGTCAGTGGACTCTCGCTCCATGAGAGACAGGACATTAGTGGGCGCGGAGCAAATGGGCCGGTTGAAGCAATGGCTCACTCGCCTGTACACGTAGCGCGAGTAAAACTGCTCGAACGGGTTGTATAGGGGCGCGTAACCCTGTTAATACAAAAATATAGTTATTTTTATCACCGCTGCAAAGGCGTGTGTATCTTGAAGTTTGGAGATTTTATCTAATCTCTTCTTAAAGCATTAAGGTGTAGTGACGACATTCTCTGAGTTTAAATGCGCTTATCTCTAGAATTACCTATCTCTGAAATAGCGGAATTATAATAAAATCTACTGTCAGAATAATGCTGTGTGGCTGTGTATGGCAGATTCATAGGGAATAGTGTTGGGCCATAGGCTGTTTAGTTTACTATCCAGGAATACTCACAGGAGTGAAGCCCCGAGCCAGCCAGTAATAATAAATACTAGGCAATAAGATCTTCGAGATATGACTGCACTTTTGACTACAGTAAAGCTATCATATTGATTTCATTTGACAGCATCCAGTCTGCTTTTATTTGCACGATGGAACGGACTGCGTTTATTTAAATAAAATCGTTTGTTTCGCTGTCTCTCTTAAAATTCAAGGATATTTACTATTACTATTACGCCTAAAAAGTATCATATTTCATTTTATTGTTCTCGCAATAAAATTATATTTGTCAAGTAAAACTGTATTTGTGCGCATGTTTGCCATGCGGATTTTTTACGAACATAATAAAAATAAATTAAATTCGTTAAATCGCTTGTCGATTCGCATAAAAGTAAAACAATGGTCAATGTATACGATACATTATACTAAGTGTTTATACTATACACATTATTCCAATAATATGTACTACCTAGTTTTTGATAGCCATACCTACTCTACTCTATTCTTATAGGTAGTAAGTATTTTAATGAATCACAAAGAATGATTCTGAATCGGTATTGTAGTGGTCGTTAAATAAATGCTACAAGTTTATTTAGAGATTGATGATTTAATGTTCAGAAACGATAAGAATAAATTAACTCTATAATATTCAATATTCCCAGTAACAATTAAATTTAAGAACAAATAATAATTAAAACCAATACTAATTTGTTTTCCTGTGTTACCACAGTCTACACGCATTCAGCGTGCGTCTGCGCATACACTGGTGTACTATTTTCCTAAATGTATTCTATTAACGGAATGACTCTGAAAGAGGCAAGCTAATAGTTGAACAATAGAGAGTGATGCCGTATTAGCGTCCTGTTAATTGACCAGACCACGCGCCTCCAATACATTACACAACTGCGAACTAAAAGGAATGTTATGTTTTTGGGCCTTGGAGAGAAGAAAAAGCAAAGAATATACCAAATAGATATCCTATTAGTCTAATAGAAGTTGATATAATGAATTAAGAAGGGGTACAATAAACGATCGGCTATTTTATTTAATAATTCCTTTTGTGTGGTAAGTCAAATCGCCAATCTAAAAAAAACTAAAATCAAACAACGAAGCGGAGCATTGGAATAACAGCCGTTTTGTTCTACATTTTATTACATTATCTTTGTTTTATGTGTATAAGTTCCGCCAATAATGCTATAGATTTTTTAATATTTTTACAGTATTCAACAGCATAGCAGCAGCAATAGAAATAAAATTATCTCCTATAAAATTTCGTTTATTTTCATCTAACTCACTGTAATCGTTTCGACCTTCGCATACATCTGAAACAACGGCTCACCTTGTGCCTCAATACAAAAATCTACTGGACCATACAAGCAAGAATGAGTTCTCTCTATTATCGAGTAGTTTCATAATTTCTTAATTAGGTACCTAACGTTTTTTTCATGTCTCTCATTCAATCAATTGCGTGGTGACCTATCTGGAAAAAACTTTAAATCTTACTAATATTATAAGTAAATGCGAATCTTTGTTACCCAATCACTCAAAATCTACAGTACGGATTTCGATGAAATTTGATAGACGGGTAGGAAAATACCTAGAATAGCACATGGGTATTTTTTATTCCGAAATTCCCACGGGAGCGAAGCCCCGGGGCACGGCTAGTATACATGTATATGGCCAAATCACAAAGATTGAGCTAGCCTTAAAGTAAATGTAAATACTTTTATGGCTAAAAGTGATAAAATACATGTATAAAACTCTGAAATGACATGTTCAGAGTATGTCCAGGATGACAATAGCACAATTGAAACATTGTAGTGATAACGAGATAAAACCTGATATGAAAGCGTTTTTTCTGCTCAAATCATATATTGGACAAATAGAATTTGTATTATGATGATCATAACTAAAGTCCGTTTTTTCATAATTGTCCTATTATGTAAACAATCTTACAGTCTTTTTATGATTTTACAACAAAATAAATTAAAATAGACTTTTTAGGAAATTACTTTAGTGGTTAATAAATGTTTTACTTTAGAATGTTTAGGTTTGAACTAATATTTGATTTTTTTCAACAAAATTTAACAAAGTCTGTGAAGATTGTTTACATAATAGGACAATTAAGAAAATACGGGGTTTACAGGTTTTGTAGTTAAACTGGAAGACACTCTCGAGTTGCAGGAGTCTCGTATTGTAAGTGCACGTGTACTCGCGAGTTCATGTGCACTTACATACTAATTTTACGTATTACGATAGATCTACTAAGACCACGATAAAGATAATACTGACGTAACATTAAACTTTATATAAGCGTACGTATTTCATATTTGTAAAATCATATTTTCTTAATTAATATTATGCATTTAACAGCCCATCACCTTGCGGTTTTATCGGCCGTTAAAAATAATTATACTTATCGAAGATATTAATGATGGCAACCTTATTTTTACGGTTTAAACAAAGCTTTAGTCACAGAATTAATATTAGTACTACGTACTTTAGTTATAAAATATACCTATTTACATTTTTGTAAAGAAAACTTCGTCAATATTCATAACAAGAATTTCGGTTCAAATTCTATAACCCAAAGGACACACAGACCTGCTTGTGCTTTATTATGTAATTCAAGTTATTTTAAATATATTTACATTTTTACCTACTCTAGCAAAGTAAAAAAAAGCCATAAGGTGTATATCGAAGGTGAATCGTAAAACAGCTCATTTTTAATGTTCCATAGTGAATTTTCTTTGTTTATACGGAACATTAAAAACGATATTATAGTTTCGTCGGTCCAAGGTTTGAGTTAGAACTAAGGTAAAGTAGGTAGTAAAGCTGTATATTGGTAAAACATTAAGTACGTACGTTAGTCTATGTAAGAATAGTTTTAGGGTATCTTGGGGTTTCTCTCATACAAAATCAGATTTTTCATCAGCGCAGTCACGCGGCCTGTCACTGTAAACTCCATTTATTCTTACCAGTCCTATCATGTAAACGATCTTCACAGTACTTTTTGTTGAATTTTGTTGAAAATAAATCAAATATTAGTTCAAACCTAAACATTCTAAAGTAAAACATTTATTAACCACGAAAATAATTTCCTAAAAAGTCTATTTTAATTTATATTGTTGTAAAATCATAAAAAGACATGGTAAGATTGTTTACAGGATAGGACTGGTAAGAATAAATGGAATTTAGGTGCCCCTGTCACCTAAACTGGGTTTAATCTGGTTTAGGTACAAAAATGAAATATGAACGTCTGTCATTGTAGCTTTTAAAGTAGTGAACCAATTTAGATGAGTTTTTAATTTGATAGCTAGTTTTGCCAGGGTAGTTCTTAATTTTCATGAAAATTGGTACAGTACAGGCTTTTAAGAATAATCAGCTTTTTCTAAGTGTAGGGAGTTTTGTGTTTTTTTTAACATTGAAAATGTTTTCTCGATTGCTTCAGCATAGCCCCCATTTTCGCTCAGAGTGTGACATCGCTTAGGTATCGTGAGGTATAGGGCTACATGATTGTTCGAGGTCTTAAAAGACGCGTATTGACAAGGGCTATAATATGGTGAAAATAAAAATCAAAACTGGATCTATGTATCACTAATAATCTAGGCAGGAAGGTGCCCTTGTTGTGGGTGTGGCGTATTTCGGGGAGCGCGCTCCTTAGATGCGCTTCGCGTTGCAGATTTATGGGTCTGGAAGTATATAAGAATTTGACGGAAGAGATTTGTAAATATGTACATTAATTTAATTTTATAATTATATAAATTTATATTATTTCTTCAAAATTAATTTTGTGGGAGAAGGAATATACCGAGAGTGCAGGAAAAAGGGCTCTACCCTTTTTGTTAAAATCATTATATTTATGTTCATTGACCGAGCGAGCGAAGCGAGCGAGAGGTCTCGATGTCAACTTGGCCATAAATTCTTTGTTATATCTCTGTGTTCTCCTATAGAGGTCGTATTTCTCAACCGATTCCAGTGAAATTTTGGCACAAGGGGCCCAAGCTCCTTTCGATTTTATGGCTCTCACTTTTGATCTGCAATCTCTATAAGCTCGCGAGGTCTACAGCTCACAGAGCCACTCGTAACAATTTTTTATTGCTTCGTCTTCTCGAACCGTAACGGGTAGCGTGGGTTGGGTAAGGCTGACGATGTCCACATCTGGGTATGCGCGAGAGTCGAGAGATAAGTCCGTTTAAAAATTAGCGGTACTCTATGTGTCAAGAGCAAAACCATCTATAATAAAAAAAGCCGGTACCTGCTACTGACTCTTGTGTTGCGTATCTCTTGCGTTTGTAAATGATTATTTATACTATATGGATTTTTTACATCGTGCATTTAAGTTTTATTACTTCAAAGAGGATACTAAATCTATTAGGTATAATCCATTAGACTAGGCATCGTGTAAAATGAAAAGCCTGCCTAAGTGCATTTTCAATGTACCAGAAGGTCGTGTAGAGCACGAGATCTGTGAATTTTTTTAACTTATAAGATGCATTACGAGAAGCAGCACAAAAATACTGAATATGTATATATGTAAAACGTCTAGGACGTGGATAAAATGCTAAATAAATTTACTATGTTATCATCAAACTGGTCAATAATGGCCGACGATGTGTTGAAGGTCGACCGCCAAAAAATGGCAGTAGGTATCTACATATACTATTCCATAGCGTAGATGAACCTAATCTACTATACTATTGATACATAACTAATTAAATACTTACCAAATAAAATAGGATTCGAATGTCAAATTTTGCTTTTAATTTCACATTTTTAACAGCATCAGGTACATTTCTTGGTATTAGTAGTAACTTTCTTTTTATTATTGTTTAATTCTTTCATTATTTTAACAAATATGCCAAATGGACACAAACTTTTCCTTATGAACTAAACATGAATACATAGTATAAAATAAAGTTGCATAGTTAAGAAGATCTACGTTTAGATATTTTAAACTATCCTTTGGATTTCTTTTTAGTTTATGCAACTAATTTTTATGCAGTTTTGACAATTATTTAGATAATTTCTTCCAGATGAAACCATGTGAAAGAAATTGTCTAGATTATTGTTAAAATTGGTAGCAAACTGTATAGGTATAATACATACACAAGGTGGTAAACTGTATATGTATAACACATACACATGTAACACAGGGGTAGGCCACTAGTTCAATGAGGGTAATAAGCACTAAAAGTAGGTTTTGAAAAGTTCTTGGCGTTTCTTTTTTCGCATTAGTGTCTGAACTTAGCAAACAAAATTTAGTGTGTATCTGAATTGTGTTAATTAATCAAATGAATGATGATGATGAATATACTAAATATTTTTCAAATATGTAACCCTTTAAACTCGTTGAGGTTTATTTTAAAGAATATTAAGTAATTATTATCTTATTACTATTTGGCCCTAAAACCGGCACAGGACCGCATTGCCTGGAAGGCTATAGCCACGAGCTAGTGTGTGAAATGGAGAAGGCAATGGCAAACCGCTCCATTAAAATTGCCAAGAAAGTCGCTGTGTGTGTTTCATTTTATATAATAACCACGACCCTCAGTCATGAGGAAATACGACTAAAGAGAAAGAGATTGTAAACTTATGTGGAGCATACCTCTCTATTTTTCTCCTTGTGGACTTTTGGAGTAAACAGCATCTTGTTAAGGAAGCCAAGGAACGTGAGAATGTAGAGACCGATGTGTGTCAACACCAAACTCATCAGTGAACAATTTTCAAATGAGCCACGGAATGTATCATACTTTGACCAGTCCATAGGCGGGGGAGGTTTGGACTCCTCATTTTCTTTATTCTGAAATAAACCAAATATGTTATCATTTGGGACTATATAAATATTTTCATACGACTGAGTTAGGTGCATACTTTATGCCTATGCCAAATAAATTATAGTCTACCAAAGTTAATAGGCTGCTTCTGGGTTAGCTTGGTGAACTCATCTCTGTCCTCAGGCAAGATTGTGGTCAAAAGCAAACCCATCTTATATAAAAAAAGAAGATAAAGTTACATGTATTATTCTGTTTGAAAATAATAAAGAAAAATCTTTTAGTGAGAATAACTTGCAAACTCTTTTTGATGATAAAAGATTTATGAATGAATGGTAAAAATCATTGGTACAAATTCCTTTTTACATCAACAAGTGGCCCACATCACTTAAAAAATATTAGATCTTTGAAATAGACTTTCTTATTAATTGGAGGACCAGTGTTGGAAATGGTCTTCAGTTCAGAACAATATTTTAACTTGTGTTAATTTGTTGACCATGCCGAACCACGCGACACCCAAAAGTTAAATCAGCAAAATAGATTCCCTGTGTACTTCCGTTCTTCAGATCAAGGACTGCCCGCACCGCACTGCCGAAGTGGGCGTGTCGTATCACATCATCACTCGTTGCAAGCGGCAAATAGACCATAATGATTTCCAATTTCAACTTTATACTGTATTAATCACAATTTCTACTTACACCGGTTCCATTGCCTTGGAGAACACCATTAGAATATCCGTTTTTGTGATGTGTTTTTCCATTTAAATGTATTTCTTCTTTATTGACACATTTTCGTAAAGTTTTTATGGGTTCAGCTTTATTTGATTCAACACGACCACCCATTCTGCTGATAAAACTTAAATGAATTTCTTCAGTTCTTCTTCAAGGTACTCGTACTTTGGTGGTAAAATTGGTCGAATCGAGAGTCGAGAGAAAAGGTTTTCAAGCACAATCGTCGCTTCGTACACGTTCCAATGAATTGTGTTTTAGATTCCTTGTCAGTCAACAAAGCGCTGAAACGCTAGTTGGGCAGCAGTATACGACGACTGTTTTATCGATATTTTCATAAAAGACACTGACAGATAGATAGCCAGCTCCTGTAATTATGGAGGTACTGGCCATAAACAAGTACTAAATAAAATAAAAAGATGCCCTTAAAAAAAAAAATATTTCTGACATATGCCCAAACGAAAAAAAACCTAATGATGTCATTCCGTACGCAGTGTTTGCATAGATTTTTATGATTCACCATCCTACACACGATCGGAAATTTTCGTATGAGAAACGCGTTGTATTCACAGAGATATAATCACAGACATATAAGTGCATATAATAATAGTAAGCAGACTGAACATGTCATTTGAAATTGCATGGCAAAAACACACACTAAGATTATTATTCACACAACGACAGAATACAGGGTCGGATCTAATCTAATTAATTATATTCAGTACAGTGTAGCAAAACCAAAAATTTTGAGACGCTGAATCTTAAGCCGTGCGCGGTATGCGGACGGATCTGCATCAGCTTTTTACAATGGGAAATTCTATCCCTTTTGGGAAAAAATACTAGTCATTAAATAAATAAATTTTATTTTAAATTATTTAAAATCACATGCAATGAAACATTGCGATGATGTTGATGGTTGCTGGCGTCCATTCAATGACCTGATATGTACTCGTAGTACGTAAGAGAAATACTCCCCATAGCAGTTCCCTTTCTTGAGGATTATTTTCTGGCATATATTCCTTGTCCTGAAATAAAATTCACTGTCAGTATTTTTATAAAATGTGCATTTTAATCTTCAAGAAAGAATTCCTGAGATTTTTATAGAATAGGTACTAAATTCGTATATTATATATTATATAATATACGAATTTAGTATATATATTTATTTATTTCTATATTTGCCTTGATTCAGCCCAGCCATAGTAAACAAAACTGGATCTATCAAATGATCTATGCTATTTACGAAATTATTAAGTTACTTGTAGTATTTCTTCTTTCTTATTACGGCAAACCCCCCCACGGATAAAATCCTTGGGGGAGGCCTTTGTCCTGCAGTGGACATCTTTAGGCTGAGAGAGAGAGAGAGTATTTCTTATGAAATGGTTATAATTAACAACAGACATATAATTAGAAGCAGACCCAATATAACAGATATCAAGTGACGCCGATTTTCACACATACACAAATGTCACTTGGACAGGGCCGAACTAGGGCGTAACATAAATTTTATTTTTATTAAATGTAATTATGTATGTACGTAGGTAAGTATAAAGATATTGAGACACTTGGGAAAATTGGTTAATTTCAAAAATACCGTACAGCCTCACTCTAAACATTGAAAACACTGATATTGGTACCTATACCTAACATATAAATTAAAAATTAATGTTCACACTGAGTTCGGCCTACTAAATTCTACTAGTACATGCCCTGTCAAATAAAGATACCTTCTGACAAAGACTAAAAGATTAGACGATATAGTCGATGCTACGACGTTGATAGGTATTAGAACCTGTTCACTATAGTTGTAAATCAGTATTCTACCCACAACAGCATTTGCAAATAAAACAAGACGCGACAAACAATCCATTGTAAACAAAGAGAATCCATATTTACCTGTGAAAACTTAATCCAGGAGTTTTATTATAACTTGCACTGTTACATTTGTACGCACTGCACTTCACCATTTTCAGTTTGTGTTTTAACAACTATTGAAGCAAAACCCACGATTATTTAACTGTATTTCGGCACAAATTTGTTAGAGTAACATTGACAGCGTCACTCATCAACATGGCGACCGATCGTAATCGTGCTTCGCGTCGTCATTTGTTTATGTTTGCGTTAATGTTGCTATGTAGGAAAAAACAGGATGGCGCATATGACGACGTCATGGGTAAAAAAGAGACAGCATATCAAAGATAAAAGTATAACTATAACTACGATTTAATGTTAGGTCTGCTTCTATTATATGTCTGTGTAATTAATACACTACTTTATAAAATAAATAATAATATTGCTGATAAATAGCATTCAAAAGTCTAATAATGGTTATTGTTTCAAAAATAACACGAAATTGTATATTATCATTGGGCACGTCAAAAAAACATGAATTGCTTACCGAAGGAACGATATTCCACGAATATTTTTTTATGAAGCACTTCCACACATTGTACACGTTGCATTTTATCATTTCTATTGAGTTTAAAAACACAAAACAGTAAAAAGTAATTTTAAATATTTATGACATCTGTGACAAGACAACACAACAAATATGACAGTTAAGGAACATTTCGCATGAAAAAACCGGCTCGGATGATAAATCTTTCTGTGTAGTGGTTCGTGTTGCAATACTAAGGAAGGAAAGGGACAGAGTTATGTGACAGTCCTTATCATGAACAGAATGCAAATATTGCAATGCAATACATTGCAATGCTAAGGAAGGAAAGGGACAGAGTTATGTGGCAGTCCTTATCATGAACAGGATGCAAATATTGTCAAATATCACCAGAGTGTGTGTGAAAGTGTTTATTCTGCTTATATTTAAAAATAAAATTATTTCTGTGGTTGTATTGTGGTGTGTGATGCACTGATGCTTCACGTCTGCTGTCCGGACGTAATGTCACCTATTGTGTTTTAACATACAAAAGTTAGTGGGCGGGTGCACGTGTATAACATTTCCCATACGAAAAAAAAACGGACGTGTGCGCGCACTCGGACATTTTGTATGAAAAGCCACAGAAGTAAAATTTTTTTTTAAATATAAGCAGAAGAAACACAAATTTCACACACACTCTGATGATATTTGACAATATTTGCATCCTGTTCATGATAAGGACTGTCACATAACTCTGTCCCTTTCCTTCCTTAGCATTGCAATGTATTGCAACACGAACCACTACACTGAAAGATTTATCATCCAAGCCGGATTTTTCATGCGAAATGATCCTTAACTGTCATATTTATTGTGTTGTCACAGTTGTCATAAATATTTAAAATTATTTTTTACTGTTTTGTGCTTTTAAACTCAATAGAAATGATAAAATGCAACGTGTAT
This sequence comes from Ephestia elutella, assembly GCA_018467065.1. Classification (NCBI taxonomy): domain Eukaryota; kingdom Metazoa; phylum Arthropoda; class Insecta; order Lepidoptera; family Pyralidae; genus Ephestia; species Ephestia elutella. Next base: position 10,733,722 of record CM031575.1, read on the forward strand.
AATATGTGGAAGTGTTTCATAAAAAAATATTCGTGGAATATCGTTCCTTCGGTAAGCAATACGTGTTTTTTTGACGTGCCCAATGTTAATATACAATTTCGTGTTATTTTTGAAACAATAACCATTATTAGACTTTTGAATGCTATTTATCAGCAATATCATTATTTATTTTATAAAGTAGTGTATTCATTATAACCATTTCATAAGAAATACTACAAGTAATTTAATAATTTCGTAAATAGCATAGATCATTTGACAGATCCAGTTTTGTTTACTATGGCTGGGCCGAATCAAGGCAAATATACGAATTTAGTACCTATTCTATTAAAATCTCAGGAATTCTTTCTTGAAGATTAAAATGCACATTTTATAAAAATACTGACAGTGAATTTTATTTCAGGACAAGGAAAATATGCCAGAAAATAATACCTCAAGAAAGAGAACTGTTATGGGGAGTATTTCTCTTACGTACTACGAGTACCAGGACAGTGAATAGACGCCAACAACCATTAACATCATTGCAATGTTTCATTGCACGTGATTTTTAATAATTTAAAATAAATTTTATTGATTTAATAACTAGTATTTTTTCCCAAAAGGGATAGAATTTCCCATCGTAAAAAGCTGATGCAGATCCGTCCGCATACCGCGCACGGCTTAAGATTCAGCGTCTCAAAATTTTTGGTTTTGCTACACTGTACCGAATATAATTAATTATCTTAGATCCGACCCTGTATTCTGTCGTTGTGTGAATAATAATCTTAGTGTGTGTTTTTGCCATGCAATTTCAAATGACATGTTCAGTCTGCTTACTATTATTATATGTCTGTGGAAAAGCGTACATTCGGGTCCCCGGATCTGAAATTTCCGTACGGAAATTAACTGACGTGTGCGGCCGGCAAAGGATTTTATCAAATAATTTTAAGCTGTATATAGTCGATGCATTTACGCTACTAGACATAGGATAAAAAAAAATATTTATTGACGCAAATCAGCTGTCAAAGCCGGGTCGGTCGGTAAAACAGCTTCTGAGTTTTCCTAGGAAGGGAAGGAGGAAGGAAAAGTCAGTCAATAGATTACAATATTTTGGTATACAAGTCTGCGATTTTCTTTCTAGTCTCTTAATCGAAATATTTCGGAACACTTTTCTACTCTGTAATTTGTTGGCATTGAAGTATATCTCTCTATTATAACATATTTTGCTTCTTACGATTTCACATTGGACAAATTGATTATTTTCGGTGTTAGTTGATTATACATTCAAATACCGGCGGAAGGCGCTCGCCCCCGCTGCACTGCATTGGTCCGGAACTCGGAGGGGTCGGCTATGAGTAATACCGTTTCTCGTGCTGAGTGACGTCGTGCAGCGGCTGCCTGCGAGCGGCTCGGGCTCGCACATCAGTCCGACACAGTAGAGTGTAGAGGCACGACAGGACCCGCCCTCTTTGCGCCCCACACCCTGACTCGCAGTTTCGCACTTACGGTTTTACCGCACTCTATTGATCTTCTAGAACGGTACATAACGAAACTTTTCGTTTCATTAACATAAACGTGATATGGATAGCGCCGACGCACTTCTTGGAGGCCTCGCAGGCGGAGATGCAGTAGTCCCCACCGGAGCATCACTTTCTGAGCAATCTCTGAAGCGCGACCATGATTCCACGGACGACTTTGAGCACCTGGACCGAGAGAGCAAGCATGAGACCAACGAGTCGCCTCTGCATCAACCGCGCATCGCCAGTCAGAACTTCCTCGAAATGGAACGCGATGATCCATTCGTAGATATGCCACGTGCCCCCTCAGTGGCAGAAAAACTTGCTGACCAGCTCGCCGATAAGTTTACTGACAGCGAGTCTGACGCTGACACCGCGGGCGAGTCACCACTGCACCGCCCGGACACGGTGTCGCAGTCTAAGCCTAGCGTGCCTAAGTCAGAACCAACCCCCGTGACCCTTGATCCTACTCCTGTGCTCGCTCCTACTCCCGCACCTGCGCCAGTTTCGAAACCAGCATCGGAGCTTTTGGCGCCTATTCCACCAGTTGTATCGGAGCCTAAGCCAACGCCTGTGCCCGAACCGGTCCAGCAGGCTCCCGCTGTGGCCCCCGCCCCCGCGCCGCTCAAGAAGGAGCCGGCTCCGCAGCCAGCCTCCGCGCCTCTGGAGCCCGCCCGCGCCCCTGTGGCACATGTCATCGAAGCAGAAGTCATCTTCTGCCAAATGGGACTTGGTGAGTACATTCCGTTCTTGATTAGGTGCCTTCATTATTTACAACAATATGTTTGTAATGTAACAGATGCTTGCCTGCCTCCTTTCGTACCTTTATTTTATTATTACGTCATGAACATGAAACTCGATTAAAATTTATACAAACTGTAAAACCTACTGTATTGTGAAGATATTGATAAGCCTGGTAAGTACCTTAACCTTATTTATTGATGAATCATATTACGTATAAATGGTAGTCGTTTCTTCTATTTTTGTTGGCTGATTTCATCACCATTTTCGAAGTGCGCGGTAACGGGCAAGACAATGCGTTGGTGCGGACTGTACTTTTTGTGCACAAATGAGTCCAAACACGAGCTAGTTTCAAGGTAATTCAAATGCTATAGACCGTGAAGAATCACGTCTGACGGCGTTAGTCTGTTGAAAATCAAATAGTAGTTACTTAATTTATTCTTGTACAAAGACTCCAGCCTCCTTTATTTCACACTTTTGAGTTCTCAGTTTACTCTAAAGGTTTACTGCAGATGCAAGCATTAAGTCCGGCTATTGTACCATTTTAGTCGTATAAAATAAATATAAACTCATTACAACCTTCTTAACGGCGACGAATGAAACGGCAATGACTGTCGGTCAGAAGGAGGTTGGTGATAGCAATGGGTTGCGATCGCGAAACGACATCGAGATCGTTGACCGCGTTGCTGGCGATGGTGACGGTGCCGGAGTAACGGCACCCGCTGAACTCCACGCCACGACGCCACAGTCGGGAGAATGGACGTCTGACTGTGACTCACCCGGAAACGAACCTACTATAATTATAGAACAAAATAAATGCAGTTACAGACTCCAAAAAAGCTGGCTTAATATGACATTTTGTCCGAGATGCATCGGATGTTTTCTCGTGATGTTGTGTCTGATGTAGAGAAAATAATGAGTTATGATATAGTTTTTCTGAAAACCAACTCTTGCCTGACGAAACCACAAAATTCTTCCGCATGAGTAAATACCTACGCGCATGAGTTCATCGTCACCCATATTTTTGCCTCCCGAGCAGCATACTTATTTACGTCTTGCTTTGAAGACTGTCAGTCCATCCATGATAAATATGGTTAAAATACTAGATGCACTTATTGGCACGATAGATCCAGTAACTGGTCTGGTAATGTCACATTATCTGCTAGAAATGAAAATGACCAGGAATGCACATTATACAACGTCTATACATTCGGTATACGTACGATGTATGTACACATTCATTTACATATTATGCTTAGCTGTGCTCCCGTAGGAATTTCGGGGCAGCTAGATTTATCTGAATCATCATAAACAAAATCCAACTGACGCAAAGATTAACGATTATATTAATTAGTACCTTTCTTTCCTACAGAAATATACAAATACATAAACATTTTCTGAAGAATTTTCATGAAAAATGAACCTAAGTGGCGACGATGCCGACGACAATATGTATAACAGTGGCGTCAGCTCGAAAATCGATGCATTTCCATGAACCAACTACGTACACCGATGACTCATCGATGCAAATTATGAAGTCTTCCTTATAACTTACTAGCAGACTTTGGATATGATATGACCTAATATTTGCACTAGCACTTATCTTTTTCATGGAGCTGCAGTAATGTTATCGCAGCGTATCATGATAATGGCAATGTGTTATCGTGTGAAATGATCTACCAGAAGTAAGTCTGTTGCAAAATTTAATGGTTGCAAACCAAGCGGTATTTTCAACAGACTTGAATTGACAAAATTTTATGCACTTATTATTTACTAATTATCTTACCGCAATATCGGAACAGACTTATTCTATACTAGATTAGATTAAAATATACTAGTTTTTGCGCAATCAAATCGAAATTTACAAATTAGCTTTGCAAAACAATAAAATTTATTTTGGCCATTTTTGTAGTAATTGTCGCATTATTGATTGGATTGTCTTGCATAGATAATGAATTCAACAGTACTACTAAGTACTAAGTAAGTGCTACCAAGCACTAATCAGGCATTCCCTTTCTTTGGTTATTTTATTTATCATCATGGACGTCCTATAAGAGCACGAACTTCGCGTAGTAGTCGTCGGCGGCACCATTGCTAATTTTAGAAACAGTGCAACCATACCACGGCGGCGCCGTTTCGCTCCGCACAAGCAAAGATTCCTCGGCCCTGCGCTCACGTCGGTATTGGTTCGGCGCTCCACGTTTTTACAAACTGTGGCAATTGTTCTCATGTGGCTTATTGTACCTCGGGAGTGACTCACGAGTTTGAATATTGACGCTTCGTTGTGTGGATTTTATTGTGAACAAAACATGGTATCCGGAAGCGGTGATGCCGTCACGAGTGAGTAGTAGCCACATTATATATTCAATACCGGTAACCAATCTTCAAGATTAGCTTCGTCTTTGAATTGTCATTGGTTGAATTGCAACTTGTAATCAACCGACAGATGTATAGACATAGTAATAGTATGTCTTTGTAATTAGTCATGTCGATTGTCGCAAGGAGATAAATATGTATATCAAATACTGCTATTAATACTACATCCGTGACATTATTGGCATTATACTTACGTCAGATCATCACATCTCATTTCCACAGGTCATTTCTTTTCAATGGAACTTCAATTTAGTTAGAATTTTTATGATCTCGAAGATATTTTTAAGACTTGAATTTGAATTTGTTAAAAGTTGTGAATCTCACAGAAGTTCACTGCTTTATAATCAATTTTTGTACGATAAAAATGAGATTTAAATTACATAATGATTTATTTGGCATCTGTTCTTGCTAGTCCAATAACTCATTTGCTATTCCGGAATGTAGTAATATTTTTTTTAAATAAATATTGCTTAGTGCAAATCTTTTGAGTTTGGCGCCTGATGCATGACGGTCCAAATTCGCCAGTGTAATCGCGTCTCATGGTCTTGCTTACACTGCTAGGTTGAGATGAAGAACCTTTCTTCTAACTACATATTCACTGAATTCCTCAATGATTTCTTTGGATGTTGTTCCATTCTTTTCAACTTTATCAGCTGCCGATAAACTATGATCGAATTCTTTCCACTGCAACTTTATTTTAGACGTAAACAAAAACAAAATCGATATCATTGAACTTATAATCACGACGTCATTGAAGTAAAGTAACAGTATAAAATAAAGCTTTATTTTGTAATTTAGGATATTAATTTAATTAATTGATAAAATTACTATTGCTATGTAATCTACTCTCAAATTATTTTGAAGCCTGAACCATGGACGTATTATTGTTAATTTTTTAGTCATATTAAAGAAACTAAAAACCTTGTTAGATTTGCTTTTATGAAATGTATAAATTATAATTTTTCTGGACAAAGTACGAGTACATATTCGCAAAGTGCGCAGTATTTTCGCATGGACGGCGGGCGATGACTTCATTTTCCCTTCTCTCCGAACTCCCTTGACCTAATTCTGATCCCATCATCGGCACGCGCCCGGGTCGTCGGGACGTGTATCCCTTTGTTTGGGAAGTTGTGGCACCTGCCTGAGAGACTGATTGGTGCCAACCTCTGGACTATGTATTATTTACTAACGATTTTCAGTATTTTCCAGTGGCTTGTATATAAAATATAATTTCCTTCGTAGCTGTGTCAATAATCAAAATTCAGATAATCGGGCCACATCATCTAAATCTACACTAGTTAGAAGCAGTCTTCAGGTCCTCGACCTATCACAATGCAAGCAGTACCGCTACTCTACATATTGTATGGACTGTCATCGTCACAGTCACAGCATCCTAACGCGCTGTACAAAGAGACAAATCCGCTAGATTTTGTTTGCTCTGTGTTTGTTATAATATAACAGACTGATTTCAACCGAATTAGCTTAAGAAAGGGTTGTCCAAAATATTAATTCTGACAATGTTTTAACTGTAGAAGGTATTAAAATTTTATTTGGGCCCTAGATTTTGGATCCGGAAAGGAAAGCTACATACAGTCCATCCAAATCAGACTAGACGCAATAAAGTTAGGGCACCGGGCGGCAGCAGTGGGTGGAGGGATCAATACGTGCGCCTCCCGCCGACGCACACACGGATTCGCCTCGCCTTCAATTTGTTATGAGATGCCTTGTAGCTTGTAGCCATCATGTAGCCTCTGAACCTCTGAACATTACATGAATGGTATGCTATCAAAAGCCGAATACATTACATTGATTACATAGATGAGCTTGTACTGCACACACATGCGAAGCGAAGATGGAATGTCTTTTCTAATTCAATGTCTTTTCGCTTACTAACCTATAATCTCTCATTTAGGCACATACATACCTATTTGATAAATCTAAGTCTTCTTAATATTTGTCAGTGAATCCAGCCTAGCTTCTTTTAGAAAATTACCTCGAGCAATGATTTTCAAAAATCTTTCCTACTTCTCTATGTTACTAACGTAAATAGATAACGTGATTATTATGCAACATACCTCGTTCAACAAGGTGAAAAAATATTTATGGTAACAGAATCGCAATTCCAGTTGTAAAAAAAATCTTCGGGGCGTATTCATCAATAAGAGCGCAGGCGGAAATCCTGTCTATTTTTTGCCTTAATACAATATTGATTCCTGGTAGCAAATATCATTTCACCTTTGATTAATACGTTGTTTATATTTACCAACTGTCAATCATTAACGCTTACATATCCATTCTTTGTTTTCGGGAAAGTAGGCCAGCTTGCTATCACCCTGACCTACATAACAAGAACAATCATTTACGCAGCATTTTCTCTTACATTAAAATATTGCATTTGCGACTAAACCACAGACTAAACTTTTATAATAGCTACGCCATGTAGCGTTAGTTACGAAGGGTAACTTAATGAGTCATTGGGGAAACCATGATAGGTCCCCTTACAATGCCAGGTACGGTCTGAAATACTACGTCTTTAATAAATAATAGGTCTTTTCATCATCTCGAATCATGGAAGGCTGGAAAACACAAAAATAATTTTAGCCCTGTTTTACATTGTATTCTTTTTCTTTACTAGGTAAGGGTTTTTCGCTAATTCAACTTTTATACTTCTTGCAGAAAAAACATTTTTACTGCCCATCCATTTCTTTGATTTTTTGTTAGTATTCGGTTGCTTAGTATACTCAATACTCAATACTCAATATTTTATTGCATCCATAAAGTTGATATGGTGACAAATAAATGATAGTACATTTATGGACCCTGTCGGGCACAGCAACTTGGGTAGAAAAGAGGAGGTCGCATCATCTCATTTTATTAATAACATAATAAAAATCATCATCATCATATAGCATAATATAAATCTTAATTTCATGTAAATAATAATTTGTAATAAAAAAAATAGGTATAGGTATTATTGGGTATTAATTGATTAGTAGGTATTATCAAAATTTAGAATTTGTCATTTAAGTAGTCATTTATATTATAATAAGCTTTATTAATTAGGATTTTTTTCAATTTTCTATAGAATTGTTTATCATTTTCTTCGTCCTTTATTTGTTTTGGTAATTTATTGTATATTTTAATTGACATTATAAATGTACTATTTGAATTTAATTTTAAGTGGCTAATTGGTAGTAACAACATATTTTTGTGTCGTATAGTATATTTGGAATTTACATCTCCGCGTCTTGTGTATAATTCTGGGTACTTACGGACGAATTTACATATCTCGAATATATATAAGCTGGGGAGGGTAAGTATATTTAATTTTTTGAAATGTGGTTTGCAGCTTTCTGTTTCTTTGATATTTACTAGTATTCGAATTAATTTCTTTTGCATGGTTAATAAGTTGGGAGCATCTGCACTATTGCCCCACAATATTATACCGTAGGATAGCCAGGCATACGCGTAGGCATAGTACGTGCTCAACGCTGTATTGAGGTCAGTTGTTTTTTTGATTTCACGAAGTGCATACGCGAAACTTGATAATTTTGATCTTAATTTGTTAATGTGTGTTTTCCAACTAATGTGGCTATCTATGGTTATGCCGAGAAGGTTAAATTGGTTTACGCATTCTATTTTAGTTCCGTTAAACGTGAAATTTACATATAACGTATATGTATAGTCAATGTAAAAGAATTCATGAATTGTGACCGGTTCGTTAGAGGAGATAAACGCTACGTATGATAGGTACGCTCGAATCCACACATTGAAACTGAAAGTGATCTGACCAGTGTCTGTCCGTGGTATAATTCCGAAGTGATTGTCTTATTGTGACTGGTGAGTCTGGTGACGTCAGCAGAAGTGACCTCCATCTCTATTTTTATCAAGCATCAGTCTGACTCGTCATTTCTAGCCATCAATCAAATCAGCGCAAAGATGCACTATGAGCAGTGCATAATATGTTAATGTCACCAATAGGCGATAACACAATGAGACTTCGCCGCTAGTACATTTCCATTAGACTAATCAAACACATTTTATACATATAAAACAAAATAAGTAGGTGGCAGGCTATTTATTATTTTTTTATTTCTCGCTGTAGAAGGAGTGCCGTGCGTGATTACATCGTTATGTCTCTGTATGTGAGTCATAGTTTGCTCATCACGCCATAGTGCCATGACTACCTGAGCCTTGAATGTTCCATGGTCTCGGTTTTCTAGAGCTGATCTGTCTGTCGTGCTTCTTTTCAGAAAGATGGGACTTTGACAATTCGTTACTACAAGAACTATTGTATACTTAACAGAAAATTAATGAAGAGTTCATAAAAATTTCCCCTAACGCCCATGTGACGGTAGCGAAACTGCCATACCAAGCCACATACTAAACTGTAGAGTTTGTAAAGTTAGATCTTATAGAGTTAGGGCGTGTACGTACGTGTAGAGTCAATAATAGCTTGGCTCTACAGATTTGATATTTTTTTTGTCTTGGCAACATTTTTCATGAAAATGTTTTTGGTGGGATTTTACTTCTTTTTGTTAGTTGATTACAAACTATTAATTGTATTTTTTTAAAACTTGAAATAGGTACGTATTTTCTTATTTGCATTATGAAGTCTTAGTACTTGTATCATTTAAAGGTTTATTTTTTAGGAGTCCCTATATCAGACCTCCATCCTTTAGTTTAAAGGGTGGGGGGGTGATTTACAAAAAGTCCTGAAATATTTTTATTATCATACTAGCTTTTGCCCGCGTGAATTTCCCACGGGAGAAGTTATTCTTCCCGGGATGAAAGGTTTCTTACAGTCAAACTTGTGGTTAGCGGGATGAAAAGTATCCTACGTCCTTCTCATTACTTCTAACTATGTGTATGCGAAATTTCAGGAAGATTGGTTCAGTAGATAAAACGTGAAGAGGTAACAAGCAAATAAACAAACACACTTTCGGATATGTAAATCAAATGATTTGGATATGCAGTAAAATATTCGTACAATGCTCTTTATATGACAAGTTATCAAAGAGAAGTCAACATGTCTAGATTGGATGACGATCCACATAGTAGCATCACATGAGTAGTTAAAGTGGTAGTATTCTTGTGTGCATTAGTGCGTAGATTTATGCGTTAACTTGCGGCTTTAGTGATTTCACTTTCTTTACCAATGGACTCTTAATTATGTTCACTATACTCCACACGCACACGCACATGCCATCCAAATACTGCACTGACTTATCAACGCTAGTTTATTCTGTCATGTTTATTTATATTTGAGCAAAATGCATGAACCTGGGGGTCGTCCACCATTGGGTTTTGACAGTTCAGGCACGTACTTCGTTTCACAGATGGATGGATACACACCATGTACACATACAATGATTAGATGTGTGTGTATCCGTCCACACACACTATTATAAAAAACATTTGGAATGTATAGACAATACAAAAAAAAATATATTGGCAAACTGTGTAGGGATTGCATGAGTAATTAACCGGCATTTGCCGATAAGCTCAATTTTTAGAGAAATATGTTAAAATTTTAAGATAGGTACCTATTGTATATTATCATTTCCTGAAGTCCGGGGTAATCTGTGTATATGATTCAAGTAAAATTTAATTATAATTTTGCTTTATGAAATCTTTGCCGCAATATGGCTTTATGAGAATAGTTTTATATGCCGAGTGAAATATGAAATTGTATATTTAAGTGATTCCCTATTCAGATTTACCAGAAATTGAGGGAGTTAATTTGAGAATGTTCGATTCGGGTTATCGTGAGGTATCTTTCGTTTAAACTCACATCGTTTTTTCAGATTAGATAAAATATTGAATATGTGCTTTTTTTTCAAAAACAAGTACAATTTTATTACCAAAAAAAGTTTGTGAAAATAATTACATTTTTTTATTATTTTATTTATTGCGACTAGAAAGTCGCGGTTTGCCGTGTTGACCGCTATACCACAACAATTTGTATAAAATGTTCTGTGTTACCTATTTATGAATTGTACTTACTCATTATTATTCAATACTAAGGGGTAAATATTAACAGCTGGCAACAGTGAAGGTGTCAAGAGTCAATCCATCAAAAATATGTCAAGAAAATTAAAATAAAATGATAAAGTAGGTTCCTACCAAAGAAGTTTTATACATTTTATAGGTATCTATCATAGAGCAACACAGACTAAACGCGAAAGTCCTTGTATAGTATCAACCATGGAACGAATAAGAATGTATCTAACTCTAACTCCACAGAAATAAAAATATCTACAACAATTTTTAAGCTTTTCTTGTTTCTGTGGTGCTACCGGTATAATAAGTTTATGGTTGTCTGCTTTTTGTAAAAAGAAAATACTCTATTGAAAATTCTAGTTTGGAGAGATTGCAACCGGTATTTATCGTTAAAGACTTTGATTCGTGAAATATTCATGGCTGGAAATAAAATATCATCTACAAAAAAATACATTAAATTTTCAAGGAAGACACAATGATGTTTACCCTAAATTTCAGGAAAAGCACAAAATTATTGTATAAATGTCCCCAAGTCCGAAAAATATAAATCCAATTTTTTATAAACATTTTTCGCTGCTGCCTGGTAACACTTTTATTGAATTTTGCATTCTATGTACTCTAACAGTTTTTTTTTCTTCTAACTAGCTTATCTAACTTTTAACTAATATTATAAATGCGAAAGTTAATTTGTTTATTTGTTTGTTACCTCTTTACGCTTTATTTACCTGACCAATTTTCCTGAAACTTCGCATACATATAGTTAGAAGACCGGTAGGACCAGAAAGACATGGTACCTTTCATCCTGGGAGCACTGTTCCCGTGGGAAATTCACGCAGGCGAAGCCGCGGGCAAAAGCTAGTAAATTATAAATGCCAAAAAAAGCAATAGTATTTATTTGAATTATATTATATACTAGCTTTTGTACGCCGCTTCGCCCGCGTGATTTCCCACGGGAACAGTGCTTTTTCCCGGAACGAAAGGTACCATATATCCTTCTTAGATTTTCGAACTATGTGTACCTATGCGATATTTCAGGAAGATTGGTTCAATAGATAAAGCGTGAAGAGGTAACAAACAAACAAATAATTAACAAACAAACTCACTTTCGCATTTATAATATTAGTTAGGATAGGATTAGGATTAGTTAGGATTTAGGAAGGTACGTAGTATTGGATTAGTATATTCTCTGGACAAAATTGACAAACCTACAACTTATTTAATTTGTAATGCTTGGTAATTTTTTTAAAGAGGTTGCCACATTTGACTGACGTGATTTGACCACAGACATAAAATACTCTAAAATAAAATATATCCAAGCTTGATAATATGTCATAAAATACATTTAACCCAAAACATTTTCAAGTAGCAAAATATGTTAATGTAATTTGTTATTTACCTACATTTTACCTAGTACATTTATAAAAGATAAAAATAAACAAATATAGCTCTATTTCAAGGTGGAATGCACAGATGGAATCAAAAGCTCGATGTAACATTAAACCATTGCTTGATTCATAAAATTACAAGATTCAAGAACTGATTTATCTCCTAATTATGGTCTAAAAAGAGAAGGAAAAGGCTTTGACTATTCTGCGTAACAAGAGATGTATACACTTATACCTATTTACTGTATATATACATCATGTTTTTAATAAATAAATATATGTAAAATATGACTTGTTATTTATTTAAGAAACCTACTATGTAACTATGATAAAAGTACAAAATATTGTGCATTGAAAGCAAATGCACGTAAGCCTTTCCTACGATAATATTTGATTTCTTTCTGTGTAGTGATCAAGATTATGGATCAGCCACTTGTTAGGCACTATAGGCTATTTTATTTAAATTATGTACTTTCTCCACGCATTATTATAGTCAGGCGCTAGAAAGTGCTACATACTAGATTGACAAAAGCTTGAGAACAATGCCTTTATTTATTGATCCATACTAATATTATAAATGCGAAAGTTTGGATGTGAGTTTGTGAGTTTGTGAATTTGTGAGTTTGTGAATTTGTGAGTTTGTGAATTTGTGAGTTTGTGAATTTGTGAGTTTGTGAGGATGTTTGTTACTCAATCACGCAAAATCTACTGGACGGATTTCGATGAAATTTGGTACAGAGGTAGATAATGACCTGGAATAGCACATAGGCTACTTTTTATCCCGAGAAAAAGCACTGTTCCCGTGGGAAATTCACGCGGGCGAAGCCGCGGGCAAAAGCTAGTATTCTATATAAAGTACTCTCATATAGAAATCAGATATATAGTACTAATTGCATGCATCTGAGATGCTCAAAAATCCAAAAATAGATATTCTATAACGTCTAATAACGTACCTAACTCAATGATATAAACATATTAGACGTGACGTATTACTTGGCTTGGCTGTTCTCGATTACATACAATATTTTTCAATTTAGTAATTGAAACAACCAATCATAGGCCAAGAATGAAGGTTCGTTTGCTGCACGTAGTTGCTCCGCGCTATCTTGAGCTGACGGAAAAATATCATTGAAAGTGCTCGCTTTTCCGTATCTTTCGTTGTCAAAAGCAAATGACAAGCTGTCGAAAAATGCAGTTGTGTGTGTAAAATTTTCTGAGATTCCTGTGATTGGATGATCGACGATCGTTCGGAGTGGTGTGTAACTGTCTAATCGACCCGTGAGTTGAGGTTGGATGCGGTTTTGTGCTTGTGTGTATTCGGTAGGAATACACACAAGCACAAATCACGTGGTTTCACGTGTCACGTCCAGCACGTAAGGCACTTGGGAGACGACCTTCTGACCACAGAACCTGACATTGTTATGATTGGATTCACCGATACATCGCCGACGATGATTATCTACTTTATTGGATTCCTAAATAAAGCCTTAATGTATTAGTGAACTGTCTGATTCGAGTATTCCTCGACCATATTTTATTTTACATTGAAATAAATAGAAAGTATGTATCAAAGTTTGTATAATTTTGAAGTAAAATTTAATGCTTGTAAATAAATTTAGAAAAGTACATAGGAGTAACCCTATCTTGCTTGCTTTAAGCTAGTTTTGAGTGTAACATGCCCCTTATGTTATAACACGACGCTGTCAATATAACCAACTAATCTAGTGGGCTTTCCACCCGTTCCGTAAATCAGTTGTTGTTTTTTGTTAATATGGTGATGGTACAACGAGGCGCTGCATAAGTTGGAGGGTGGTAGGTACTGGCGAAACCTGGTGCAGCTGTGATATGGTGGAGTGCTGGTGACAGTACAGGAGCAGCAGCAGGTGGCGCGCATGCGCGGCGTTGGGGTGCGGGGCGGTGCGCGGGGCTGCGCCGCCAGTATCGACGCGAGAGTCGGGCGCGGCGCGCGTCCGTCCGCCGCCTTTTACCGCCGCACGCTCCGCGTTACGTAAATTGTCACCATGGCCGCCTCCGGGCCCTCCCTGTGCAGCGTCCTCAACCCGAGTAAGTGCCCTTCCCGCGGCTTCGCTTGGCCCGCCTCCTTTTCCTGTCGCGACTAACCCGCTAACCGCAGCCTTCTATTACAGATGCCTGGTTCGACCCGCAGAGGCTGCATCCTGAAGGTGAGTGGTCGCAGAGGGCGGGTGGCAGAAATACGCATAGGTCGGCGCGCCGCCAACCGGGCTGCCCGGGCAAGCGCGCGCCGGCCCTGCGGCCCTGCACTGTGACCCAGTGACCGCTGTGTTCAGCGTCAGTGTTGTGTGAGCTCAGTGTTGACACCGCTCAGTGATCACAATGTGGTGCCGCCACCGTCGGCGCCCACCGACGGCTGCGCATTGCCTCTCACTTGGAGACAAAACAATAATAACTCCATCATTGAATATCAACTCTGATATGCATGATCATACTAATTGTATCACTAACACTTGCATCAATCATTCGTCATGAATTAATAGCTAACCTACTTTTATTTTCCAATGTAACTGACAATTATACGCGTCTAAATTATTTATCTTGTCTCTTGGTACCTATATGATTCCTACTTAAACACAACGATAGGTACCGACCCATTTTTCAATTAGGAAATGTACTTTTTATTGTATATGAAACAGAATATAAGGCAGTAATAGCTTCTTCAGTCATTTTAGTTTATTCGGGAAAACTGTTATCAGATATTTTAAAAGAAAATAACGCTCGTCTACAGCACAGTCGTATCATTACAGTTCTAATCATTACTGTTTACAATCAATTGACCCCTGCCTTTTGTTCCTTTTAGTAGGTAGTGGTCTAATTTCAACCTTAAACTTTTACTTATTGACGTTCCCAGTTCTCATTTATTCATTCGAATGTGTATTCAATTATACTTTCTGTCGCTCCAATTACTTCGTTAACTAATGAAAAGTACCCTTATGTAGTATGCACTGAATTGATAGTCAGATTGGTAGGCCCAGCAATGCTCCACACGCATGCGCCCGCTCGCACTTGCCCGCCAAGAAACATCACCTCTGCCAAGATTAAATTAGACCGATTTGATCTGACATTGAAGTCTCAAACAAATTGATTTACTATTGTTAATTATTCCATTGTCTCATAATTTTTCATCACTTCAAATGTCAATAAATCAGAGACAGTGTCATGCACGCCTATTGGTCGACTATCCAACCACATATTAGGTAAAATCTATGTGATTATATTTTTTCTTATATCAGAACCATTCTGCAAAAGCAACTTATCTAGTCTCTGCTCCTGTATGAGTCATTATGATTTCCCAACCTCGGCGATCCTAATTAAATTAGAGAGATGTACTCACTGATGGCTGACGTCCGACCATTTGGCTATTTACTAAATACTTTAAGGTTCTAATAGCAATGCGAGGCCAGTAATCTGCTTCTCTTGTTTCTATCGGCATAAGAAATTCTATCGGACACTCGAGGCCGACTTGTAAACTCAGTCTGCTAATGAATACGATATGTGTGTACTCGGAGACTCTGAATAAATGGCTCGGAGTAGGTACACATACTGTCGCTAATAATTCCTACTTTGTTTTCTTTCACATCTTTAAGTACGTCACACACACATCTATACTATACATAATTCTCACTTATGTGAGGTCGGTACAGTAGGTACTAGTACAAGGTATGTTAATTCTTTCCATATTGATCTCAAGCTTGGTATTTAACTCGACATTCTTATTCCTTTCGTTTCAAAACCTTTATACCTATTTATTCCTAACTATTCCTTCATCAAGATTATAGGAAATGTATCATGACATGAATCCTTATTTCTCACTCGAACAAAATTGTTCACTGTAACACTGACTTCATTAGCATTAAGATTCGATCTCATGTTGCTTCCACGTGTTCATCTTGTCTTGTCTACAAAAGTAATAATAGGTACACCAGACGTCTGAAGTTGACACACTAAGATTAGGCCTATGTCACTGTTTCATGTGAGTATTTTATCATGTTGTTCAACGTTTTTTTCTGTCTATATCTTTTTAGTTTCGATAAACGATAAGATTGCGCTTTCTTTTTCGACTTTATTGTAATTCTTATCAAAGTACACATACAACGGTGCTTCAGTCTACATAGCTGCGATAAGAATATTTGTTGCTGTTTTATCAATCTCCTCAAAAATGGTTTGAAGAGCATGACCTGACTATGTCATTACTTGTTTTTCTTTAAAATTGGATTGTCAGTGTTTTGTTACTTGTTAGATGGGGCTCAACTCTGTCGGCTAGTGTTTCCTTTTGCATTCAGACTGCCTATAGTATATCGGGCGTTGCTTGTAGTTTGTGTTGCAGTCTGTCAATCACGTCGTCGGCGCGCGTTGGCGATTTATAAGCAGTTAAAAATGTTTAAAGTTAGAAACTTGCACGCTACAATACTGAGCAATAAAGGAGTTCTATAGTCTGGTAATGTCGAGTATAGCATTAAATATTGTTATCATGTACAATGAAATGGGGAAAATAAATATGTAAATGAATAAATAAACTAGTGGTTCTGTGAGAACAGTAGACCTCGCGAACCCTTCCACGAAATAACCGATATTTTACCGTGTCCCTGGCTTAGAAGAGTTTTGAAACCAACCTACCAATGCTGTAAAGAAAGTAAAAAGTTCTTGTGGTTGGTCAATACCACGAAAAAATTGACTGAAACCTGCCTTTTCCGCCTCGAAATAATATAAATAATAATAATAATAAATATATACGGACAAATCACACAGATTGAGTAAGTTCAAGACTTTACGGGATGCTAATTTAACAATACTATATTTTATAACAAATACATATATGTATAGATAAATATCCAAAACCCACGTCAATCTGAAAAAGATTATTTTCCATCTGTGACCCGTCTGGCGTGATGAACGTTAGGCCACGGAGGTCGTCAGTCGTCAGAAATGCATGGTTTGATCTATTGGTTATTTTATTTATAATTCAATGGTTATATGTATATTTATGTAATTTGCGCAACAAAATTAAAGATCAAAAAAGAAAGTTCAATTTGAAATCGAATCTATTATATACATATACGTATATATTACTTTTTTTAATAGGATTCTAATCATACAATGAAGTTTTTTGATATCAGATTTATTTCAAGTGTTCAAGATAATTCCACCAAGCAAAGCAATCCACAATACAATACCATTAACCAAATAAATACTTGAGTTTTTTTTTTTCAATTTGCGTGTACCACCCTAGATCTCATCTATGCTTCTCATCAGGCAAGATAGAGGCCAAACGCACTCAGTTTAAAAAAAAATACACGCAATTCAAACAGTCTCATTTTAATCAATAAATCAAGTCACTCTTAAATGAATTTGCGAGTATTAAAAGCTTTGCTGCGCCATCTATTGATTTATTTGTGAACTATCGTATAAGAATTTAATATATGGATTTATAGCGGTTTTATTGAATTTCACTATGTTGTTCATACAAAAAAGTTGCGTCTTAATAAGGATAACAAATGTGTATAATGACATTTTTGATTTTTTTTTAAATAGCTGAGATATAAGGTTTTCTTTATATATTATCGCCATTTTATAAAATTTCGAAAAACTGGCTCGACTAAAAAATTCTATAAAATTACCGAACCTGCTCACAAAATTTCATAAGAATCGGTTCAGAAATGCGACCTGTAGGCGATAACATCCGGACAGACAAAAGAATTTTCGGCTAGTGGAAACTGAGACGCTTCGCTCGCTGCGCTCGCTCGGTCGATAAAATATGAAAAAAAAAATGACTGGAGGCATGTATAAGAGGTGTTCATATATATGAGCCTAGTATTCAATAAAGCTCTATTTTTATCATTTCATCCTATATTTTGCTGATGGTGTTATAAAATTCCTTTCTTGGATAAATGAGCACTTGTTCGTGTTCAAAAGACAATTGGATGAACAACTAGCACAGAATCCATCATACTGTCGTAGTACTTCTACGGCCAGTTGATTAAGATAGTTGCTTCAGTATTATAGTAGCCCTCTTACATAAAAGGTAGTAAGTATCAGAGTATCCAGGATAACTGGAATGACGAGGCAATCATTTGTCAGACTAGCGACTTGTACTGTTTACAAGACATTCCCATCACATCACACGGAAGTGTCGCGTTATTTTTACCCTCACTGAGTAGCTATGCCATTGTACTAACAAATATTTCTGTTTCAAATACATTTCTTCTTGTTTCTATCCGGAATTTAATATACACTCCGCATTCTCACTCGACGAATTTTGGCAGAGAATCCGTTTTAGAAAAGTTCATTGATATTGTTAGCAATAGGTAAACGAACATCTGAACTGTACTAATTTACTTACTGTATTTTTTCTTGTATTATAGTTGTGATTGTCATCTTAGAAACAAAATGATAAAGGGTTATTATGGTGTAGTAACTTATAGAACCAAAGTTATTACAAATACGCTTATTAGAAGCTGTGCTATTAGGTGCTAATTGAAGAACTTGGGAAGAACTAAGGGTAGACTAATAAATCTAATCGGCAAAATAAATTAGGTACCTTATTCAAATTCTTCTTCATCTTATAATGCATAGCTTTCTGCCAATAGAGCTAGATAAATATAGTTACTCTCTGTAAATATTTTGCTACGATATGAAATTACCACGATAGAATAAGTGGAGCTCCCCTTCGGTTTCTGCTTCCGTGACTGCGTCATTCAACTATGATTTCAACTGTCTGTACCATAAAGAGTTTGTAAGATATTGGTTCACCTAAGTCCTAAGATCCCAAAAGTGCCAGATCTATTGCAAATACCATCTTATCAAAGACGGTAAGTATGCATTCTTGCTACTTTGTAAGCGGGATCAAATTACAGAAAAAATATTTT
This sequence comes from Ephestia elutella, assembly GCA_018467065.1. NCBI lineage: Eukaryota > Metazoa > Arthropoda > Insecta > Lepidoptera > Pyralidae > Ephestia > Ephestia elutella. The sequence continues at coordinate 10,752,622 of CM031575.1, forward strand.
TCATGTTTCTTTATCTTGATGATGTCATAATTTAATAAAAAATGAAACAATATATTAAAAGTATGAAAATATTTAAGAAACAAATGTTAAAAACAAATTATCCGTAAAATAGGCCCGCTTTGAATTGAAACTACCAAGTATGCATACCGTCTTCCAACCAGCATGTTGAATCTTCAAAAAAAAAAAATTTCTGAAAAGGCGTACTTCTGTCGTTTTTTGGGCCACTTCTTGTTTATGTAGTAATAGTATGTAATTAGCAATGAGTCATCTTTTTAATTTCTCGACTCCCGTGCACATCAATGTTGAGTAAATGGCAGTAAATATACAAATCGACCTCATTTTCTTTTTTCCACAAATTTGACGGATCTTCCGGGACGTGTTCTAGTAGCATCGCTCAAGCATTCAGCCGGGCCTTTGAATTGAACGACCTCTCATCGATCAATACCATCGTTTGCAGAATGTCTGCCACTAAACACTGCTATTATGGACTATCTGAATTATATTTGAGTTTGTTTAACAACGTTTCATTAATCACAATCACTTTTCTGTAGTCTGTATAGAATGGATTTGGTCAAAATTAGAATGAAAATGGTTATTAGCTATTCCATAGGTTCATATTATCTAACTTTGTGAGGATGTTTGTTGATTTCCTTCACAAAAAAGCCATTGGATGAAATTCAATAAAAGAGCAGATCAGTGATCATTCACTCTATGTCTCTCTCTCAGAACTCTCGTCAAATCCTTCGTTTATTCTGTGCTGGTTTATTCTTATAGGATTTTCCCAATGAAGTAAAGGTTCGGTTCGCAATATTCATGTTCAAAATAAACTAAACCTTTCTTGACCAAAATATCACGTTGCTAATTTTGTGATGTTTATCATCTGCCTTATTTATCCCTTTTTATCTGGGGTCGGCGCAAAATGTCTTCATGCTGAGATTATCATTTTGGGTATGATCATGATCACGCCTCGGGTCAATTTTCATAAAATGTTTTCCACTATACTTGAGTGGGTGGAAAGATGTAAAAAAGATATGTACCATAAACATCAAACGGTAATCAATTTTTATTAGTAGAAATATCAATTCTCGTAGTGTGTGTTACACATATGCAAATGAAAGAAATTACACGCACGATAAAGTAAGAAAGTCTGATATCAGTGAAACGTTGCACAAAGGTGAACGTGCGTTTGTCAAAGTCAATGCACCGCTTATCATTAAAGTTATTATTGTTTGCTAGTTCATTTTAAGTCCATAACATGATAGACTAAGTAAAGCAAACAATGATGACCTTTATTGTACAGGTTCATGAGCCAGGATGACAAGTTAATACACTGAACAGAAGATTAGATGGATAAACCATTTAATCTTCTGAAGCTCGGTATTTAGAAAAAAATATTAAGTAAATAAATGTAAGTAAGCCTGTACTTTAACTTTTGTAAAATCTTGGGTTGATGGATTAACTGTAGGTATAAGTACAACAGTTAAGCGCATGATCGTGCAGTTACTTACTGCATACGGGTCGGAACTCTGAAGTAATCGATTCTAAGTCATTGACCGATGTACGTCGTACGTACATGAGATTACGAGTATGTATGTGTCCTCTATCAGTCAGTATGAGAGAATGATATGATGGCTATTTAAAACTTACGTGTATGGTCCAATGGTAAGTATTATTTAGGTACAGTTTATACATGTATAATCAAGTAAGCGGCGGTAATAGAGGCGAATTTGCATTGTTAATAATGCTGATGAAGTGATGACTAAGAGTTGTGAAAAGAGGCTAATGAAAGGTATAAAGCAGAGGTACCTAGTTGAAAGCTTTGGCTAGGATAAATTTTTACGAACGTGTTCCGATCAGACGGCATACCTTTTTAAAGTGGGATATTAGAAGCACCCATAAACTTATTATCATTTGAGGCCTGATCAAGTAAATTATTCCAACCGCCTCTGTCTATGGTCGGATCAGCCAGAGAGTGCTTTCGAGTCGTGCTGCACCACATTCAACCATCTGAGTTTTAGTTTACGCCTGTCTCGGGTCTGCCATTTTATCCAAGGTGTTCTTGCATCCTCCATGGCCTGCCCATTGAAGACTCTTTGAATTTCACGACATTCGGGTCATCGAACATCTCATACATACAGCTCGTGGTTCTTATCCGCCAGTTATCACCATCAAACATTGTAAGCCAGTACCCATAATAACTGGTAAGCGTGTATGAATGCTGTATCCACTTGCTGGTATAGTGTCCGCAGAGAGGAAATTGGTGCCACCGAACATAAGTCCCAGCTGCAAGATTGCCGACACTCTCTGCATAACCACTGTCCTGTCCCTGAAAGCCTAAAAAGCCGCAATAGCTTCGTGAGAAGTGTTAAAGCCCTTGAGTGTGGTGTAAAGGAGGCTAGATACAGACTTTGGCAGAGAGACCACTTTGTAGCCAAAAGTGGCGGAACACTTTTCGGGTACAATTTGAATGGATCGTTGGAATGGCATCGACACGCCAAGAAGAAGAAGCGTGTATGAATGAAGAGAATGATGTAGAGAAAGCAATAGAGACCTTTAAGGATCGTAGCAACTGAAAATACCATTAGTAGAGTAAATCAAAATAATTTTAGAATAAGGTCAACGTCTTGAATGCGACAGCCAAGACAACACACAAGACAAGACTTGCGACAGATAATTTATATGAACCTTTGCTCGAGATCTATATAGGATTATAGCAATAAATCCCGTCTATACAGCAAGCAAGTCTAGTGTATCGATCGTATCGATGTGCTCGTTTTAGCGCCTGCGCGGTAATTTTGACAACGATGCGCATGGTCGCAAAATCGATCAGTGATTGATGGAGCGTAGGCGCACTTACTCAGCCAGCAGCGCGACACTTCGATGAATTGTAAAATCGATACGAAAATACTTATACTATTTTTATTAGTCTACAGTTCTTCATAAATTTCATAATGTACGAGTACGTACGTATACCAGTTTCAGTGATGGGCTAATTTATGAAATGTGTTATGCGAGTATTAGTAGTGTAGAATATTCGTTTGTGGAATCTCATTTTGGGTTACCCCATTCGAAACATCAGTTCTTATCATCATTGTTTATTCTGTTATGTCTCGTTTTATACTGGATCTTATTTACTCGGTACTTGCCTTTAACTTATGAAAAACTTTGTGGTGTTTTGAAAAAATAAATGAGATTTTTACAATTATATACATACGTATAATCCATCTCTATTTAAGAACTATGCTCTAGCTTGTCGATATCATTATGTTAAATAGTTTCTCGGTTTCATTTAGGATATCAGGTTAATCGATATTTTTTTAATCATCCTAAAGATCAATACCACCATATCGTTAGAAGTTTTGATCGAAGTGAAGTCATTGACCTTTACGTCTGTATTTTCTGAATTTAGAGAACCGTCCAGTCTGTGACTCATTTTAAACTCAAAGGAATCGATCACTTTTATCAATCCATCTGGCTGCTGCACTTGAGTTTATTAGTTCAACGCTTAAGCGTAACTCAAACGTATTAAAATAACTTAAGATAATGATATGTTTCTGCTACTTCGGAATCTGTCTGAGCATAAGTATACGCGTTTTTATGATAACGTGATAGCCTTATGAAACTGATATAGTTGGCGAGTAAGACAGTTGTTGGTTCGGTATGTTTTCACGGGCGACAAACCGCAGTGGCGGTCTAGGTGATGGTGTCAGCAGCCGTCGCGGGTGACGTGTGTAGAAAGGTGGGTCCGCGTGGCAGCGCGGCCATGTGCGCGGGCGCCTCCTCCCGCTCGCTCACTCCGCCGACATGGCGCGCCCCAAGCAGTCGCCTCGCCACGCAGCTCAGATCCAAGATCTTCCACCTCGCGGACCAGGTATAGCCCTTATCCTACGCCAGATTTATTCCGTGCTCGCGTTGAAACCGGTTATTCAGTGCACATGCTTGTAGAACCACATAACGGTGTGCACAGTGCTGTGGAGACAAGGGCCCTAGCGGTTCAGTGGACCCGTGTGGACGTGGAACTGGGAAACTTGTGAGAGCTTTTGTGTGGATTAAAAATGTTAATTAGGCATTGTGTTGACAAAGATGCGTGGGATGTGAGTGTCCAAATCTTAAGGATGTAGTTTCACTTAACATTAAATTTATACCGATAACTAAAAACTACGTTTATTGCTAGATTTTTATATATGGTAATTTAATATAACTGGTTATATCACAGAATTATGTATTCTGTATAGTACAAGTAGATCAACATCATCATATAGAAATTTGCCTACATCGAACTTGTTTTTGGGTTGCGTTTCCCTTTTCATTGCATCGTCATCAGTTAGTTTATGCTCTGTATATTTATTGGATTGATTTGCTGACGCGTAAAATTTCTGCACTATCTAAAAAAATACCAAATTTATCACAATATCAACTAGAAGATTATTTTATCTGTTATTATTTGTCATTGATACTCAAGACGATCACAGAGAATTGATGGAGTTATTATGTTTTTATCTCTACATTTATTCTTCACGAGAAGCACGATGTTAAGAATTAATACTTTATTTTTTCTATGATTGGATTTGTCGGTGACTTTCTTTCTTTCAAATTTCTGTTTATTATTTCATTTATTCAGGATGGAAAAATATTTATAGCGGTACCTAAGCCTATTCATAACGGTGTCCCACTTGGTTCAGTTTGTTTTTGAATTGCATGATAGAGTTGCATTTATATTCAAAGTTGTTCTCTTTTTTTTGTGTAAAATCGTTAGAACTAATATAGCTTAGTGTAAACATTTCTTGTATAGTTTAATACGTAGATAGATCCATACATTGCATTTATAAATGCTTTGACTTCATTGTTACCTGCAAGTCTGGATGTGAAAGGCTTCGAGATCCTAGTTTAATCAGTTCGAAAGGAACTGCTTTCAAATTGAATGAAGTTGTGATATAATTTAGCTAACGAAATGAAGCACAGTATTCACTTTCGCTTTTACTTACTTTAAGGTTTGTTTTATTGTTACACTGTTAGCTGCTTTAAAATCCAATAGACCGTTGTCGTTTAGTCTTTCTGTTTTGAACCCAACCAACAAGTCTCATCTAAATTCCCCATTTATATATTAACTTTTTACAGTCGAACAACGTATTTTTCACCTACCTATGTTTAGAACTCCATAGAAGTTTTCACTAATCCTTTGTGATCCAAGATTCGTAATTTGTAGATTTTCTAGCAGTAGATAGAGATCCCTTTCACTTTGTTGACCCTATGTCGTATTATCAGAAAACCTTGCGAAAACCATAATGTTTTGTTATTAATATGATTTGTTATGTATTCCAGTTGAGTCCCTGATCTACTGGCGCAATGCGGCGCGGTCAGGGGCAGCCCTGGGAGCCGGTTTGGTGCTGCTCATAGCCCTGGCCTGCTGTTCCGTGGTGTCGGTCCTTGCCTACGCCTCCCTCCTCGCGCTCTCGGCAGCCGTCGCTTTCCGCATATACAAAAATGTGCTCCAAGCCGTACAGAAGACTAATGAAGGACATCCCTTCAAGTGAGTATCTTTCATACTTGAGTATATCCTAGGGTTTATCAAACTCCTATTTTCAAACTCTAGTATTTTCTTATTGAGTCTAAATTATAGTATACTAGCTTTCGCCCGCGGCTTCGCTCGCGTGAATTTTCCACAGGAACAGTGCTTTTGCCCGGGATGAAAAGTACCCTATGTCCTTCTCCGTACTTTCAGCTATGTGTATACGAAATTTCAGGAAGATTGGTTCAGTAGATAAAGCGTGAAGAGGTAACAAACAAACAAACAAACTCACTTTCGCATTTATAATATTAGTTAGGACATAGAGCGATAGTCAATTTCATCACTGTGGAAATATATATATTTAAGGATAAGTTGATTCAGTATCACATATTACTTTATATTATCTTTACATAGCTATGTGCTTATGTTTAACGTATTTAGTTATATGTGATAAGAGAAACAGTGGCATCATAATATTTTATGACTCCACTTGACACCACCAATGTTTTGCCAGAATGATTATTGAATACCGTATTTCAACCAAATCGGTCTGTTTAGTTTATCCCTAACAAACAGATATTCATAGTGTCCTGAATATAGATGGCAGCTGCCTATTCCATCCGAATAACCTCTTCTCGTTGCAAATTAAAACAAAAATCGAAGATGATAATGGATTGCACCTTTATGGGAATGAGCAGGAGTCAGATCATCATCAGATTGCTCTTAGTTTAATCACAGATAATATAATACTATGCTACTGAAAAATAGAAAATAATTGATCTACCGCGAGTTTGGTCTAACTAAACGTTTAGTTAGAATTTTGCACCGAAGGCTACGAATCGATTTATCACATCGTAATAGTAGAATCTGTTTCAGTCAAAACACTTGTTCAAACTCTTGAAAATAACTTACTTATATTTTTCTTCACAGTTTTGTGTAGGCTTTTTGCTTTGAACATGAACAGATGTAGAAATATAGGAATTTTATATTTATGTACACCTATTATCCTAACTAATATTATAAATGCGAAAGTGAGTTTGTTTGTTTAAGATGAAACAAATATTCATTTGCCAAAAATTAATATTTGTTTCATCTTCCAAAAATTATATTAATTATATTTTTCTTTCAAATTTCGCTGGGGTTCTACTGTTTATAAGGAATTTAATCACTCGTCTTTCAACAATCGGGCTGATTTTTATTACATCATCATCATAAAATCCAAGGCTAAGCTTAAACTCTTCATAAAACAATAAAAATGTGATAATTCAACTCAACATTTAAAAGTCGTTGAAATCTGAATGAATGAAACAGATGCGATGCCTCTAATCAAAATCGTTTTCAACTGTGTATGTTTATACAGGTGACTACAAGCACCGACCACAAGTGTAGCTTGAACTCAAAAACTGAAGAGTTTTATTGTGATAAAATATTTTTTTTATCTTGTATTTTTTTGGTCAGTTGAAGTTATTGAGATGTCTTGAGGATGTTATTATGCCCACACACGAACATCGATTTATTACGTAAAATTATTCAATGTTTCAAAGGCTTTTAATGTTTTTCATTTTTTTTCCTAGCTATGTGTCTCCCACCGCTGGGCAAAAGCCTCCCCTAACTTCCTCCATGTATCTTTATCTTTGGTCTTTTCTTTCCATTCTCTGTCAAACGCTCTCAAGTCATCCGCCCATCTCATCTTTGGCCTTCCCCTTTTTCTCCTTACATCAGTTGGAAGGTTTTCCATATATTATAAACAATGGAAGTGCAATAAATCCTACAGATTTTAATCAATAACGATATGCATAAGCTGAGTTTGCGTCCGTAATTTAAATACCTAATTGGCGTAGACCCGCTGGTACCGAAATTTTGGACCGCTGGGAGTTTGCCCGTTTACGGAACGCTGGCTGCCGTTTCTTTTTCGATATATTTTGTATACCTACTAAATTAATTGACGTTTGTATCTATTTTACTAAGGTTTAACCTATAACTGATGAATAATGCTGCCATTTCCAGATGGCTGTTGGAGCAAGATATCAGCGTGCCGGCCGAGCGCGCGCAATCGCTAGCCGCCGCCGCCACCGCGCATCTCAACGCTGGGGCTAGCGAACTCCGCAGGTATGTCATCTTTTAGGTATCTTCTTTTTACACGAATGACCAAAAAAGGAGTGTTATATTTTCAGGGTTCATGTTTGAATGTATGCGAGTTTCTTTATTCCACTATAAGTCCTGAACGGCTTAACAGATTTTGTTGTGAGAGGTATTTTTAGATTCCTTGCATTCCTGTCAGTGACATAGGCTATGTGAGTTATCAGTCGTGTTTTTTATTTTTTAATAATTAGTTTGTTATCTGACTGCTAAGGAAGGGTTATTACATGACTGCATTGACATAGGTATGTCATAAAGAAATACACGGCCAATCCCGTTTAAAAAAAGTGTCAGAAGCAAAACTTTGATCGGTCAAAGTTCATTGCTAGTCTATTTTCGCCACTGTACTTACATAATAAATAAGAGCTTTTAAGTAACTTTCTCACGTGTCTTACGTTTTTTTGTCTATACTTTCATACAACCACGTTCGAACGTTTTTGTATCGACATTACTTAGGGTGTTTGTATTGTTAATCTAAGCATGACTGCCCAAAAAATTTGTTATTTTTTTAGACTTCATATGTGAATTTCTTTATTTTACTTTAAAAATTGACAAATAATATTCTCAAACTGTAAACTGTATTAAAACTGTATTAGTGGTGAACAACAACGAATCGCACGCTACAGTGATCGTATGACAGACGACTTACTCTTTGCGGACGACTGAAGCACAGAATTAATATTAGTACTACGTACTGACTGAATTCCATAGCTCATGGTATAGAGTCCCCAAGTAATCTGAGTCGCGCATACACACCAACTTCATGGCTAACATACGCCTTATCTAAGATATTAACCATTGAGTGGTGTGGTTTCGCAGGCTGTTCCTAGTGGAGGACCTGGTGGACTCGCTGAAGTTCGGCGTGCTGCTGTGGTGCCTCACGTACGTCGGCGCCTGCTTCAACGGCATCACGCTCATCATCCTCGGTAATCTAGCTCCGTTTGCTTATACTAGCATGAGACTTTGTTTTCGTGGAAATTCCGGGAAATCCTATCTTAGTGCTTCCCTGCATCCCCTAAGGAACCTACATGCCAAATTTCAGCTTCCTACGCCCAGTAGTTTTGGCCGTGCGTTGTCTGTCCTGTCTGTCAGTCTCTGGACAATGACAATTTGTGCTTCATGTGGCTTCGCTCCCGTTGGATAGGTTTTTCCTTTCTGAATTCTTGTTATTGGTGATGAGCTAGCTACCTGTCACTATATCAGGGCGTCTAAAATGGCCACATTGATGAATCGGAATATGATAAATTTCCCATTTCCTAAATACTTAAAATGACCTTTAAATCTGTTTTTATAAGGTTCATTTTTAAATATTTAGGAAATGGAAAATGGGTCATATTCATCAATGTGGCCATATTAGGCCCCCTGAATGGGGATTCCAACAATAAATTCACAATTCAGCTAAGCGTGGCCTTCGAGTCTCACGACTCTGGCAATGTCTACCTACCCCATAAAGGACAAGTGATATTGTATCTGTACTTATAGTCCTCATGAATGCGGCGTATTGTTTCAGGCTGGATAGCGCTGTTCACGCTGCCGAAGGCGTACGAGATGAACAAAGCGCAAGTGGACGCCAACCTCGAGCTGGCGCGCGGCAAGATTAACGAGATCTCCGCTAAGTAAGCACATTCACTGGCTATATATAGGGCTGCCATCAGCAAAATTACGGACATTTACACTTACAATAATTAGGACATAAAATGAAAGGACAATTAAGACAAAAACTTCAAAATTACCGGAAAACATTGGCTTTAAAAAAATTACACTTTTTACAATCGATTTCTTTTGGAAACCTACTCAGTTTCATCATTCAACCTGCTGCAAAAATTTTGCTGGTGGTTAAAAAGTAGTTAAATCGTTACCATACTTTATAAGGCCCTAAATTCGGATATGTGTATATTTATAGATGCATTTTTTATTTTATTTTGTCGCTATGAAGTTACTAGCAACGCCTCGGGGCTCTGCTCCTGTAGGATTTTCAGGATATAAAACACTATGTGCTATTTTAGATATTATTCTAACCGTGTAGGTAACAAATTTCATCGAAATCCGTGTATGGTGTAACTGTGTAAAAAATATTCACACTCCTCACTTTCGCACATTCAAACTTTTGCTTTTAAATAAGTAGAATAATGGGATTCTATCTGCTTACTTACTCTTGCTACCTTAGACTACTTAATTAAAAAGTTGTATCAAAAGTTCCGCAATTTCCAGGTACGTACAGCTTACGTCATAAAGGTAACAGTCTGTTGAGTTTAAATTGAATGATTTAATTTATAACTTGTCACTAATATAATTAGTTGTATGGGTACTTGTTGGTAAACTGACAAGAATAGCTGAAATATCAACTGTACATATAGTTACCCACTATGAGTCATTGTAAAATAGTAAAATATACATAATGTATGTTTATTCTTGCATTGATTTCTTGTAAATAAAATGAAAATGATTTCTTATTTGTTTGGAGAAGCTCTAATGGACAGACTGTTACGTTATGTTGTTATATTTTTATTGATTCACATTCTCTTACCATTTTCTTCTATTCATCCCTATCAAACGTCATCTCGCAACTGACAATATTACGCAAAGCTCGCTGCAGATAGCGGCACTAGCACATGTAGTAAACAAACTATCCCTTGTCAGTCAACGTCAATTGTCATGCTTTGGAAGCTTGTCAGTGTCAATATATTTTGTTTACTCATTTTGACTAGCATAAAAATTGCCTACAACTGGCATGATATCATCGGAATGAGCGATTTTTTAGACAGCTAATTAAGAAAAAAAAATCAGTATAAAAAAATCTCAACAGATGGAGTTTTGTTAAAAGCCGAGTTGTAATAATGGCTGTACATATATTGTGTGCTTTTTATTGTCAGCCAGAGGCAGAAAAAAAAAACATAACAGTTTGACAGTTGCACAAATCACAATATTGATACTTTTTAGATGTTATTTATTAGGTTTTATTTTTTTTAAAGCCATTCCGATGCATTCCAATTCCGTGCATTTTTGCTCTCGCCTTTTACTAAGCGCCACCTATGAATTCATCTGGAACTATTATTTTTTTTAATTTGGGTCTCGAAAATCCCTCATTAATTTCCCTATTAATGTAGGTGTGGCGATCCGTGGCATTCCCACGGGATCTAACGGCACCTTTACTTTGCGAAGGCATCGTAAAGCAATTAACAAAATGCACAATGCCTTCGCAACAAAGGACCGACAACTTATACAACTTGTTTACAACCGGCAACTTACTTTATGATTATTGCCGAACGGAATTCCAAATAATTCGTATAACCATTTTTTATGATAATGTTCCGTTACAACTGTTAACGTTTAACTTAAAACATCCATTAAAGGACAGTCTGATTTTACTCACGAAACAGTGAACACGCGTTTCATTTACCAGCCCTTCTGGTACAAACCTACCAAGTACTCATCCGAAACAAGTAGGTACAGTACTTCGGTCAATCAGTTAATTTAATGGTGACCCTTATATAACTCACCTCATGTGAGTCAGATTAGCCACATATCCATAAATAATACAAATAGGAAAATCTAAAATATAAAGTTACATAAAAATATAATATGGTAAAGTGGTGACATCCCGACGTGATATCGACGTGATCTACAAATCGACGTGATACCAACGTGATCTACAAATCGTCGTGATCAAGAAATCTACGCAATCTACGACGTCGTGTTCTACAATCAGCGTCAGACTCAATAATACGAGCGTCCTGCCAGCAATTATCAAGACCACGATGTCACACAACGACAGCGACTACGCAGCCCAGAGCCCATCACCTGCTGAAGCACAGGCGGCCACAGCTGCACTCGCCCTGATGTCAAGAATACCGGAGTTCTGGCGACAGCAGCCGCGACTCTGGTTTCATCAGTTCAACGCCATCGTGGACATACATAAGGTTAGTGACCTCCACAAAAGTCAAATATTAATATCTAAGTTGGGTAAAGACGAATTGAGCGATATTAGCGACATTCTCGAAAATATGCCAACTGTAAATATATTTAACACTATAAAAGATAGATTATTATATGTATATCAGGAATCCGAGTCTCGTCAACTAAACAAATTATTAAACGAATTAGAGCTCGGAGACCAAAAACCTACTCAATTACTTAGACGCATGCGGGAACTTAATAACAATCGCATCGCAGATGACACACTTAAAATATTATTCATAGGACATCTGCCAAACTCAATACAACCAATACTAACCGCGTGCGACGCAGACAAAATTAGTTTAAATAACCTCGCGATAATGGCAGATAAAATATTAGAAAACACTAACTGCCCATTTCAAACGGCTTCTATTAATGAAAAACATATATCTACAATAAATTCTTCTGATGTTTCCGCGAAATTAAATAGCTTACAATCAGAAGTTAAATACATTTTAGATAAGTTAACTGACAATGGCCATAAATCGTTCGAGGGCCACCAATCGCGAGACCATAGCCAAAAATGCCACCCTATTCAAAATAACTATAAATCGCGCACCAAAAATAAAAGTAATCATAGGGATTTTGCCGATCAAACTTTAAAACCCGGCGATCCAAACTACATGTGCTATTATCATTACACGTACTTAAAAAATGCGCGCAAATGTGGCGATAACAAATATTGTAGTAGCTATAATAATTATAAAAAATTTCCTGCAAACAAGACTTCGACACCGGCGGACATAAATGTTGCTGAGGTTGATAAGTCATACAGATTTTGCGTTAGTGATAAAATAACAGGTACTCAATTTTTAATAGACACAGGCGCTGATGTTTCCGTTCTAGCCGCGAAAAAGCGAACAGGAACATCTGATTACATCCTGTATGCAGCTAACGGTACCCAAATTACTACATATGGTAAAAAAACCATTACCATTGATTTAGGTTTACGTCGCCCTTTTCAATGGACATTTATATTAGCCGACGTCTCTAAATCTATTATCGGTGCAGATTTTCTCGCCGCTAACGAATTAATGGTCGATTTACATGCAAAAAAACTAGTCGACAAAGTAACTTCACTATCGCGTCAAATAAGTGTTCTTCAAACTAGTGAACCGACTGTTCGTTCTATAAACGAGAACGACGAATATCACGCTATTTTAAAAAAGTTTCCCAACATTACTAAAATGGAAAATTTCTTATTAGAACCTAAGCATGACGTGAAACATCACATTTATACTACCGGACCTCCAGTACACGAGAAGGCACGCCCACTTAATCCACAGAAATACAAAGCAGCCAAAGCTGAATTCGAAAGAATGATGCAATTAGGTATTTGTAGACCCTCAAATAGCCCTTGGGCTAACCCTCTCGTATGTGTAACTAAAAAAGGAGAACAAGAAATAAGACCTTGCGGTGATTATCGCAGGCTTAACGCACAAACAACTCCTGATCGCTACCCTTTACCTAGACTACTAGATTTCACTTATATGTTAAAGGGAAAAACTATATTTTCAAAAATAGATGTTAGAAAAGCCTATTTTAATATACCGATGGCCGAAGAAGATATTCCTAAAACTGCCGTCATAACACCGTTCGGTTTGTTCGAATTTACTCGGATGAACTTTGGTTTACGTAACGCAGCTCAGGATTTCCAAAGATTTGTAAATAACGCCCTCAAAGGCTTAGATTTCGCATTCCCATATTTAGATGATATTATTATAGGTTCAGAATCAAAATCACAACACTTAGTGCACCTAGAACAAGTCCTAGAGAGACTAAACAATTATGGTCTCACAATTAATTTACAAAAATGCGAATTCGGTAAACCCGAACTAGATTTCTTAGGCTATCACATTACTCCTGAAGGTATTATACCCAGCAATAAAAAAGTTCAGGCTATAATTAATTATCCTCAACCAAATAATATCGAGGAATTACGACGTTTCTTAGGAATGATTAACTTTTATAGAAATAGCATTCCGAACGCCGCGCAAATACAAGCACCATTAAACGCGTACATACACAATTCTAAAAAACGCGATAAGACAAAAATTACATGGACTGAAGAAGCAATAAAAGCTTTCAGCCAGTGTAAAGAAAGTTTAAGTGCCGCTACATTATTATCACACCCTGATCCCTCCGCACCGCTAATTTTAATGACGGACGCTTCAGGTAGTTGCGTAGGCGCAGCATTAAACCAACAAATAAATGGTAAATTACAACCATTAAGTTTTTACTCTAAAAAATTAACTGAAACACAGTCTAGATATAGCACGTATGATAGAGAACTCTTAGCAATATATATGTCAATAAAGCACTTTAGGTATAATATAGAAGGTAGAGAATTAATAGTTTTAACAGATCATAAACCCTTAACATACGCACTAACAAAAAAAGTTTCTCCATCAGATTCCCCTAGACGATTAAGACAATTAGATTTTATTTCTCAGTTCTGCGATAAGATACAACATATCGAGGGCAATAAAAATACCGCAGCTGATACTTTGTCTAGGGTACAACAGATAACAATGCCAGGTTCTGATATTATCACTTGCGAGACATCGAACCTAGCTCAAACTCTTTCATCCATTTCACACACTGGACAGTCGAGCCATCACAATAAAGGCGACAAAGTTTTTATTCATAGGGACTTAAACAATGCTACACATGTGTTCGTTAGAAATGTTCGTTCGCTTGTTCCTCCCTATGAAGGCCCGTATAAAGTTCTAAAAAGAAACCCTAAATACTATACCATAGAAATAAACAATAAGCCTGTCACAATATCGCTCGACCGTCTCAAAACAGCTTATTTATTAATGGATGACAACGTGTTGGTCACAAAACCTACAAAAACGCCAACACCAGTACCACCGGCACCAGATGAAGTACCTGCAAAGAACGACACCCCACAGACGCAACCAACAATAACGCGTTCCGGGCGCACCGTAAAAAAGGTGGTAAAATTCAACTTATGATACACGTGTCCAGACTTCACCGTTTAGAAGATGCAACAGCCTGCCTTCTAACGGCAACATGAAAGGACCACGTGTTGCATATACAGCAAGCGTCATCATTACTTCGTGTCTATTGTGCAGTGACTAGTGATAACAAAGTGAATTAAAGTGCCGGTATACAAAGACAATATTTTAGCAATTTATCAAAATTAATTAAGTAGTATATAAGTCTATATTGTAAACTTTTAATTTTTCATGTACTAACTACTAACCTAGATATAGACAACTACTTATTGTTACTAACAAGTTACTAATCATAAATGTTTAATTTTAAGCCACATGTAATATGCTCCTCCAATATTTTTGTATAAATTTAAAATTAATTCTTTTGTCCGAAATTGCTATATTATGTAAATAATTATGTATAAAGGACGTTTACCTATAATTTTAAATTTCTAGCTTTTTCTAAGGGTGGAGGATTGTGGCGATCCGTGGCATTCCCACGGGATCTAACGGCACCTTTACTTTGCGAAGGCATCGTAAAGCAATTAACAAAATGCACAATGCCTTCGCAACAAAGGACCGACAACTTATACAACTTGTTTACAACCGGCAACTTACTTTATGATTATTGCCGAACGGAATTCCAAATAATTCGTATAACCATTTTTTATGATAATGTTCCGTTACAACTGTTAACGTTTAACTTAAAACATCCATTAAAGGACAGTCTGATTTTACTCACGAAACAGTGAACACGCGTTTCATTTACCAGCCCTTCTGGTACAAACCTACCAAGTACTCATCCGAAACAAGTAGGTACAGTACTTCGGTCAATCAGTTAATTTAATGGTGACCCTTATATAACTCACCTCATGTGAGTCAGATTAGCCACATATCCATAAATAATACAAATAGGAAAATCTAAAATATAAAGTTACATAAAAATATAATATGGTAAATAGGTATAGATACATATAGTATAGTATTGTTTGTATTGCAGAGTGAGGGCAGCGGTGCCGCTGGGCAGGAAGTCAGAGAGCGAGAAGGACAAGTAGGCCGGTGGCCACATCGACGCGACAGCGACGCGACACTGCCGCCGGCCATTGCAACGTGACAGCGACGCGACACTGCCGCCTGCCGCCGGCAACTTCGACGCAGCGATGCGACACTGCCGCCTGCCGCCGCGCCGCGCGGCGCCGCGACCGAACACAGTTCTTTCATTAGCGCCGGAGTACTTCTATCACTGTTTGTTATATTTATTATAATTGTAATATTAAAGATAATACTTTACGTGTAAAGCTTTATGAGACGAGTCATGCGGAGATTGTATTTGCTTTTTGAAATTTTAAATTAAAATACCTGTCGAAAACTCAATTTGTTTTTTTGCATTCCCCTTTTTATAACGACAAATGGAGATCTCCAGTCCTAGATCTTATCAATCTTTATCATTTATCTTTATTAATCAATCTTTATTATAGTTCCTGTTATTTAGACCAGTTTGTTTTCCAACATATACCTAACTCTGTGGTTCAAACCACAGAAATAAAGGACATAGTAGAAAAAAAATTTTCTGTAAGTAAATTCAAATTATGCCAGTCATTCCGTTCACATTCGAGTCTTATTTTAATGTGTGCAATCTGTAAAGTCCATTTATTCATAATTGTCTTATCATGTAAACAATCTTACCATGTCTTTTTATGATTTTACAACAATATAAATGAAAATAGACTTTTTAGGAAATTACTTTCGTGGTTAATAAATGTTTTACTGTAGAATGTCTAGGTTTGAACTAATTTGATTTATTTTCTACAAAATTCAAAAAAAGTACTGTGAAGATTGTTTACATAATAGGACTGTCAAGAATAAATGGAGTTATGTAGTGTAGTAAATGCGTTCGCCGGAGTCAAATTCAATTTTAGTCCATACATTTTTACTACACCACGAAGTTGTTGGTACAATGGAGATATTGTAACGTGAGATAACTCTAAATAGGTAGATACCTACTTGAAGCCAAACCTATTTCTTTCTAAGCTTTTAGAAAGAGAAGTTGTCCACCATTGGCACAGACATAAAAATAGACCATGGAAGTAATAAGTACTTTGTACAACTATTACTTCCATGTATACTTATATTTAAAAAAAAATGTTTTTGTGACCACTGGAGGCTTTTCATCTCTTTCTAACACTGCACTAATAAATAGGTTTGCTTCAAGTAGGCATTCAGAGCACAGACTTCTTATATTTAAAAAAAATAATATTTCTGTGCTTCAGAGAGAGAATACTTGAAACTTTGAATAAATCACTACAGATATAGGGTTCCTTTTATTTTCCTGAAAACCCTGTGGATTATATAGCCAAATATGTTTCTATATCTGTGAACCAAATCTATTTCTCTGACTGAGCTTGAAACCTTCCTGAAAGTTAAAAACAAAATATGTAGGATGTAGTAGCGATGTGCCGCCGAGAATTTCTCGGTTTCATTAAAAATTTCCGAAATTTTTCAGAAATTTTCGGGAACGTTTTCTCCCAATTTTTTGCGAAAGTCAGTCTGTTACTATTTCACGGAATTTCGAAATTTTCTCGGGAAAATTTCCCAGGAATATATAAAATATGCATTTCCCATTATCCGATTTTCTTGAAAATTTTAGTGATTGTCTTTGTTCTTATTTTAAAGTCGGCTGCAAAAAGAAAATTTCCTTTTTTTAAATATTTTAGGTACTTTTCCAACAAGTTTGTCTGTTGCCTGTCCGTTTTAGGGAATATTTCCGAGAACGTTTCCGAGAACGTGAGAATTCGCGAAAATTTCGAAAACGGCACTAAGGAATAAGGAAAGGAAAGGGTCTCTAATGATTTTTATAAAAATATTTGTTATAATATAGTTCGAAATAATGATTTTCACATAATCATAATTAATATAAATTAAAATAATTTTTTTTTACATAATTTTTTTAACATAATTGTTTTGTAATAAATACAAATTGTCATAAACATAAATAATCATAATATAATTTAATCATAATAGTAATATACTCATAAAGTACAGAGAAAAGAGAACTCATAATGTACGGTTGCACTAAGAGAAAAGGTAAGATATGTTAAGTTTTTGTTTTTTTGTTGTTTATGTTCGCGGCTTAGGGGTGGCCCAAGGGCCACCCCCGCCGCACCCTAACCTATACTACTGTTTTTGTCAACTTAATGTGAAATAGGTATAATCAAATATCACATTTTCAGATTCAGGAAACCATCAACAAACTAAAAGTTGAACAAAATAAAAAATAAACTATGTTTATGACCACAGCAATTATGACAAATCCATTATGTTAAACCATTTTATAAGAAAATTCAGTATGACAATCTATGATTATGCCTACACAAATATTATTACAATAAACATTATTTGAATAAAATATTATGATAAAAAAATTATGAGAAAGGCCTTATGACAAACCATATTATGATTATTAACCTTATGAGAAATAAAAGGATCCCGAAAGGAAACTAAGCATTTTCGGAGTGAACAAAAAACATCCATGAAAAAATGTAGTGTAGGTAGCATGGAAGTAACACAAAGCACTTATTACTTCCATGGTAGTCATTTCAAATGTCAACGTCATGGTGACTATTCATCATCTTATGTCAATGTCAAATCATTTCATAAACAAATAAATTCTCTAGGTTTTTCTTTTCTTCTTCACTAACCTCACTGTGGTGGTGTCCTCGACCAACTTTTCAATATTGTGAACTTATTCGGTTAAAAAAGGCATTTGGTGACTACAAACTTCTATAAAGTTTTTGCGGACCGAAATTAAATATGATTGAAGAACATTATAATTATTGAAGTGTTTCATTTCAGATGATTGGTGATGTAAGTTCGATTTGTTACGTTTCAAAGTCTAAATCTACAAATTAATTAAATCAGGAATGGATATCAAGTAAGTCACTGAAAGCAATTATATTTTAACTTCAACGGCGTACAATAAATCGATACTTATGTTGTACTTTTTAGCAAATCTTTACAATTTATTACTCTTTCTATTAGTTTATTTAAATTAGAAGAAAAATAATTACATGATTATATGTATACTTTTACCTTTATTACCTAGTCGATATAGGTACGATGCATGTAAATATATTTTTTAAATATTTCCATGAATGTGGTGGGCTGTGTGTGGGCCACCACATTCATGGAAATATAAAACTACAAGTAGGTAGGTACTTAACACATGTTATAGTGTATGTTATTATTTCGGGTGTTGTACTTTTCGATGTAGCACACTGTACTATGGCTTTAATGTTGTCATCTCATCGCCTAAATGGTTTGCGTTCTTTCCTTATTCTATTTCTTGTAAAATCTTATTTGTATCTTACCTTGTAAATCATAGAGAATTAACTATACTAGGCATACTTACACATGTATAAACATTTTCTTGCTCAAATTGCAGAACCTAATGAGAAAGAAATTCTTTGATGTTTATGTTCAAACTTAAAATCGTGCTTGATCCAATAGATGCACATTGCCAACCATATCATAATCACCACAACATTACACTGCATGCATTGAGGTTTATTAATTGCATTCATTGGCTATAGCTGTTTCACCAGTTCATTATTTTTGAGTCCTATAAATGAGTAAAAACTGTGTCTATCTTATACCTATGTGCTTAATTTGTGTGGGGCTCATATGACAATATGCTTACTTCATCTCGTCATGGTTTTCCTCACAAACAGGATTTTCTTTTACACCCCACACTGAGACTAGTGTTGTGGTTTCAGGTTGTGATGCACTTGAAACTTATCACTTGGGATTTCACCTTTTAGGTACCATTTTAAGGGTAGGTATAATATTTTGTTTTGTACTATTCTTATCTAATTCTTGATAATGGCATGAGTATTAGATGGTAAATTGAGAAATGTGAATAAGAAATTGGAATTAATAAAAAAAACACACTAGTTACAACTACTTAAATTAGAAAAATTGCATTACCAAAGTTTACATTAAAGTGTTGTAGCAAAAATATCTTCTCCATATTTTACCATTTCAATCAAACGCAATGCCAATTTTTGTCAATTGTTTTCAATTTACCAACAATGTATGTTATGACATGATTTGATTGGACTCATATTGCAAATACTAGGTATTTATTTGGGATTGCACAACACAATTTCACATTTTCTGTTTTGTTAGTGTGCATTTAAAATTAGCTTATCATTTGGTAGTAATGACAAAAACCATTTACTTTTATTAATACTTATTTGATGGTCAGTGGAATGCTTTTGGTAATTATTTTATGCTTGCTTTTTGTAGTGACCGACAGTCTGATTATAATTATAACCCATTTATTGGTTAAGAGGATCATAAATTGATAATTTTTATAGTAATATTTAAATAATGTCCCTGTTATTTAGTAACTATGCCTATATATACTCTATATGCCTATTATTGTATACAGAATTTGGCAGTACAATGATTTATCATAAAAAATAACTAAAACGCTGTTGAGAATTTTACAAGAAAATTATTTCAGGGTGTAGTTACTAAACTCTAAACCAGTCACACCAAGAAACAGGATTTATCGTTTCTTATTGTGAGGGAATGGTATTGACCATAGTAAAGTCGAGCTGTCGTTCATTATCAGACGGTTGGTCACACCATCTTCCGCCGTGGCCGACGGTGGGGTCTCTGATGACGTGGATGCACTCCTCGCTGAAACTTGCACCGCACTATGCTTGACAGGTAGGTGCACTTCAATGTCATGACGTAGGTATTAAAACCTACAACACTACATTGATCTTATCTCGCAGAATTCCTGTTCACGTGGGAAAATCACGCGGGCGAAGCCATGGGCAAAAGCTAGTTACGTATAAAGTTTAAAGTAAGTGGTGATTTTGTCGCTGCCTTTATGCCTCTGCCTGTATAGCATACAATATGAGTATACATGTGACTTTTTTATCACCCAGGAAAATTTCAGGACTAATGTTCTACTCACGTTCTACTCTACTTTCCCTCCTATAAACAAAAAGGTCTAAAGCAGAGATGGGTTTACGCCCGGGAATAAACCATTTTTGCCCGGCGTAAAACTCATTCAAACCGTTTTTTCCCGGGGCGATAACTAACTCAATTCTAGTACACAGACAACAAAAGTTTTTTTAAATTTCCCATAGTAAAGTCAATCGGCTGATAGGTAGTCATTTTCTGCAAGAAGTCGAAAAAAATTCTCCGGATCCATAATGTTTCTGGGTGGGAAAGTTGAGTTTCACGTGTAGAAATTTTCTTGGTTGATAAGAAAGTCGACGTATATGTATAATACAATTTATGTAATATTAATAAGATAACAAATTTATGTATCAACATTTAAATAATACGAATCGAATTTCGATTTACTTTTATGTTTGTGTCTAATTTTACTAATTTATATTATGTAAGTACGATGTTTAGTTTTTTTTTTTTGGCGTATTTCGGTATTTTTGTTGCACCATATTTTTTGCTATTTTCTGTTTGGTCCAAAGGTCTGACTACCTAGTAGAGAATTGGAAGAGCTTATACCAGTCAGGCCTTAACTTGTGTAGTGCAATAAAGTTTCAATAAAAAAAGCTTATTGAAAAACTAACTTTATGCTGTTTACGTGTTTTTAGCATATAAAAATGCAAGAGGCATTCTCGTATTTAAAGGTAGCAGATGGCATTTCTAGTTATGTAATTACTCCAATTTCTGTGACCGCTTCATTAGGTGTGACGTAATTTTTGGACGTAAATTGAATTAGGTACCTACATCATTGAAACTCGAATATCGAGCTCCATCATAAACTGATTCATTGGGAAATTTACATTTACCGCTAGGCATTACAAAAACACTGGTGTACACAAGTACTAAAATAGAATATTTTTAGTAGTACCTACTAACTAGCCTTTTAATGCTAACTATATCGAACAGTATTTGTAGAGTATGTGTAGAGTGTTTATATGGTAAGCTACCATCATCGTGGGCAATTTACTCCTATTCTCATCATCTTACCGCATTCTCATCGGCTACTCTATCAATGTAATAATAGGCATTTTTACAATAGAAAATCAAATACCACGAATGCTTGGTATTTATGGAATAAAAATAGTAATTCATGGAAAAGTATGGGACTAACTAACCAGCTAACTCTCTACAACCAATAATCATTCTACCTACATATGCTATGGCTATTTGTATTCTGCCTAATCAATTACTGATGATATGGTATTACTTCTAGTTCTAAATATTTGCCAACTATAATAGATGTTAGGTCTCTGCTCTGCGGTACATCCTGCGGAACAGTACATAACGTAGTTGAATCTCTGGCGACGGTACCTATATTACGTTAACCAGACTAAAACATAACAAAATGTCATAATCCTTGCTGCTGCTAATGTAATATTAAATTCAAACATTTTCTGTGTTGCAGGATAAGCGACCCTAACGAGCTGTCGCCTTGTTTGGGAGAAGGCGACGGCGTGGCTGTCAAGATGCTGAGTACAAAGAGGCGAGTGGTTCTGGACGTGCTGATGGCGTGCTGGGGACTCAGTCCGTGGCTCGGCATCAACGGATTCTTCGTGCAGCTACCCCTTCTCGTGGAACAACTGCCGGAACAATGGGCGTTGCCGTCTGCCATGACGGTAGCTGTGCAGGTCGCCAACATTGGCTTGCTGCTGTATGCCGCGCTACACCGCCTTTTCCCGCGTCTCTCAGACTCCCTATGTATCCTAGTTTTGCTCTTGACTGCAACACTCTCAATTTTCACCAACGCGTTCGCCTACTCCGTAACCGCTGTGATCGGGGGCTCTGAACGCTCGGTAGCGTTTTTATCAATGACGTTTTTCTCCGGACTAGTAGGATGTACAAGTTCTGTGTTATTTTATCCATACCTTAGACATTATAGAGACATTTACTTGACTACGTACTTAGTGGGGGAAGGTTTGAGTGGGTTCATTCCGAGCGCGTTGTCGCTCGTGCAGGGCGCCGGGGGCGAGCCGGTGTGCGTGCCGTCGGCGGATAACTCCACGCTGGTGCCGCTCCAGCCGCCTCCATTGTTCGGACCCACCACATATATGTTAGTGCTGGGAGGTTTGGCGGTGGCAAGCATGCTGAGCTTTGTGCTGATTGACAGCGGAAGGTTATTTGAGTCGGAGCGCGTGTCGACGGTGGCGCGCAATAAGGACGAGGAAGCGGTGCGACCGCTGTCTTTGTTGTCGTCGCGGTGGGCGGCGCTGCTGGCGCTGGCGGCGTGTCTGAACGTAGTGGCGATCGGCGTGCTGCCGAGCATCCAGTCGTACTCGTGCCGAGTGTACGGCGTGCGTGCCTATCACCTGTCGACGGCGCTGAGCACGATGGCCAACCCGCTGGCGTGCCTGGCGGGCGTGTGGCTGGCGCCGGCGCGGCCGCGGGCACTGGCGGCGGGGCTGGCGGTCGCGGCGTTGCCGTTCTGCTACATCCTCACCACGGCGTTGCTCAGGCCGCCTCCGCTTCTCGACCACTCCAGTGGAGAAGTTTTAGTGGTTAGTTTTGTACCCATTTTATGTTTCTGCTGCGTCTCGCCTTTTAAAAAGTATCCCTATTTCATCCTAATCTATAGTGGTTCAGGCATGCGTGATTGAGTTATTACTATTTTACTCATCTCATCAATAAACATCCATATTGTAAGATCATTACAATTATTATTTTAGGTATATTTATTCTATTTTTTCTATTTTCTAAGGTATAAAGTGGATTTTTTTAGAAACCTGGAAAATATTAAAACAAATATGCTTTTCAAAATCAGAGAAGCTATGGGATTCAACATATGAATGAATTTACCAACTTAATATAATGCCTTTTTTTCTTCTCAATCTAGTGGTCTTTTTATAATACTCAATGGGCAATTTTCCTAGACCCAAATAAAAAAAAATTGTTCCAGATGACTTCATAGATGGCGCTTAGTTAAAGGCGAGTCCATACAAACGGCAACAATGCACGGGTGCATTGTTGCCTTTTGTATGGAAAGGAAAAATGCCTTGGCATTTCTTTGAAATAAAACAATCATTCTTTTTTTATTTGAGTTGTCAGAAAATCGCCCATTACGCTCGCAGTGCTACAAATCTATTCAGTATGTGATATCTTGTTGGTAGAATATATAATGTATTGTTTGCAGGTGCTATGTTGGGTGGTAGTGACAGCCGTGTTCTCATACGCTCGCATGTGGACACTAGAGCGCGGGCGACGCGGCGGCGCGCGCGGCATGCGCGCGTGCGGCGTGGCGTCGCAACTCGGATCCGCCGGCGGCTCCCTCGCTATGTTCCTCCTTATCTCCAATACCTCTATCTTCGCACAGGCGCCTGTGTGCCCACAACCATTGTAGACTGCGATACTAGATTAGTGTTATGAGTTAAATATATGTACTTATGTTGATTTGCCTTTGTTTTATTTTCGCCTCCAAAGACTTTTGCTCTGTGCATACTGCATAGCATGCTGAAAGCATTCAACCAACGGGAGCACCTACGAGCATTCCTCTCCCTCTGCCAAATTTCATATGATCTGCTCATACTGTTTGTGATTGTGTGCGGAGTTGTTAAAGCTAGTGGTCGGCATTATCTTTGTGTGCGTGTATAAATTATGTTGTCTAAAGGTAGCGGTTCGCGCCGCGACAGAGACAGGAGACCGAGACAGGAGACCGAGACCGGAGACCGCGACCGCTACTTAACGTTAGGCAATGTATAGATAGAACGCATGGAAGTAATAAGTACCTACAAAGTACTTATTACTTCCATGATAGAACGACAGTTCACGAGCGCGACCGAGACAGGAGACAGAGACGCGAGACCGGAGACAGCAAGACGATCGCTGCCCCGGACCAGTAGTGTCTCGTGTCGCGTTCAAAAAGCATATGTGTTTAGTATTTAAAAATGAATACTTTGACTGACGAAGACTGTAAGACGCTGATTGAACTAATCAGACAGCATCCTCCTATATACGATGCACGACTAGACTCCTACAGAGATGAAAATTTGAAAGACAATATTTGGAAAAGCATCGCTGAAATAATAATATAAGAGCAAATCATCGTCTTCTTCCTCAAATAGAACTTCTAGTTGGTTTTCCATGACACAAACACAACGGACTACTTCAGCAGACTCTCCGATACCAAATACTATATAAACTCTAGCGAGTTAATACGCGCAGCTCCGGCTAGAAATTGGCAACTTATGCGACACTAGCGCCTCTTCCTGGACGAAGCGGTTGTTTGATGAAACTGTTAAATTTCGCGAATTTATTTTGTTGTAACACAATGTATTTCACAAATTTAAATGGAATTACTCATATATAACATAGTTGTATTTTTTAAATATTAAAGGACCAACATATAACATGTTGGAGTTTGTAGCTGTAGATGTGTAAGTTGAGGTGAGTTTGAGGATGCTGAGCTGCTGACAGGATCTTGAAGTTATGGTAGATGTTGAGAACTGACGTTAAGTTAAACGCACAGTAAAAATAAGTTGGAGTTTATTATAGTTAAAGTTACAAGTTAAGTTATAGTTAAAATTTGGAGTGACAAAGTTAGAATGTCAAAGTTATTAGTGATTAAGTTAAAGTTAGAATGAACAGAATAATATAAAATAATCGCTTAAATATACAGCGCAGCTGATCAGAGCGCTGCGTTAGCAATAACCTACATTGTGCGGTCTTTGACCGTACATGCTCCCGAGGGAGAATAAGAAATAGAAAAGAAAGTTTAAAGTTTGAATACAAAACTAATCTAAAGTAAAAGACAAAAGTATACAATGTAAAATCAAAGTTATGTAAAAGTTAAAATACAAAATTAAAAGGTAAATATGTAAAAATTTAAATAATGTTCATCGAGAAAACGTTGGCGTTTAGTTCCCGGCGGCGGCGGCGGCGTCAGATGCTTGTCGCGAGGGGGCAGTTGTCTCCCGGCGCCAACCTTCCTCCCCAGCAGCTTTGTTGTCCAGTTCTTTCTTCGAGCTTGGTGTTTCTTGTAAAGGTAACAGTGCCAGTTTTGTGATGGGGCGTTTGAGTTGACCGTTCTTCGTTTTTACAGTGACGACACGTACGAAGCCATCTGCTCCAGGATGAATGTCGAGAATACGACCTAATGCCCATTTTCCAGGTGGCAAGTTACTCTCTTTTAGGAGTACAATGTCGTTGATAGCAAGGTTTTTTGTTGCTAGTCTCCATTTGCTTCGTGTCTGCATTTCGTGTAGATATTCTTGAGACCACCGTTTCCAAAAGTGTAAATGTAGTTGTTCGATCAATTTCCATCTATTTCGCAAGCTGAGAGTTTCATCGTTGCGTCCTTTCGGCAGTGACATTATAGGACCACCGACCAGGAAGTGACCTGGTGTCAAGAATTCTAGTTCGTCGATATCTTCTGTTAGCGGGCAAATGGGTCGTGAATTCATGCACGCCTCAATTTGACATAGTAAAGTTGTGAATTGCTCATAAGTTAGCTTTTGCTCTCCAAGTACTCTGCGTAAATGATATTTCATGGACTTCACTGCAGCCTCGCACAAGCCATTTGCTGAAGGCCAAAGGGGAGCGTTAAAATGCCATTTTATTTGTAGTTGGTTTAGTTCGTCATGAAATTCTGTTGAGGTGAATGTTTTATTTTCCCGAAAATCTCGTTCAAGTACTTTCGCAGCACCAACAAAGTTAGTTCCGTTGTCTGAGTAGATGTCCTCCGGCTGTCCTCTTCTGGAAGCCATCCGCTTCAGAGCAGCTAAAAATGTTTCAGTTGACAAGTCCGAAACCAATTCTAAATGCACGGCTTTAGTTACCATGCAAACGAATATGGCAATGTATCCCTTGCAGGTTCGGACTCCTTTTCCTTTGTTTATCTTAAGTTCCACGTGACCTGTGTAGTCCACGCCAGTTTTTGAGAAGGGTCTGGATGGTGTTACTCTTGCTTTCGGAAGGTCGCCCATGAATTGTTCAGATTTGTGAGCCTTGAATCGATGACACTTGATGCATTTTCGTAGTTGTTTTTTCACAGTACTGTTTCCACTAAGAATCCAGTATTTTTGTCGAATTTGCGCCAAAGTGAGTCGGGCTCCACCGTGCAAAGTAAGTTTATGATAGTGCTCGATGATTAATTCAGTAATCCTTCCAGGTGGAAAGATAATGGGATGTTTTGCTTCGTAAGACAGTTCCGAGTTACGTAGCCGACCTCCGACTCGTAGCAGCCCTTTTTCGTCCAAAATAGGGTGCAGTTTTAAGATGTTGCTTTTTGAAGGCAGGGACCCAGATTTTCGTAGTTGAGCAATCTCCGCACTAAAATATTGCCCTTGTTCGTGTTTCAAAATCATCTCAGTTGCTTCAGAAAGTTCCATAATAGTTAAATATTTAGTTGTATAAGTTATTTTATTCCGACGAACAGCGGAAATAAATCGTCGAATCCAGCTGACGACTCGGATTGCACGAGTCATTGTGCTGCATTTTGCTAATAGTGCACTTATTACGGTGCTATTGTCCTCAACATATGTTGCATAGGTATTTTTAATTGTTCCGATTTCGGTGTAAAATATCTGTTTAGATATTTGAGTTTTTTCTTCGTTGTATGTTTTCAACCACAGGGGTGCTTCCCACCACAGGGTGAAAGATAAAAGTTTTGAAGTTGATAGGCCTCGAGAAGCACAGTCTGCGGGGTTTTCCTTGCTTTTTACGTAGTCCCATTGGCTCGCAGGAACGATGTTAGTTATTTGTTTCACTCGATTGGCGATATATCTCTCAGACTTAGTGACGTCACGTTGCAACCAAGCGAGAACGACCCTTGAGTCCGTCCAACAGTGAAGAGTTATAGTTTTTCTGTTGATAGCGCATCTGATTTTCTCGATAAGTTTTGCTAATAATAGAGCTCCACACAATTCCATCTGTGGCAGCGTAAGTTTGTTTCTCAGTGGCGCTACTCTTGTTTTAGCTGCGATAAGCGTAATTGTAGGCTCGTTTTGTTCGTTCCGTGTGCGACAATACACAACGGCCGCGTATGCTTTTTCGCTTGCATCAGAAAATCCAAATAGTTCCAGTTTTGAATCTTCGCAGCATCCGTTCATCCATCTTGGAAGTTTAAGTTTGTTGATGTTTTGAAGATCTTTTCTTAGCTCTTCCCATTCCATAGCTATTTCGGATGGCACAGTGTCGTCCCATCCTAAGTTATTCAACCAAAGCTTCTGGAATAATAGCTTGGTTTGAATTAAGATAGGTGCAAGATACCCGAGGGGATCCCACAGGCAGCTAATTTCCGATAACAGTTTTCGTTTAGTTTGCGGTTTTTCCGATACAGATAAGTTGAAATCAAAGTATAAATAGTCTTCTTTCGTGTTCCATCTCAAGCCCAGAGTTTTAGTGTTAGATGATGTATGCTCGCTGTTGAAATTCAATACGTCCTTTTGTGATAGTTGTTCTTGTGGAATGTTTTCTAATAAAGTTGGTTCGTTGCTAGCCCATTTTCGTAAGTTAAATCCTCCTCCTTTCATTAGAGCTATAAGATCGTGTATCAGCTTCCGTCCTTCTTCAATATTGCTGACTCCGCAAACCAAGTCGTCCATGAAGAAGTGGTTTTCAAGTACTTTGGCAGCTTTTGGATATTTATGGCTATCATCTCTTGCGAGTTGGTGTAGCGTTCGAATCGCTAAGTATGGAGAAGCTCTTAGTCCATACGTTAAAGTACATAATTTCATTTCTTGTAGTGGCTTTCGTGGAGATTCCCGCCATAAAATCTTTTGTAGATGTTGCTGATCTTCATGCAGCATTATGTTTCTGTACATTTTTTCTACGTCAGCTACTAAAGCGAACTTGTGTGTTCTCCAGTGAATGATAAGTTCTTGTATATCCTTTTGGAGGTTAGGGCCAGTATACATCACATCGTTAAGGCTGTTACTTGAGCTGGTCTTCATGCTTCCATTGAAGACGACTCTTAGCTTTGTTGTTGTTGATTCAAGCTTCATCACTCCATGATGCGGTAAATAAGATTGAAGTTGAGTTCCTTGTTCAAGAGTATCAGGTTTCATGTGTCCCATATCCAGATATTCCTTCATAAAAAGTTTGTATTGCGTTGCGAAATAGTTCTGTTTTTCCATCCTTTTTTCCAGCTGATAAAATTGAGATAAGGCTTGAGGTTTTGAGCTTCCGAGATGTTGTTCATAGTTAGGTTTCATCGGCATTTTTACGATATATCTCCCATCGTCTTGCCTTGTAGTTGTTTCCAAATAATATTTTTCGCAGTGTTCCTTGTCGTTAAGTTCGCTATCACGTTTGGTTACGTCCTCTGTTTCCCAAAAAATCGTGATATTGTTAAGTTCATTTAGGGTCACACAACATTGAAAAGTTTGTACGTTCCCGCACAGGATCCATCCCAGCTTTGTTTGTTGTGCAACAGGATAGTTCGTTTCGCTTTTCATTACCCCATCTAGGATAATTTGTGAGTAGACGTCTGCTCCCAGCAAAAAGTCTACGGGTCCTGAGATATTGAATTCAGGATCAGCTAGCTTGATGTTATCCAGGTAGTTCCAGTTTTCAATCGAAAATGATGACATCGGTAGTTTGTTGATAAGTTTGCTCATTATCAGAGTTTCAGTTTTGAATGTAAATGCCGAGTATAGAGATTTACATTCCAATAGTAATGAGCCTTTGCAGTTTCCGTTGATGTTTCCTACTCCAGAAACAACAGCGCTTAGTTTACGTCGAGGAAGACGAAGATACTGAGCAGCATCCAAAGATAAAAGATTGACTTGTGAACCTTGATCCAAAAGTCCTCTTAAAGTTACGTAGTTTCCATCCAAGTTTTTTACTTTTAGCTGTACAGTAGTTAATAGAACCTCCTTTTTTTCATCTGTAATGTTATTTACCGTTCTGTGGTTCGTTTGCGAAACATTTTCTTTATCATTGTGTAGCAATGTGTGATGCGATTCATTGCAAGTTTTGCACCTTTTTTCCGAGTTACAAGGCTTGTTATGATTGAATAGACAATTTTTGCAAATCCGCAGTTTTGCCACTTCGTTGTTTCGCGCGTGACTGTTCAAGTCGATGAACTTCTCACATTGCATAAGAACGTGACCGTTCACCTTGCACATAGGGCAGTATTTTTGAAAAGAGGTATAATAAGTTTTCGCAACTTTTTCCTGTTTGTTTGGCTTCTTTTCAGGATAAAATTTCCGATAGCTTGATGGTTGAGTTGATGATTTTGAATGTTGATCAGACTCGAATGTTTCCAGGGCAACAAATTTTGACTCCAAAAATTCCAAAAGTTCTTCTAAGTTAGGGATTTCTCTGGGAGTTTTTAAGTCCTTGATATACTCCGTGCAAAGTTCGCTGTCAAGTTTTTTCATAATCAGATGAGCTATTATCGGATGGGCTGAAGTTAAATCCAATCCGATATTTGTTAGACCGTTCAGACATTCCAAAGATGTGTCGTGGAGTTTTTTGATAGTAGCTGCGTTTCCTTGCTGCACCATTTGCTGATTTAATAGCGTATTCATGTAGGATGTAAATAACAGGCGATGGTTATCATAACGATGCGTGAGAATTTCCCAACACGTATCGTAGTTATCTGCGCTGATTGTGAGATGTTGAATTAACTTTTCAGCTTCTCCTTTCAGTTTAGCCTTGAGATGTTGCATTTTTTGAGTTTTAGCCAGCAAGGGGTTGTTGTGAATGCCTTCCAGAAACAAGTCCTTGAAAGAGATCCACTGAGTATAGTTGCCATTAAAATCCGGTATTTGAATTCTGGGAGTGCTTTTTTCGAAGTGAACGTTGTTCCAGATTTTTTGGTTTATTTGTTTCTTGATATTTTCGTAAGTAAATTCCATTTCGTTGTATTCCTGTTCGTAAGAGTGATCAGTTTCGTTAGATAAGTATTCCAGTTCAAAGTTAATTTTTTCGATTTTTTCCCACTTCGATTTCAAGTTGCTCAATACGTCATCCAATTCCCATTTTTCCTTCAAAGTTTTGATGTCAATTTTGGAAACCGATCTCCGGAATAGCTTGAAGTTACATTGTTGATGACGTAACAGTTCTTGACGTTTGACCCTGGAGTCGTCCTCAGGCTCCTCTGCAGGTACATTTATCAATCGTTTGGATGGTGTGGGGATGTCTTGTGACATAAATTGTTCGTTTTTCAGTTTCAGGATAGAGAGAGTAGTTTCGTCGCATAGCCCCTTCGTTTTACTGTAAATGTCGTCTACGAAGTATTGGATTTCTTCCTTTTTATCCAGTTTCAGCAAAATGTTATGATTGATCTCAAATTCTTGCCAATGAGATCGTAGAGCATCTAGACGCCTGTCCAAATACTCGGCAGTTTTTCTTGATTCGCCATCTTTCTTGTAGTTAGTGCAGATTTGCTTGATCCTGTCAAAGCTTTCCTTTTGACGGGCAAGAAGTTCTTCAAAGTTAGCAGCCATGTTGAGCAGCGATTGTATTTACGTAGAGCTGGTAGATCGTTTGGTACTTGTTAGTCCTCACGCTATGTGCGCCTTCTCAATTCAATTGATGAGACCCGCTTGTGGGAGGTCAATTGAACCGATTCGCTAGCGTAGTCCAGGACACCAAGCACCAGATAAGTTGATACTTGAAGGACCAAAAGATGTTGGAGTTTGTAGTTGTAGATGTGTATGTTGAGGAGAGTTTGAGGATGCTGAGCTGCTGACAGGATCTTGAAGTTATGGTAGATGTTGAGAACTGACGTTAAGTTAAACGCACAGTAAAAATAAGTTGGAGTTTATTATAGTTAAAGTTACAAGTTAAGTTATAGTTAAAATTTGGAGTGACAAAGTTAGAATGTCAAAGTTATAGTGATTAAGTTAAAGTTAGAATGAACAGAATAATATAAAATAATCGCTTAAATATACAGCGCAGCTGATCAGAGCGCTGCGTTAGCAATAACCTACATTGTGCGGTCTTTGACCGTACATAACATGTTAAAGTGCAAATAAACTGTGTTAGGTCACCTCCTGCCACCAGATGGCTAGTTGCCAAACCAATGTATGGGAAATGTCAAGAGCTGTGCGTATTAACTCGCTAGAGTTTATATAGTATTTGCCGATACTGACGTCGGTCTCGAACTACAGTACATGCAGAAGAGACCGAGACACTTGTCGCGGTCTCCAGTCTCGGTCTCCTGTCTCTGTCGCGGCGCGAACCGCTACCTTAACGGCGCGCGGCATGGCATCGCAACTCAGATCCGCCGGGGCGGCTCCCTCGCAATGTTCCTCCTAATTAGCAATACCTCGATCTTCGTACAGGCACCCGTGTGCCCACAACCATTGTAGACTGCGATACTAGATTAAGTGTTATGAGTTATATGTATTTTATTTTTACAAACTCCAATGACTTCCTCTGTGCATAGCTTGCTAAAATGATTTTTTGATGTAAAAGATCTGTTGGCGCTGCTTTTGAGTAAAATCGACTGATCGATTGCCTTGGCGGAAAATGGCATGGTGCGTCGTGCACTCGTGCCACGATGCTCATCTTATATGTTTCACATCTACCTGCATGGGTTGCCATGACGCCATGGCTAACTTTTTTTTAGAATGTTATTTGCATGTTTGTATGTACTATTGCTGACAGGTTTCATCTGATGCCAGCAAAATGTTTCGCTTTGGGAGTTGATAGTATCGCAGATTTTGTTTGCTTATTGAGAATTCGTAATTTGCATTGACGTATATGCGAGTTTGTATAACGAAACAATACCCATCTAAATAACCGTGGACATTATGTGTTCTTTTTTATGAGTCTATACATGTACTGTACCTGCCTATCTACTTAGTTGCAGATGGTATTAACTCAACAACAGACACCAACTGTGAATACCCAGAAATCAAAAAACAGACACTAAAGTGATATTATAAGTGTTTCACTGGACATGGAGCCCTACCAAATACTATTGGAAAGTGGTTAGAGATACTCTGGACCAGGACCTAACAAATTCTTTAAAAAAAAATTAACTAATAGAAAACATCTAGTATTTATCATTGATCGCAATATATTATACTCGATATGATTGAGACTTTGGGCTTCATCATGAGATTTAAGCTCCTAGTCATGATAATATGGGATTGCGTCCGGACATTCAATTTTTTCGAACCGGGGCAGAAAACTTGTTGGTGACGCGCCCTCTGCTCTGCAAAAACATACTTTGTCTAGGAAAATAAGTATATCGCTCGAAAAGTAGTGCGTTTGATTATTCTAAACTGGTTTTGATTAAAACACGCTTTAAAGGTAACAAAGTTGAAGACGATCTCCGCAGATTTCGTTGGTATTTGCATAGTAGCTATCTTATAATAAGATAAGGAATTGTGTCTTGTCAAAACTGGTTCATTTCTGGTAGGTTATCTTCTACTTTCATATCAAGTGATTTACCAACTGATAATTACTTTACGTGACATTTCGTTTGAAACACAAAACCTATTCACAGTTTAGTGTTTATAAATACACCATGGACGCATTTGGAACCTTGGATCATTTCAACATCAATCAAGTGTCTATGTTATAGTAGGTATTTTTTGTTATAATATTATAAAGATTATAAAAAAGATAAACGTAATCAGTACGTAAGTGAATGTATAAAATTGATGTATGTTGTGTGAACAGTGTTTTGTTTTAAGACGCCAATGACAATGTTGGAAGGAAACTCAATGAACAAGCCAAAGCGGATAATTCTGCTCGACGTGCTGATGGCATGCTGGGGGCTGAGCACGTGGTTGGGCGTCAACGGCATGTACGTGCAGTTGCCGTTGCTGGTGCAAGAACTGCCCGAAGGCTGGGCTCTGCCGACCTCCATGACCGTAGCGGTATCCGCAGCCAACGTCGGCTTGTTGGCGTACGCGTCGCTGCGCCGGCTGCTTCCCCGCGTGCTAGACTCTCACTACATCATAGGACTACTAGTTATCGTAACTGTATCCCTATTCATCAATGCATTTGTGTACACTGAAACAGCCGTTGTCGGAAACACCGAGCGTTCAGTTGCGTTCCTCATATTAACGTTTTTTGTGGCTTTAGTGGGATGTACAAGTTCAGTGCTGTTTTATCCGTACTTGAGACATTTCAGGGACATTTATTTAGCCACGTACTTGGTTGGGGAGGGGTTGAGCGGTTTTATTCCCAGTATTTTAGCACTAATACAAGGTGCGAGTGGAGCTCCGGAGTGCGTCCCGTCAGCTGATAACTCGACTATAGAGGCGCACTATCCGCCACCGCGCTTCGAACCGATGGTGTTCATGCTGATGCTCAGTGGTCTCGCCGTCATTAGTGTATTCAGTTTCCTGTTCATAGACAAAAGTGAGAAATTCTCATCAGAGAAAATTTCCAAAATTACTGAAGACCATGAATTGAGTGAAGAACTGAAAGAGAAGGAATCTGAAGGATCTGTAGACTCTTGGCGTCAACCAAGTTGGATTTCGTTAGCAATTCTGGTAGTGATTTTGAACGCTTTATCAAATGGTGTGATGCCTTCAATTCAATCGTATTCGTGTATGCCGTATGGGAATAACGTGTATCACTTGGCAGTGACGTTAAGCACCATGGCCAACCCGACGGCTTGCCTGGTCGGCATCTGGCTGCTGGCGCCCACCAAGCTTTTGATAGCGCTGCTGCTGTTTTCCGGATTGCCTTTCGGATACATCCTCAGCACAGCGTTGATGAGTCCAACTCCGCCCCTTCTAGATACCGTCGGCGGGGAAGCTCTAGTGGTATGTCATATTTTTTATCTGCCTACTTCCTATTACTAAACTGACTTTTATAACATCTGTGTTGATGTTCATAGACATTTATACGTCCACTCGTATATTGGGATAAGTAATTGTTAAGTCCAAGATATAAGTAAATTACCAGCTGAATCTGCGATAAACTATGAATACTTCTAACCTATTCTATCAGGCGTAGCCGCAGCCGCAAGCGAGGTAGTTGGCTGTGGTGGAAGCCTATGAAGCAACTACCACTTGGCAACATTGACGCGCAACATATGCGCACTTTCTCGCTCAGTACAATTTACAAGAGCGAGAAACACGATGTGCTTTTTCATTCACGGCTTTAAGTCCGCCTTTTACTTTTTGTAATAAAGTTAAATAAATAAATATGTTGCTCGTGAATGTTGCCTTGGATAATAATTATAACATGTTTGCAGGTGCTGTCCTGGGTGGCTTTGACGGCGGTGATCTCATACGCCCGCATGTGGACGCTGTCGCGGGGGCGGCGCGGGGGGGTCGGCGTCATGCGCGCGCTCGGTGCGTTCTGCCAGCTCGGCTCGCTCGTCGGCTCGCTCACCATGTTCGGCATCGTCAACTATACTGACACCTTCATTCAGCCCCCGGCGTGTCCAGCTTCTTAGCACTTTCATATTTTTTATATCAATAACTACCTATCTAATATATAATGTATATAACCATTTCTTGAAATTGCCTTCTCAAACTTTCAGTTTTAAATATATTTTTTTCTTTTGCTGAAAGTAATCTTAAAAAATGTAGTCTTAAAAAATCTTAATAAATGTATCGCCGTATTCAAACAAAGTGTTGCGTCGCCAAAGTAAGACGAGGTCCGACCTGAGCTGCAAAAAACATTAAAAAGATTTAGCAACTATTTCTCAAATATCTTTAAATATATTAGTCTAAAAACAAAAGTGCTCGGTTAAAACTTTAATATAGTATAGGTATATATTAACTAATTATATATAAATATATATATGTTATCGCTGAAAATTTTAAGTTTCATTACTTGAAAGCTGAATTTTTTTTTTAATTTTCGGTGCCTTTATTAATTAATTAAGCCGAAAATATGTATCTTTATTAAAAAGTACACGGTCGAAACCAATCTATATCCTGTATTATTTTTCCACTTTTCGTATCTCTAATTAGGTAAATTTCTTCATGAAAAATTACAATTATTTCGAATGTGGGGTTGGACCTGGCCTTAAGATTGTTGTTTTAGGTGTTTTATGTTTGACAATAACACCTACTCAGTAATGAATTTAATACATGCAATTTAAAAAGAAAACAATGTTATTAGGTACCTGTTATATCACCAATTATTATGTATTCAATTCATCACCTACACTTTCAGCGTAAACCCCGTGGGTTGGTAATGTACAGTCACAGGGTACAGTACACAAACAGTACATATATGTATAATTACTCTTTCGTCATTATAATCACAATGCTTATCATTTTAAAGTTTAGTATTTAGTGTTCTGTTTTGTAATGTTTGCTCGCGCCCATTTTGAAAGATAACTGTAAACTATTTAACAAGTGCATTCCGGTTATTGTTCTAGATATTTATTAAACATTCATAAGTTTGATTGGTTGTGAGTTGTGACGCAGTACGTCATTTTCGCAAATGGTCATCGCTATAAAATTGTTCACTTTTGCAGATATCATTTTCGCAAGTCGTTACTTTCGCACTTTGTCATTTACGCAATGTGTATGTACATTGTACATGAGATTTGTAATTTTCTTTTTGGGACATAACTTACCACCGTAATTATTTATTGCTGAAAGGTACAGCGCGTCACACGTGACCTAGTTTTATATTTTATGTAGGTATATGTCTATGCCTGTAAGGTTTATCTAATTATAACTGAAAAATATATAAGAACCTCCTCTTTGAAATTAAAACGATGTAATCCGTGTTAATTAAAGGGACGACAGAGAATTATGTACTACTTTTCATTTATTTATGAAACTGTTAATACCAAAAATATTATTTACATAAAATTTTCATTTCAAGTGATTAAAAAATAGTAACTCTGGAAGTGACGTTTCCGTGGAAGTCGGTAGTGTAGTGAAGAATTTTCCAAACTTCCGGCAAATTTTCAGTGTAATTTTCTTCTGATCCTCAGTTAGTATAGCTTTTCTGACCGTGTGCTACACATTTTATCGTGTTGTCATAAGACATTGGTAATTTAGGGATGCGGGCACAGGGACTCTCTTTATTTTACCCATGTACCCCCGATGTTAAAGTTAAAGTGAAATAGTTGAATTTGAATCAGACTAGAGTAGAATGGCGAGTGAGCAAGCGAGCGCGACGAGCAACGTGAGCAATAGCACGGTCAGCAGCGCTCGGTCTAGCAGCAGAGCGGCGGCGCGCCACGCCCCGCTGCCCGCCCCGCCACCGCCCGACACTGATTCGCTTTCCTGCAATCACAACATTTTATACTTGTTAATAAAGTTTCAAAATTACAACATGGTGCCTACCATTGCTCCTTGAATAAACAGAATTCTTGTCAGAATTTTTGCATACTTTTTCATAGATATATTCAAGTACTAGCCTGTGCCCGCGACTTCGTCCGCGCGTATCTCAGGTTCTAAGCGGCGCGGCGTATCAAGATGAAACTTACGCCAGATTTTAAGTTAGACCTTCTTTAATACATCAGTGAAAACCGCATCAAATTTGGTCCAGTATTTTTTGCGTGATGCGCGTACAGACAGACAAAAATTCTACAAAAAATGGTTTTGGCTTCTATTGGCCCCATGAAGTCTCCTCATAGTTTTTTTCTTTCTTAAAAGTCAGACACAGACCTGTTACAGTTTTATTATATTTATATGATTATTAAGTATTGTTGTATTTCAGTTAACAGTGTAAGTAATTGTTTATCTTTGTAGAATTTATACTAGGTTAGCACATAACCGCCTAAAACACAGCTTAGTTTATTAGTGCTTAAGTTTTTTGAATAAAGTTTATTATATAGTAATTAAAAGTTTGTCGAGATCGTGATGAGAACGAGGCACGGGGCACGGGTGAGTTTGCTGGACATACACACCCGAGTGTGTACGATGGTTTGGAAAAGCCTTCCAATGAAGTTACCTACTTTACTTACCTAAGCACTTCCAATTTGTGGCCAAATTATGAGTGCATTCGTTAACATTTTCAAATGATTACTGACGTTTACCTGGTGGGAAGTAAGCCTGCACAACGTAGAGACTTTAGATAGTAAAGTGCACAGTAATCTCGGCGGTGGTGCTGTGCGCAGTGACACTCGTTGCACGAGTGCTGCGCCAGCGCACGCTATGGCCGCGCACACACACACCGCCGCAGCTGCGCGCAGCACCAGCGGGCACGATGACGATGGCGGTAGACGCAATGTCCATGTGACCAATCTGTAGTTGATATAAATGATTGATCATTAAGTAGTTAAGTTCTTGATTATATCATGACACAGTTAATTTTCGCATACCACAGAATACCCAAAGCCTAAAAGACGACTTGCCGATATCGTCAGCATAGATATCGATATCAACAGCAGCGTCAACTTCTTCAATAGCTTTAACAAACACAAGAAAAGAACTTGGAAGGAAAGAAAGGCCTAAAACATACGCGAATGCGGCAGTCAAAGCAGCTGCCACAGCGATGGGCGCGCGGTTTTTAGGAGGCAGGAGGCCAGCGCTGAGGAGCAGAAGAGCGGCGGCGCACAGCACGGAGGCGGCGGCGTGTGCGGCTCCCGCGGCTCGGCGCCGCAGGAGCAGTTGCCAGCTCAGCACGCGTCGGCGCGCGCCCGCCGCCTCCTGCCACACCGCGGTAGATCGCGCCACTGACAACAACTCCCACGCACCCGTTTGGTATACTGCTGTCAACTGCCATTGATAGAATAAATTGAATTTTAATTATAAATCATCAGACATTATTTAATGTTTGCACCTCTTAGGTATCATCATCATCATCATTACAACCGCAAAATATCCACTGCTGGATAAAGGTCTCCCCCAAGATTTTGGGGGGATTTGCCATACTCACCACGCTTGGCAGGCGGGTACCTCTTAGGTATAAAGAATTAAAATTAAAGATCATTCGATTCAACTATTTATTTTTGTAGATTGAATATTGAAGGTAAGGTTTACCGGCAAAGGTTTAAGAGTGAGGTCAAGCTCGTCCAGTGTGTGTGCCTTCGAGGTGAACATGAAGGAGACGCTCTGCTCGTCGGTGGGCCAGCGCTCCAGCTCCATGTCCAGCGGCGCGCGCGCATCTAATCGCACCACCCACTCCACCGCGCCTGATGCGTTCAGACGTGCTCGTAGAGATGCGTCACCTGAATTCACATAGTTTACATGTAGTATATAATGTATTATGGGTACATGTTATGGCTATATTCAATTTAACCAAATTAAATTATGATTTTATCTTCGTTTATAACTAAAAATTACTATTTTTCCCAATTTTTAAATAAGGTAAAGATTCAGTCTGTGTAGGTATTAAAATTTTTAAATAGGACTTTTTGGCCGTATTGCCCATCGCCCATCTCTGAGTTCACTACAACTACGTACGACGGATAGAATGAACCTATACTTGGGGTTATGAAGCCAAAAATATGATAATCAAAACTAGGAGCGTAGGCGCCACTATCGCAAATGGTACTATGAGTGTTTTAAAATTGAAAATTATGTTCCGAAACTGGGGGAACTGTCAAAAAGCGAGAGCAAAGCACTTCTTCTTCTTCTTCTTCTCTCAGCCGAAAGACGTCCACTGCTGGACAAAGGCCTCCCCCAAGGAGCAAAGCACTACGAGCTGGAAAACCTATCGGTGGAACCAACAATCTGAAAGGAAACCTTCAGGTAGGTGCTTTTGAGCCAATAAATATCAATTTATTTCATTTTGAAGTAAGATTTTTTTCATATTAATGCCTGAGCTCGACATTCTTTTAGCAATAATCATGGTAAAAATTGCAAGCACCTGCGTCGCCATTGGCGGCCGCGTTGAGCAGCGCCACGTCAGGCAGCCAGAGCCGCTCGGCCGCCACCACTGCGCCGGCGCAGCCCCACTGCGACGCGTTCCACTTCACGCGCTCATCCTGCCAGAACTGTGTAGCAAAAATATATTTCAGGAACTTTTCATCGAAATTTATTAAAAAAAGTTTAGAAACTTTTTTTAATAAGCACTTTGACAATGTGAATTTAAAGAAAATTTCCGTAGTGATCGTATATTCTTCACTGGGAAGCGAAAAGAAATTGGTACCTAAGTGGTGTTTCATAACTAAAATTCGAGAGTGATGTTCTCCACTCCTGTGGTTTTAAAGATAGAACTTTATTAGATACTTACTATGTCCTGTCAGAGTTTATTCAAGAAAATGTTATGTTTTCGGGGTTCATGTTTAGTCCTAAACGGCTTAACAGATTTTGATGTAAGAGGTATTTTTAGATTCCTTGCATTCCCCCGAGTGACATAGGCTATCAGTCGTGTTTTTTATTTTTTTATTATAACGAAAAACTCGCCAGCCTTAGGTCTGCGAGCAGGCGCACAGTAGAGGCGCGATCGTCGACACTGGCGTGGCGCACGTCCAGCACCGCGGCGACCACGAGCGGCGTCGCGGGCGCACGCTCGCGGTCGTACGCAGCCAGTAGCGTGTCCAGCGCGAGCGACAGCTGCGTCACGTTGCTGCACTCACCGTGGCAGTGAAGCAACCCTGCCGTAAATATTATTGTAATTAACTAACAACCTTCCTAGGGGTAAAAGTAAAATCATCAAAATAAATAAAAATCAAATTAATAAAAAATAAAAATAAATCATCTTTAATTGTAAAATGTATGGGACAGCTGATTTTTTTTTTGAGATTTCGGAGTCGGTCCCGTACAAAAAGTTGTTCATATTAATGAGTACTTTCACCCCTAGGAAGGTTGTTAGTAAATTACAAATAACCCTGTATTATATCAACCAGCCCGTAGCATGACCAAAAAAAAACAAAAGTTGATTTGTTGCGCACATAGCGTGGCAATCTGATGCAATGGACCCCTAGAATGAGCAAAAAAGTTATCCCCAAACTGGTGCGCGGGGCCACAGAAACGCACGGGGCTGTAAAATACTGTACATGGGCCGTAGCATTTGCTATTCATGATTCATGTATGCATAGGCTATCCGCCCCGCCTGTGATATCAACCCTAAAGCCTTGAACAAACCAGGCTCAATAAGACGACAAGAAAGTAATCAAAACATCGAAAATACAATTTATTCAGTCAAATAACTAAACTTAGGTACTACTTAAGTACTTACTCTACAATTGATTCGAAAAAGTTCAAAAAATTGATTATCTCCATTGATTTGTTTTCACATTACCTACGTAGACAAAAGGTTACACTATGCTGTTGCTCGAATTGCATGAAAGATCCTAAATTAAGCACTTTATTATATATTCACAAGTCCACAAGTGTTTAATAACGTATTGAAATAATGCAATGATTACCGTGCAAGAAGATTAAGGAGAAGAGCAAAGGGGCTGCTATCATCGCCATTTTGCTGAAACTGGAGCGCCAGGGCTCCCTGCGGGCTGCCGTCGTCCATCAGCTCTTCGCAACATTTTTGCGACAGATGTACTTTAAAAATATAATACGTTATGCGGTCACCGGGTGCGGCTGCAAAAGCGGCAGCTGGACATAAAATTGTCAAACATTCGGTCCTATCCGATTGTATGAATTCGTTCCAGTTGCCGTTGAAACAGCCGTACAGAAGTGAAGCATTTTGTTAGTGAGATAGGACGGCATGATGCGGTGAGATTGACTACCGCTCCGGATAGTACCTGGTTCAAAGGTTATCTATAGCTATTCAGAGAAACGCGGCAAGCTTTATGGGTACCTTTATCTGGGTACAGTCCGGGGTGGCATTTTTGACTGATTTCAGTTTACTTTATTTTTAAGATTTTTTTAAATTGACGAAACTTGTAGTGAATATTTTACTTTTAAGAAATGAGATTTTTAGTTCGTGATGTATATGTAGTATACTTAATATTCTAATATACCTATGTACCTTTGGATCAGACAGACATGTATCGGCACGCGAAGACCACGTCCGTTAAAACAATATCTATTGATAATAATAATGATATCCTGATGACTTAAGATTACTGATACTATAGTTACTTTCATTTATAACAGTGTTATTTTAGATTAAGTATAAATATTATTGTCTGTTATATTGTGAAATAAATAATAAAAAAAAAAAAAAATTAAGTAATAATTTATCTCGTCATGATAGATTAGATTATACAGATGAAAACATCATTCATAGTTACAAAGTCTGTGACACGTAAGGAAGTCTCAACTATATCTTATCCAGCCAAATAAAATATTCAAAGATCTTGTCAAATCCTGATTTAAACTGTTTTAAAACTGTTTGTGACAGCTGTCTATTCTGGATGCGTGGGCGCACTATCTGCCGCCACTTCCGGCGCCGCAAGGCCACTGCAATACAATGTTCCAGTTTGTTTAGGTAAAACATTTAATTTAAAATCTTCGGCCGTTTTCGGCTACGGCAACTATATTGTATTAATGCGGTACCATAATAATTCACCTCTTCAAAAGTAGAAATTCTCCTTGAAACAGCTAGCAGGCAATAAGAACGTTCAGCGTTTAAATAATCTCACCTAATTTTATTTTATTTATTTATTGCGTTTTTATCAGCAGCTGTTGTTCCGAAATGCTAGTAGTTTGTAGCTTTGAGAATTACAATAGTAAATCATTAAATTATTACTGTGAGGAATTGAAGAAAATTAAACTTCTCAGATTATCTTCTCGTACTTAGTCAAAGAAATTTATTGTAAACAATGAAAAATACAAGATTGCCTAATGACATAAAACTTGGTAGGTATACTAGTAGCGCAGTAAATAGACGAGAATCAAATTACAAACGGTCCAGTAATTGTGAATTTTTTGAAATGTTGTGTAGGATTATTGTGAGTATTCAAAATAAAAAGGGCACAATTGCCAAGTTTCCGCGTCCGTGGTAATCTTAAAAAAACTAAAAAAAAAAAAACTTTTTTCAGATTTAGGCTCATATTTTCGTTTAGATGCATTTTTGCTAGGAAAGTGTTCTACAAAATCTTGTAGATAATTAAATTTCCTTTTATTTACATTTTACATTTTGTATCTAGGACTGATAGTTACCGAGATGTGTGCTCATAAAAAAAAATTAAAAGAATCTTCTTTTTCGGAAATTTGTCAAACTTTTCACTTCAGAACGCTGTAATCTAGTTATGGCATATTTTAGGAGAATAAGTATTGGAACAAAATTTATTGGGAATTTAATTACCTACAAAACGCATTTGCATTTTTCTTAACCAACCCTGCAGAATGGGGAGTAAAACTCAATATTAAAACTACGGAATATTCCTTTTTTTGTTATAATATTTTATTTTCTGCTAACTGCGCCTCGGGTCTTCGCTCCCGTGGGAATTTCAGGATATAAAGTAACCTATGTACTATTTCTGGTATTTTTCTACTAGTATACTAAATTTAATACAAATTCGTCCATAGTTAGTAGTTAGGATGCACGGGTTCTGGCTCAGTGGTGGGGGTCCTCCCCCCTCCTCCCACCTGTTTCTGTCTCTGTCTCCCCTCGTCTGCCTCAAAAAAAATTCCCAGCCTAAAAAAAAAAAAAAAAAAAAAAAAAAAAAAAAAAAAAAAAGGAAATCGGGGTCGCTGAACACGATGGTGAGGTCCCCGAGACGCTCCGAGCAACGGTTGCAGCTCTACGTTCTACAGCATGCACAGGTGATTAAGAAACGCTCGAATACAATGGCATATCCGTCTAATGAGGGTTAACTTAATGACGGTCAACCTATTGTCTTCATTGCTCGGTGATGCTCATTCATCCTAACGACTTTATTGTTGTTCTCATTGTTATCAACGATCGTTATCGCTCGTTAGGTCAATAACAAAGGCTACCTGGCCTCTACCAATGGATGGTTGAGGTTAGAAAAGCTCGACGCTAACTTCTCTACCTGGCCTCTGGCAGTGGATGGTCGAGGTACAGTCAACAGCACATCCACCAAACCCTACATTTTGTACGTTTTGCTGTACACTGTACCCGGACTTTCACCTCTTGGCATGTGATATGGAATGTTTGATCTAGATTACTGATTACTTCAAATGATTATTACACTACATTACTTAATGGCATCATTACTTAATACTATTTAAACTAGATTGTTAATTGTCTCCAACACACTATAAGACAGCTGTGAAGAGGCATTGATACCGTAGTACGAACTGGACTTCAATATTGCTTGTGCAGTGAACATCAATATCATAGTGACCAAGTGAAGTGCAAGGAACATCTTTATAATCATCATGGATGTGAGTATCTTATATTGTTTTTTACAGTTGTGAATGTTATTTTACTTTCTAATATTTGTCACAAACTTATAGACTTCGTTGTATATTGGTTACAGAGCCCATTACTCATAAACGAAGAATTGAATACGCTGAAACATTTTTATATGCCGTTATCCCCCGATGCTGAAGATGTGAAAGATCTGATGCCACCACAAGTCAAATTGAGTAACAAAAGGACTGCTAGCACCAAAGACTTGGACGAACTCTTTGAAATTCCACCGGCGAAGAAGAAGAAAAAAGTATCTTCATGTGTTGGACGGGCCAGTAAAGAGGAGGAACATCGTACATTTCGACGAACCTCGATGACGCCAGTCTCAGCACACACCTTATTAAAATAGAGGTGTATGATTTGAATAAAATATGCAAATTGCCCAAAGAGGAGCATTGGAAGCATACCAGTACGCGGATTAAATATTACACCACGCAAAATAGTGCCAATTTTAAAAAATCAACGGATTTGATTTTCCAAATTACAAAGGAAATAGCGAACACCCCGGGCTCTCGAAAATACCACTTTGGCAATTAACATTTTATGACAAACACCATTGTATCTGCTTATCAAGACAACCTATTGTTTAATATATTGTGACCACTAGTTAAACTATCCTTTGTTCTTTGTAAATATTTAATTTTAATAAACCTTTGTTTTATGAATTTATTTTGTTTTGCATTTATTCCATACCCTTACCCTTACTAGGTAGGTAAACTAATAAAAACACACAAGTATTCTTAAAATTAATTTTTATTTAGAAAAAAAATATTTAAACATTTTGTTTACATACTTATCATTACTTATGGTATTATTACTAAACAAGTTTACAAAATCATTCAAACAAACACCATTATAGCGTAAAAAAATATAAACCAAACAATATATCCCACAAACTGAACTTAGATAGTTTTGGATTATTTTACTATTATGATGCCATATTTTGCAGTTGGTTTTCAAAAAGTATTCATGGTATCTAGTTGGCTTTCTACCAAATGAATCAAAATATTCACCAACGCCATGTTTGTTTACATAAATAGCTACCCAATGAGACCCTGGTTTATTATCAGGGTCTAAATTCGA
Organism: Ephestia elutella; assembly: GCA_018467065.1. NCBI lineage: Eukaryota > Metazoa > Arthropoda > Insecta > Lepidoptera > Pyralidae > Ephestia > Ephestia elutella. The sequence continues at coordinate 10,797,349 of CM031575.1, forward strand.
TATAAGATAAATGGGTAAATCAACTCTTATTGGTATGCGATTGGCAGCAAATACATTATTTTGTAGTCTTGGATCAACTATTTTTAAAAACTTCTGGATATCATTAGAATCCATATTACTAATGATGTCTTAGCTTACTAAAAACACAATACATAATAAATGTATTACAAGGAAGATGTACATTTTATATGAAATTAACTATTGTAATCCATAATGATTTCACGATTTTTGTTTATTTCAATGACATTATCAAATTCTGCATATACAACACAATTCACAGTAGACGTCAAAGTATTTTCAAACCGTACCTCTATTCTTACACTACCACGTTTAATTAAATTCCAATGAGAAGTTGAGTTTGCACTAAGATCAGGAGTCATATCGAAAGCCATTAAACAATATCCGTTTGCAAATGCTTCTTTAGTTATTGCGTTACCATCATTCAAAAAGTGTATGCCAGTACCGGAAAATATTGTATGATAAACGCTTATAAAAGAATTGTCGGAAAACGTGGGTGTCAAGGTTTTTGATGGTATTTGTTGACCGTCTACATACAAAGTAAGTAAATTTAGACTATTATGTTTGAAATCAAATGGATTTGTTTCTAAACTCCCATTAAATGCTTTATTGTCAACAAACCCTATAATACACCTTTTTGGTATCTGTCCGAGAAAAACATTTTCAAGCGCTTTTCCTTGAACTCCTGATGGGATAGTTAAAACCTTTACTTCAGCCCTAGAAACAGAATATTTAGCTGTAGTTGTGCTCAGTACTTTTTCGTGTGCAAGTAAAACTGAAGGATTAATGCGAACTTTGCGAATAATTAGAGTAGCTGCAGTAATATTCACTTTATATTTGCTATCTGCTTGAGATGAGATCAAGTTAAAGGCATCTTTTGAGCGAACCATTTTTAATCGCATTTCTACTCCATTAATCATAAACTTTCCTTGGTTAAATATGTCGCCATGTAAATGACCTATCATTTCTATGGTATTACTCTGTTTTGCTAATTCTTGACGCTTTGTAAAGCCTTTGTTTGATGCATCATATGTTGTCATCTTTCCAGGGGTGTCTTCATACCACAATCCACAAGTAAGATGTGTCGATTTGGCTGCTTCACCATAATTCAATAAGGTTTCTATATATGCACGATATGCATATGTGTTGTTTGGGGGTGATATAAGTTTTTGATTTAAATATATATCTAATTGACTAAAAAGAGAATGCAACCAATTATTTACAGGAGCAACAACAGCATTATCTGCTATTTTCGTTGAATCAGAGTTTTCGATTCGTGCTTTTACACAAATCATTGTATGTGATAAGTCAATATAATCATCACCAGCCCCAGGTATCAAAAACTCAATAGGGCCATCATCGGTGAGGGAAGAAATTGGTTGATATTGCACCCACTGACCACTTTCTATACTTGTTTGAGTTGATGGTAAAGCAAAGAGATCCAATTCTGATTTTATACACTCACATGAACTATTATGTAAAAATGCCATTTTTATTTATTTATTGGGAGAATATATCGTTTTTGTTTTTAAGAGACTTCTTTTTACAAGCTTTTCGTTGAGATGACTTTTTACGACTGAGCATTTTTGTGTTTCGTCTTATGTTTTTATTACCAGACCCAGACATTATTGAATCGATTTTCTCATCAGCTTTTCTTTTCAAATTCGTTGTAGCAGATTTTAAATGATTTTTTATAGATACATCCATGGGTTGTGTCCTAACCATATCACTTAGAACTCCAACACCTGCATTTAATGCTTCTTTACCAAGAACTTTGGCACCACTTTTTAACAAAGGGAATACAGATCTAAAGAGTCCACCTAAGAAACTGCCTATACCATGTCCTCGTTGGTATGGGGCGCCTTTATAAATAATACCCACACCAGAACCTGCTTGTGCAGAATAGTAGTGGTGATATGGACAGGTCACAGACATAATTTTATTAATTTATTCTTTTAAAATGAAGTTTAATACACGAGACTCCGAATTCAAATGGTATTCTTTCACCATTACTTGATCTTATATCTATTTCTATTACATCAAATTCTCTACGTAATACAGGTAGATAATGTGCAGGGGAAAAAACGTTCATTTTATATGCTCCATAAATGTACTTTGTAGGATCCAGTGGAATAATTCTTAACAAAGAAGTCATTACATCTCCAACAATTTGTGGTTGGACTATGTCTGAATAAATAAATAATTGAGATGGCAAGCCTAAATGTAAGTTCATAGGATAATTCCCCATGTTATGCGTTATAAAATTCGTATTAGGTACATATCCTAGTTGTAGTGCTAGTTTAGGATTTGTTGTAATTTTTATAATATGTTTGTCCATTGCCTTTACTGCTACCAGTTTAGATATTGTATCATATTGAAACTTCACTTTTCCTTGTATTAATGGGTTCATGTTAAAAGCATTTAAAAAATTATTAATATTGTCATAATTCGTTGCGGGTATGTGGGATTTATATTCAATTTGGGTATATTCTGTTTGGGAATCCGGTGCAAGCATTTCTTTAGTGATGTAGATAATATTTTCATGATCTTGTACATTCAGCATACTACATGGATAGTGAAATTCTACAAGACCCACCACCCATTCTCCTTCTAATTTGATAGTTTTAGGTAACTTGGTGAAAAAATTTGCTGTAGTATTTTGTGGGAAATAACTCATGGAGCTATTGCTCAATAAAGTCAAGTAAAAACTATCTTCAGTCATATTCCTTTTAAAGTTGATGCGAGAACCCAACTATTAAATTTGCTTGGATAACCTACCCACTTGACTAACACTTCTTTTCTGGCACCAGAATATCGTGTACGTAGTATTTTATCGATTTTAAACATTGTGGTGGGGTCATATGAAACTTTTTGCAATTCATTACTATAGAATGTGCCCACAATTGATTCATTCTGAATATCTTTAATTGTGTAAACTACTCTTGGTGAACGTTTTATAATTGTGGTAATGATAAAAATTTCATCACTCCAATTAGTTTCATATCCTTTTTGAAAAATATGTTTGTATTTCGTAATTCTCACATAATCCCCTACATGTAATGTTGGTGTTTCAATATTAACCTTTGACATTTTTGAACGTCCTTCATACGTGTTACGCCATACGGTCATAATATTATTTAAATTTACATCAATTGGGCACATTTTTATAGTTGAATGATAGCTATGATTATAAGAATAAAGTAAATCTTGTAAGATGTCGATGTATCTGTAAGTATTTTTATGAGTAAAATATCGCCACATTTTTGATTTCAATGTTCTCTGAAATCTTTCTACTACACTAGCTTTTATATCAGGATTATTGGTGGTATAATAATTAATATTTTTACTTTTGAAATACTGTCTAACGTCTTTAGATACAAACTCAGTACCTTTATCAGATTGTATGTGAGTGGGGGTAGCTTTTGCTTCATTAAATATACTTTCAAAATTATCCTTGATTGTTGATGAATTTTTTTTGATAAGTGGTCTAGCAAAAGCATACTTACTAAAAACATCAATAACACACAATATATAGTTATAACCATCATTATATTTACTATAAGTTCTCATATCACTTAAATCTGCTTGCCATAGCTCATTGAAATTAGATAAAATATATCTATTTCTTGGAAATTTTCTATGCACCGGCTTATGTAAAGTATAAGTTTCTTGTGTCTTTAACCATCCTCGGACCTCTTCACGTGTCATTGTACCTTTCATTGCTTTTACTAATTTATCAACACTACTATATCCTGCTGGATTTTTTACATCATAATATATACTATGGATATCTAGTAAGGGGTCCATCTTTCCCAATCAAATGTTTTAGATTTAGGACTTCGATGTGATTTAGGAGTTTTTAGTTCGTTAGGAGTACTTTTTCGAAAATCATCTATATATAGTGATTTAATGTGCTTATTGATTTCAGGATTACCTATACAAATCAATGGAACTTTAATTTCATTTAATATTTCTACAAATTTTTCCCATCCATGTGGTTTGATTCGTTTTAGTGGTCTAAGTGTTATATTAACCAAATCAATTATATTACTATGTGGTATGGGTTCATTTCTTATGACAACAGTACCATCATCTTTCCAAAAAATCTTATCCTTATTACTCAAAATAGCTTCTAACAGTAGATCACCTTTCTTTTTATAAGTTTTTGGTAGAAGTCGATTAACATATTCAGTTGTATAATGTTTAAGCGATGTATCTTCTTGCCTGTGTTTAGGTGATTCCACGTCTTCTTGCTTTTGAACGTCTTTTGTAAATGGTATTTCTTCTGACTTAGCCTCCTTTTTATGGTCAATGTTATCGTAATCATCATCAATAGTAATTGGTAATTTTATCGCCTTTCTGTCTTCTTTTAGTAAGTATAAATATCTTTGTAAAACTTGCATATATAAAGACCATTTCTCATGATCATTAATTTTACTTTTCAAAATTTTTTGCATTTCTTTATCTAAACGTGTCAAAGAATCATCCGTGATGTTTTCATGAGTTTTAAGTCGGTTTAAAACATCTGGCTCGATCAAAATCATTTTTTTTGTATGATCCATTATAATATTTTATTTTACACCTCAACTAAATAAACTACTTAGTATTGTGCTTAGAATTAATGGAAGAAAAGATCCACCTTTTTGAATGAGAATACGTTTCCGTAAATTGCTTTTACCTTTAGAAATCAACTTTCGTAGTATATTTTTATACTTCTTAAGTCGCGATTTATCTTTTTCTTTAATAGGTACTTTACCATTTAAAATGTTATAAATACATTCACATATGCAGTTAATTTCTTCATCATTACAAACTTTTAATAGTGCAACTCTGTACTTTGGTTTAAGGATATGTAGAGCTCGTAGTAAATCTTGATGCGTCTTTACTCTTCTAGTCATCATTAGCAACTAAGAGCACCTTATGGTGAACGTTTTATTATAAAGAGGTGAGGTTAGTTGAGAAAAAACAATTAAATTGTAATTTGTTGCTCAGAGAGTCACCAATGTTTTCTATGGGTATTTTACCCTCGAAAACTCTAATAATATTTTCACAAATACGATTTAGTTCATCCTCATCACAAGCTCTCTCTAAAATTTTTCGATACTTTTTTTGAGTATACATAACACTTTTCTTTCTGCTGACGATGAGGTTGCATTCGACGTTTGGACAGTAACAGCCATTATTAAACACTGACTAAACCCTCATGGTTAACATTATAATTATATCCCTTTTTCGGTAAATAAACAAAGCAATGTTTATCGAATGGAAATATTTTTGTTTTAAATCTGCAAACATCATTTGTACTTTGTTTTAAATCTACCATTAAATATCCATGAGCTTCTTTTGTTGCATCTCTGTAAGCTTCTTCTACAAATTTTGCACTATCTGGATATACTTGACGGGCTAAATGTTTAATTTGTGTTTTATCTCTCGGGTTTTTGAAATAAATAAGGTAACTTGTATTTAACGATATATCACGTTGCCCTCTCCCCTGATGAAATAAATTTTGTGTTATATAAAATACACTTAGATTTCTGTGATGGCTTCCTTTGGTAAAAATGTCAACTATTCGCCCATCTGATTCTCTCATTAGATCGTCTATTATTAACAGTTGTGGGTGTTCACCGTCAAACATGGTCATATCAGGGATTCCTTGTACATACAATACATCGGTTCTATCATATAAGGGTTGCATTTCATCATAACACCATATTATTTTATGAAATTTAACATTGCACATAGATTTTGTGTATGATAAGAAATTTGTAACGAAGTTAGACTTTCCAGAACCACTAGGACCCGCAACTATGGCGGTAAAAGGATGAATAAAGTGAACCATCCTATGCTGCAAATTAGACACGTTCATCAATTTCGGATACTTCTTTATAAATGGATGTTAAAAATGAAAGATAAAATATTTATACAAAACATTTTATTGTTTAGCATTTAGTCACACACACGGAAATAATTATAACAATAGTTAAACTAGAAAAAATATTTATTTACTCAATTAAACACATTGCAATTACTAAAATTTCCAATATCAAAGACGACACTTGCACTATACCTTAACTAATTAGTTACTATGTTAACAATAACATGTTACCAACAAATAAACAACAAGATAACATACATACTACTTTAAAACTATGCATTTACTTAAAATTACAAATTACTTATAATACACATCAGAGAATAATTTACAAGTTACAATCATCTTTTATACTATAATGCCCCCATGCTAGAGTATCTGTTGAATTGGGGATTAAATATCTCTTAGTGTCATTAGAAGATAAACAAATCTTATTAACTTTTTGAGTAAATACTAAATGTTTTAAAGATCTAAATCTATACATTTCTGCTAATAATACCGTTTTATCCAGCAAACAGGATCTATAATTTTCCATTGTTAGGTTTTTGGTCACACACTTATTCACACCTTTGGCCTTAGTTATAAGTCTACTTTCTACTTTCATGGCATACATTTTTGATCTCAATCCTACAAATTCAGAAAATATTTTCCCATTATTTTCATCTTTGAAGAATCCAATTTTTTTTCTTGTTAACCCGAGGGTAATCAAAAACGTTATCCTCAGGATAATCTGATGTGTCAAAATACTCATGCAAGTCAGGTCGTATATCATGATAAAAATCTTTTGTAAATATTTGATAAACTAAACTATCGGTATCAGTATATAATAACTTTGAATTATTAAACTTATTTTTTATATAATTATAATGAAAGTTATACATTAAAATCTTAGATATGTCTAATATACTAAATCCTAAATATATTGGTTTATTGTATAAAAGTTTGGTTCTCTGGAGTTGAATTGCAACTAAATTTTCGGAAAATACAGACATACTGTGGAATTCAGGACGTGCTATGAGTGACTCAGCACCTTGAGTTTTGTCACAATTTTTCCACTGTGTCACTAATTTTACATCTACTCTTTTTCTATATTTTCCATGGTTTTTCCAAATATGGAGTTATTCATTAATTTGTAAAAATCTTTTGCAAAGTCCGTTTTTGCCGATGTTCGTAGTGAAGTATTTAAATCAATATATTGTTTTAACCACGGACTTTGATGAAATTTTAACACTCTATGTACCTTTTTTAGTTTAAGACCCATTGATAAACATTGTTGAAGATTTCTATAATGAATTATATATTTAAATTTGTTTTTTAAATTTGTAACCAATTTCAATTCTTTGGAATTATCTGTAGTGATACGTTCAGGACAAAGTGGTAAATCTGAATGATCATCATGAAGTTCATGAGGATATTCTAAATCTACTTCTAAAATGTAACCATACCCCGAGTCATATGGTAAGTTAAAGTCAACGGTATTAGATTCCACCCATTCAAACCCACCTATAGGTAAGTATTGTGACATAGCCCACCCATATAAATTATTAGCATCGAAATAAGTTAAATATGAATCTGGTTGATTCCTATCATAATCTGTCATGTATTGATTATTTGCTTTGGCATATCGATTGCTGCACTGTGATACGCCTCCTCGTATACCTGACTTTACAAAAGATATCATTTCAAAATCTGTTAATAATTCTAGTTCAATTTTTGTTAATTTTAACATTGCATCCCAACTTAGGCCTGGTGCAGTATAATAATGACATGGGTCTAGATCATAAGTATTAATGCAAACAATTCTAAAATTTTCAAAAATATCAGTTAGCAACAAAACGTCTGTTTTTAAATATAAATCTGAATAATCCCCCATGTTTTGACAGTTGAAATGTTTCCATACTTTATGTGCATGTTCATAATCTTCATCAGTTACACTAGAATTCGACATTGTATTATAGAACAGTTCTTTTGAAGGCAATTCAGTTAATTTTAATGAATCAAAAGACGTCATTTGTTCATATGGGAAAATTCCTTTTCTTTTTACTAAACTAAGATCATCAACATTAGGGAAATTTTTACTTAATTCGCAAAACTGTTCACTACTAAGATTATTAGCTAATTTTTCTAAACTACTGGACATAAATTTGAAAGAATCTATAAATCGGAGACTTACCTGACGATTGTTAATATTAATTACTTTACTAAAAGATATGTATCTTTCTTTATTTTGGGGTATTACTTGTATAGCTCCTTCGACTGTATTTAAAGCATGAACTATAAAATGTGCATCATAATGACTAAGATTATGTAAAATAACAGGTACAAAACGAGGTGTTTCATATTTTTTACCACATACATTATGTGCAACACCTTGAAAGTAACCTGTATGTGAATTATAAACTATAAAATCTTCATAATTTAGGTCTAAACCACAAACATAACATTTTGTAGTATCCCTTATTATGTTTCTTTCTTCATCAGAAAGCAATTTGGGGGTTTTGATGAAAGTATTACATCTCATTATTTTCTCTAAATCACATTGTAAACGTTTCATAAAAACATCTGCACAATCAGGTCCACTATAAGTTACATATTTTGAAAGACTATCATCATAGGAACATTTTATGTAATAACCGAAACTATAAACATCATGTCTCTGCATATTTTCTGTGAATGAATTTTTGGGATCATTGGTACAACTAGCAATCGGTTTTAAAAATGCCTCGAAATCTGCGTAAATAACAAAAGGAATTTTAAGTTTTTTATTATAATTTTCGAATGTTAATTTACTGTTACTTATATTTTCACCAAACCAATTCTTTCTAAAAGTATTTAGCGATGGTATATCAGTTCGAATATGCATGCAATCAAAATTTTGGTGTGTTAATAAGGCTTCTTTTTTATTGAAATGTAAAAGACAACCATCACAAATATAAATTGCATTATTTTGTGTGGTCATCTGTTTGGATAACAATCTTGACAAATTTTTAATATAGCAATAATGGTTGGTCAAACCGTTTGATATCAATAATAAATTAATATGAATTTGCTTCCGGTTTTTTGTATGGTAAAGCGGCCCCACAATTGTGTTTTCTTTATCTTTTTTATTATATTCTAGTCCAAATACATTAACACTAATTGAATTCAAATTTTCAAACTTTTGTATATCTGATAACTTTACTGGGAAGGATATACCATCAAAATTTAATTTATTGTTATATTGTACATAAGCTGTAACTCTATCGGAATTACGGCTAGCAGGGTATAATGCAGAGAGTATTGCCCACTTAAAACATTGAACATCTGAATTTTTTACATTAATTACCGCTTTTTTAACACGTATATCATGTGGTAATTCAATGTATGATGTTCCGCGTAAAGGATTAAATTTACCTACATTCATGTCGAGTCTAGTAATATGTTGTAGACTCCAACCACTATCTTTTTCTCAAATTCGCTAATCCTAGTACACAATGTATCCCTTACAGATTTGATAATTTCTTCAATGTCCGTGCTCAGGTCAATTATAAAATTAGACGTAAGAAAATCAAACGAATTTTTTAAATTCTTACTTTGCTGGATAAAATCGGCATATAATATGAAGTTAACCTTATATATGATATATTGCTTTGAACACTCCGAAGCAAGTAAATTAATAGTATTTTTTATAGAGTCAAAAAACATCTCGACAGTTGTAAACCTATCATTATTATTTGCACTAATCCTATATGTTAAAATTCTATCTTTGAAAGCTGTTTCAATAACATCAACATTTTCTAATGAATGCTTTGATCTAAATAAATTATTTTTATGAAGATTACTATTAACATGATTGGAGAAGTACCTTCTTTTCACCATGATTTTACAGGTGGCGCACTCCATCATCGGAACTTCTGACGTATTCTCTAAGGCTGCTATTTCACACGCTGTTTCACCTTCCCCTCTGGATGTAGAAGCACCGCCACTTGAATCACCACGACCCACTTGGATGCACATACTGAAAAAATAAACAAAAAAATATTAGCAATTGTCACTTAATATATCTGCATATTGTCTTGTTATGAGAATGGTATTACTCTATATTATACTTACTTTTCAACAGTTTTACAAATATCAACAAGGTTGTCATCACAAGTTGAGTCCCATTCATATTGATTTTCTTGATTATGACAGAGGCTAACCAACTCATTGTCAAAAGAGGTATCCCAATCATGTTCATTATTTTCTTGGCACTGGCGTTTCTCAGGTGGTTCGATGCTTTGATCACCTTCACGTTTCCGCTTGGAGCACTTTAACTTATTTTCCTCACTTATACATATTTCATATAATTCTCTATCGTAATGTGAATTATGAATTGAGTCTTCCTCCGAACCAGACGCAAAGAAATAACTGATCACACCCGACATTACGATGACTTGGTTGAGAACTTTACGGCAATGAATGCTAATGCAAAATGTAGCTGCCAAATAAATATTCGGGGATCTTATATACGTGCACAGGTAATTATTTTTATTATTTTTTTCCTACAATCATGAGCACTTATGCATCATTACCTGATATATTACTTAAAATGGTAAAAATTAATAAAGGTTTATTGCAGAACAAAGGATGGTCTAACTAGCGACCACATAAAGATACGATAAGGTAATTACAGAACAAAGGATAGTTTAACTAGTGGTCACAATATATTAAACAATAGGTTGTCTTGATAAGCAGATACAATGGTGTTTGTCATAAAATGTTAATTGCCAAAGTGGTATTTTCGAGAGCCCGGGGTGTTCGCTATTTCCTTTGTAATTTGGAAAATCAAATCCGTTGATTTTTTAAAATTGGCACTATTTTGCGTGGTGTAATATTTAATCCGCGTACTGGTATGCTTCCAATGCTCCTCTTTGGGCAATTTGCATATTTTATTCAAATCATACACCTCTATTTTAATAAGGTGTGTGCTGAGACTGGCGTCATCGAGGTTCGTCGAAATGTACGATGTTCCTCCCTCTTTACTGGCCCGTCCAACACATGAAGATACTTTTTTCTTCTTCTTCGCCGGTGGAATTTCAAAGAGTTCGTCCAAGTCTTTGGTGCTAGCAGTCCTTTTGTTACTCAATTTGACTTGTGGTGGCATCAGATCTTTCACATCTTCAGCATCGGGGGATAACGGCATATAAAAATGTTTCAGCGTATTCAATTCTTCGTTTATGAGTAATGGGCTCTGTAACCAATATACAACGAAGTCTATAAGTTTGTGACAAATATTAGAAAGTAAAATAACATTCACAACTGTAAAAAACAATATAAGATACTCACATCCATGATGATTATAAAGATGTTCCTTGCACTTCACTTGGTCACTATGATATTGATGTTCACTGCACAAGCAATATTGAAGTCCAGTTCGTACTACGGTATCAATGCCTCTTCACAGCTGTCTTATAGTGTGTTGGAGACAATTAACAATCTAGTTTAAATAGTATTAAGTAATGATGCCATTAAGTAATGTAGTGTAATAATCATTTGAAGTAATCAGTAATCTAGATCAAACATTCCATATCACATGCCAAGAGGTGAAAGTCCGGGTACAGTGTACAGCAAAACGTACAAAATGTAGGGTTTGGTGGATGTGCTGTTGACTGTACCTCGACCATCCACTGCCAGAGGCCAGGTAGAGAAGTTAGCGTCGAGCTTTTCTAACCTCAACCATCCATTGGTAGAGGCCAGGTAGCCTTTGTTATTGACCTAACGAGCGATAACGATCGTTGATAACAATGAGAACAACAATAAAGTCGTTAGGATGAATGAGCATCACCGAGCAATGAAGACAATAGGTTGACCGTCATTAAGTTAACCCTCATTAGACGGATATGCCATTGTATTCGAGCGTTTCTTAATCACCTGTGCATGCTGTAGAACGTAGAGCTGCAACCGTTGCTCGGAGCGTCTCGGGGACCTCACCATCGTGTTCAGCGACCCCGATTTCCTTTTTTTTTTTTTTTTTTTTTTTTTTTTTTTTTTTTTTTAGGCTGGGAATTTTTTTTGAGGCAGACGAGGGGAGACAGAGACAGAAACAGGTGGGAGGAGGGGGGAGGACCCCCACCACTGAGCCAGAACCCGTGCATCCTAACTACTATAGTTCATTGAATAAAGACCAAAATAGAGCTAAGGGTAGGGTTTACTTACAAATGGTTCAATAGTTCTGAATTTTTGATATGTTATTTAGGATGGTTAGTAAGTGTTTAAAATGCAAGAGGCACAATTTCTCCCCCCTTCCACACCCGCCATATGTTGGAAAAACCAAAAAAAATTGCCACTTTCTTCAGATTTGCGCTCTCACCTTCGTTTAGATGCATTTTAGCTACATTAGAGTTCTTCACAACGTTGTAAAAATAAATTTCTATAATGTACAATTTATATTTTGTTTCTAGGACTAATAGTTATGGAGATGTGCACTTTAAAAAAATCGCATTTTATAATCGCATTTTGAAATTTGTCAAACTTTTTACTTCAGAGCGCTGTAATTCATTTATGGACTACTCTAGGAAAATATATATTGGAATAAAATTTGAAGGAAATTTAATTGCCTACAAAACACATGTAATTTTTTTTAACCAACCCTACGGAGTAGGCAGTAAAAGTAAAAGTTAAAATATTACGTTTTTGCTATCATATTTTATTGTCTACTAGCTGCAGCCGGGGGCTTTACTCCCATAGGAATATTGGGATAAAAAGTACCTTATGTGCTAGCCCTGATATTTTTCTACTAGCATACCAAATTTTATCGAAATCCGTCCAGTAGATTTTTTAGATTGAGCAAGAAATATCACATCCAAACTTTTTCATTTTAAAATCGGGTTTCTTTCCCAATCTTTATTGCTGATGAAGCAAATATTATCTAATATCTGTACTTGATAATGTCCACAGACACTTTTACAGTGTCCCAATCAGGTACCGGTTACTCACCTGCAATGAATCACACTATAAATGGGAAAGTTTGGATGTGATATTTGTTGCTTAATCACACAAAATCTACTAGACGGATATCGATTAAATTTGGTATACTAGTAGAAAAATATCAGGACTAGCACATAAGGTACTTTATATCCCGAAATTTCCATGGGACCGAGATTCAGTTAGTAAAAAGTAAAATATTATAGCAAAAAACAATTTCCGTTGTTTTATCATTTAGTTTTACTCTCCACCTTGCAGGGTTGGTTAAGAAATATGCAATTGCGTTTTGCAGGTAATTAAATTCCCTACGATGTTTGTTCTGCTACTTTTTCTCCTAGAATAGGTCATGACTGGATTACATCGTTTTAAATTAAAAAAGATTGACGAATGTTTGAAAAATTAGATTTTTTTAAGGCAAAGGTTTTTTTTTTCTCGGAAACTGTCAGTCCTGGAAACAAAATATAAAATGTAAATAACGGCAAATTTAATTTTCTACAACATTGTGTAGAACACTTTTCTAGCGAAAATGCACTTAAAAGAAAATATAAGCGAAAAACCGAACAAAGTGGTGATTTTATTTTTATTTTTCCAATTTGGCGGCGAGTGCAAAAGCTAGTCAATTGTGCCATATTTATTTTAAATACTTACAACCATCCTAAACAATAATATAAAAAAAATTGAATTACTGGACCGCACGTAATTAACCCCTAGGGAAGGTTCGCTCTATTTACTGCGCTATAGTTGCTTTTTAATTTGTACAGATTTTTGTGATCTCCTTTCTTTTGATAGGTACTTAACTAAATTAACGTTATTTCGTATTTTGTTAGTAAAGGTCCAATTTAATATAGCATCAATCAGCAGTAAAAATAAAATGCCGTATTTTAAAAATAACCTAGTAAAAAACACGTGAAGTATGTAGGAAACATCAACAAAAACAACAAGGAACATTACTAAAACAATAACAAAACTTCGTTATAACTCCTGTATATTATGACTTTATGACATGCCGACCTATACCATAATTACCATGCCACATGATAGGTAATCAATCACGATCTCCTAAAAATGAGGAATTTAACTTACAAGGAAAATATAAAAGAATAATAAATGCAATAGATAGGTATATACTGGGATATTTGCTTGAGCTTTGAATGAGTTTTAAACTTCACCACAAACCGGAATCAAATATAATCAGTATCGTAGCAATCGTAGCACTTTCTCTTCGTAGGCATTCGTAGCAAAGGTGAGGCGTTGATGTCGAACTTGTGCCAGCATTTTTTCGTTCGTAGCACCTGTTCGTAGCAGTGTGCTACGAGACGCCTACTCCGCCCGACGACATCTCCATCATAATAAATGTAAACCCGGTTTTCAAAAATATTGTTTAAAAAAATGAAAACTGAAATAATTACAATTATTGTAGGTACACTATTTTATGGTATGATAAATGTTTGACAAATATAAAAAAAATATTAGAAAATTCAAAGTAAGTAAAATTAATTATATCTAACAACTATGCTCTATTCAGCAAGATTATTATTTGTGATTACTTATTGACTGGTAACTAGCACCGTGGGGCAAGTGTGAATCTAACAACAACTAATGTATAAATTTAAAAAAGTTAAATCTATTAATATTATAGAAGTAAAATATAATTTCAAATTTAATGTTCATTTCTTTATTTACATAGCAACGAACATAAGAAAACCCTGAAATAAATCAAAATAGAATCTTATTTTCGCAAAAACAAAATGTATGACTTTATGATGACTTGTTTGTAATAATATTACATACTCGAAAATTACATAGGTACATAAATATTCATAAACATTTTTTTCAGATATACCTAATATATACGATACCTTACAATTCACATTACACCCACTCTGAAAATTTTTATGTAAGTACTTTTATTTATTTATTTAGAACTTTTTACTAATACGTCAGTAATCAGGATTCTATATTTATATCAGTCTATAAATATAGAATCCTGATTGATAAAGTCTATCTCAGTGTCTTGATTCGGATGCTTTATTTATGAACTTCTTCTATTCGATAGAAAGTAAATACACGAGAATCGATATAATATTTTAGCGTGATTTCTCGATTGAGGGCGATCGACTTGCAAACCTCACTGTATTTTATGACAATAACAACATTAGATTCTTTAGCCACCTGATATTTACCAAATTGTAAAAACATAGGTATGTAGAGTTTTGTACTTACAGATACATAGTTTCATAAAATTCACTGCATCGTATCGAAAAATTTATGTTTCGACATTAGAGCTGTGTCAACACATTAACACTATAACATTAACACTCAGTTTAAAGTTTTACATTATACCTTTCCACTTTTTCAAAAGCCATAGTAATATGGCTTTTGAAAAAGTGGACAACAAACAAGTGTTACATACGGAAATTGTATTGAAGAAAACGTTTAATTATTAAAAAACGGCTTTGCCAACTGGTATGGAATCTATTTTGGATTTCGGACTCATGTCTCCCCTGATTGAGTCTTACAATAGTCTACATCTTCACATTTTCGCGTTTTTCATCGGAAACTAATCGTGACTTTAATGTGTCTTCATTTAACGCAAACACATCTGACGATGCTTATCTTCCGTAATTTTTTCTATACTCATCGCTATTTTATTGGTTTGCCGGTGGTAGTTGGCCGTCTGTGTGTCGGAGTTGTGAGGGTGGTTGAGGGGGTGAGGGGTAAGCCAGCGGGGCGGTGTAGGGCGCGTAGGGCGGCGCCTCGGCCTGCGCCTGGCACGCCGCGCGAAGTCCCGCCCAACTGAAACGGTACGCGTACCGCTTGCCATGCACCTAATAAAAGAAGAAATATTTTGTATTCAGTCGGATTTGGCTGTATTTTTATAATGTCGTAAGCCTAGTAAGTATATTTATGATGTTTTAGGCGATAACGTATGTTGTTGTAATATTTTTTACTACTTTTACCCAGATGGCAAAAATTTATGAGAAGATTGCGAGATAGCATGATTAATTGATCAATTGATCATCCTACTATCATACTTTATACTAATATTATAAATGTGAAAGTTTGGATGTGAGTCTGTGAATTTGTGAGTTTGTGATGATGTTTGTTAGTCAATTAAGCAAAATCTACTACACGGTTTTCGATGAAATTTGGTATACGGGTAGAAAAATACCGGGAATAGCACATAGGGTACTTTTTATCCCGAAAATCCCACGGGAGCGAAACCCCCGTGGATTTCGTGCGCCACCTCGTCATGTCCGACAGACGCTATACGCTGTGATAGATGGAGGTGACTGACCTTGCTCATAATGTTCTTGTCGTAGTAGTAGCGCAGCGCGCGCGACAGCTTGTCGTAGTTCATGTTCGGCTTCTGTTTGCGGCGCCCCCAGCGACGTGCCACCTCGTCCGGATCCGACAGACGGAACTCACCGTCGCCTGGCGGGCCCTGCGAATGGGGAACCATCATGATACAGAACGGATAGGATTTCTTTTTACTTAGCTATCGATGTCCAGTGGGCAGCATCCACCCATTTCTTCTACTGGTCGATTCCATAAATTTCAAACAACAATCATCGCGCATCAGGAAAATACAGTCTGCTGATAGAAAGGTATATCCTGAAATGAACATAGGTGTGCCTCGTGTACGTCCTTACCTCCCAGCAGATGCCCGGCGCTCCGCTGGCCAGCTCATCCAGCAGGAACTGCCACAGCTGCACCTGGCCCCCGCCCCCTCGCGCACACCCGCTCACGCCTGCGTAAGACTCTGGGAACAAGAAATAGCAAGGAATTTAGCCAGTTGTTAGGTATTGTTTCAAGTAATGTTCTATCTGTAACCTGAACATCATATGCTTCATGTTTAGTAGATTTTACGTGGAAACGCAACTCTTCAAATCTAGTCGCTCAATTTTTTACATCCTAACTAGTATTATACACACAAGAAAAATACAAAACATAGTGAAACAAAAAGAGAGGCGTACAATGGCGGACTTGTCCCAAAAAGGGATTTCTTCCAGTCAACCAAGTGTTTGTAAGGAATTTGTTTGTTGTTTGTTTGTTACCTCTTCACGCTTCATCTACTAAACCAAGCTTCCTGAAATTTCGCATACACATAGAAGTACTGAGAAGGCCATAGGGTACCTTTCATCCCGGGAAAAAGCATTGTTCCCGTGGGAAATTCACGCGGGCGAAGCCGCGGGCAAAAGCTAGTTTATAATATTTTCTCCACAGTTGCGAATATAATAAAATACTTTTTTGAATTGAATTGATTGTTAAAATAGGACTTTTTGCAAATAAATTGACAATACCAAGCAACAGTGAGCGAATTACCCCCTACGAAAAAATAAAAAAATATGCTTTGATTTGAAGTCATTATAAAGAAAAAGTGCTTGCCTCAAATTAAATTCTAATTAATAGTAAAAAAAAATCCATTATAATCATTATGCGGTTTGAAAAGCACAGATGATAAAAATATCAAAGTTTCTTTAATTTGGATTTAAATTTTTTTAAGTTATTTGTGTCTTTCGTACACGACATTGCAATTTACAGATAAAATTGAGAAGTTGGTTTCCAGATTTTGAAAAATGACTAACAACTTCCTATCTCATACATTTCCAGATCAACTTGGCTCTTTACCATAAATTTCCAAAAACTCGTATTGGTTCCTATACAATTCATAATATTTACTGATATTTTTTGGCATTTCCGTCACAACTAGTGATGTGCCGTTCCCGGGAACGAAGGAATATTCCCGGAAACGAAGGGAACGTTCCCGGGAACGTTCCCCAAAAATGGAAATATTGGGGAATATTGCAATTAAAATGTATAATTGCGATTTTTATCACTTCTAATATAATAAAATAATCTAAATACATATCCTCAGATAATAATTACAACATTTTTTTCAAAAATCTTCAATATTCCCTACTTTTCGGGAACGTTCCCGGGAATATTTCCAAATTTCCGGGAAATATTCCCGACTTATGGGGAACATTCCCTTGTTTCTGGGAACGTTCCCTCAAAAGCTGGAATTGACTTTATAGGATTACTAGCTTTTACCAGCGACTTCGCCCGCGTAAGTTTCGCTTAGATAAATAGTAGATTGTTAAGTTGGTCCCACACTGCGAATATTAACCTGTAACGTAACATTTAAAGATTAGATTAGATTGTTACTTGCGCAAAAGGTCTACTTTCACAAAATGTCACTTTCGCAAAAGGTCACATCACATTCGCGAAACTTCACTTTCGCAAATGGTCACTTTTGAAAAAGATCACTCTCGCAAAAGGCTTATGTTTATTTCGTAAAAAGTCACTTTCGCATAATGTTACTTTTGTAAACGTGTGACCCGTTGTGATAGTTATCTTATGTGGAAGTTACCTTTTGCAAAAGACCAATAAATCTAAAATTTCATTTTTACTTTCAAAGGTCACTTTCGCAAAATGTTATTGATGCAAGTGTCACTTTCATATAAGGTAACTTGCGCAAAAGTTTACATTCGCAAAAGGTCACTTTCGGGCATTCTGCGAAGAAGACGTTACGAGAAAGAGACATTTTACGACTAGGGGACATTTTGCGAAAGAGACATTTTGAGCCTAAGCCAATTTTTTTAATACAATGATGAGGTAATTTTTTTTATAAAAGATGAGTTTGCTCTTGACCACAATCTTGCCCGAATGATTGCATAATTTTTTTTATTAACTATTTTTTTGTAGCTATAACAAGTCCATGCTGGGCAAAAGCCTCCCCACTCTCTTTCCATGTGTCCCTATGTCTGGCCTTTTCTATCCACTTTCTGTCGAATGCTTTAAGTTCATCTGACCATCTTTTCTTAGGCCTTTCTCGTTTTCTGTGCCCATCAGCTGGGACCCAGGTTTTATTAACAGATAACTTTTTTTTATTGTTTTAAAGATGGGTTTGCTCTTGATCACAATCTTACCCGCGGACAGAGATGAGGTCTACGTTGTAGCGAGCCCACCCAGAAGTAGCTTATTTACTCTGGTTTTAAAGAGAGAGTCAGGCTGTATGTGCTTGGGAAAACGCAGGTAGAGAGTTCCATTTCTTTAATGCGCGCACGAAAAGCGCTTGGTGCTTGCGGAGGGAATATTAACCAAGAGATGATGATAGCCCGCCGATCATCTGGACATAAGGTTAGGCGGTATGAGCTCATGCAGCTCATGAGCACACTCCCCAAAGTACAATCGGTCGAAAACCGACAACTCCATACAAAACAGACAGACAGACAGGCAACTTTTAGACGATGAGATTTGGTTCTGCGTTTCACCGAATCTGAAGTGACCAATTGGTACTTTGCCGAGCCGTCCCAAAGTTCACTTTTGCAAATGACATCTTCGCAAAAGGTTACTTCCGCATGGTAACTTTCACAAACTGTCACATTTATAGATGATTACATTTGTAAAATGTCACTTTCGCAAAAGGTCATTTTCGTATAAGGAAACTTACGCAAAATGTCACTTTCGAAAACGATTACTGTGGATGCGAATGTGACATTTTGCAAAAGAGACATTTTGCAGAAGTGGACCTTTTGCGCAGGTGACTTCATGCGAAGGTGTCTTTTTGCGAAAGTGTCATTTTGCGAATGTGTCCTTTTGCAAAAGTGACATTTTGCGAATGTAGACTTTTTGCACAAGTAATTTTTTGCGAAAGTGACATTCTGAAAATGGCATAATTAAAATCGAATCGGTGAATGTTCGTCAGTGTGGGCATATTGTATTGTAATGCGCACAATCGAATCTTGAAATGTTAAAAAGTAGCCAGGGAGCAACTTTGAATGGCAAAACAATGGTTAGTAATGGTAAAATGTTGGATACTATTTATCTAAGCAAAACTTACGCGGGCGAAGTCGCGGGCAAACGCTAGTAATCCTATAAAGTCAATTCCAGCTTTGCAAGGAACGTTTCCAGAAACACGGGAATGTTCCCCAAAAATTGGAAACATTCCCGGGAATATTCCCCGTTCCCGTTTCCGGGAATATTCCCGGGAACGGAAATTTGGGAACGGCACATCACTAGTCACAACATAACCAATGACGAAAGAAAAACAAATCTTTTTTAAACTCGCAACCGACGGGTCTTCCACTTCACAATAATGTTCTTAGATTTATCAAACAGTATTGAAAATTCAAAGTATTGAAATTATTAAGCAGTATTCAAGTAGTTTCTGTCATTTCATTCTGTCATGACACTGACCGTGGTAGAAGTGGTGCAAGCGCCGGTGGTCGAGCGGGCCCAGCCAAAGCATACTTCGCCCCACACCGCACCACTCCCGCACCATGCCATCACACCACAGCAACGTCGCACTAAATTAACTCACTAAATAACCGAACCCGCTACAATGCAATTCCACTCTCTAATTTTACACTCACGAAAAAACTGTACCATATATATGACTAACACTAAGGAATTTGCGCGATAAGTAAAATCGTCGTTAAATCTTTTTATAATCTTGTCTCCACGAAACTGTAATTCCTTCATTCATTATTTCTCAAAATATTCTATTAAACTTTCATTTATTATACACAGTATTGGCTACTGTTATAAGGCCGTACAGATTGTTTTGTTTTGCACAAGAAATAAGTGTACCGGAAATACGAGCGGATGCGGCACCGGAAGCCGCGAGTATGCCGGAAACGGGGCGGGCAGCGCCCTACGACGGGATTCGGGGATAGAGGTACTCTGAGGTTTATTACCAGCCTTTTTATAGCGTTTTGTAAGGGTCAGTATGAGAAATTCGGTATCTATTTTTTAAAACAATACCTAAAGGGAGCTCCGGGTCTTTTAAACATGTAAAGGTGAGTGTGAGTAGTGTAAATACTCGTATTTTTTTATTTTACGGATAAAATAAAAAAATACGAGTATATTTACACTACTTTATAAATTGATTTGGATTAGTAGAGTATATGTATACATGAGTATATGGGTGCAAACCTATTTCCGTAACTCAACATTACATCACTATTGTTTATACCTTCAGTCTCGGAAGCGGAATAGAAACTATAGATATTAGAAAATTGCATAGATCTTTTACATTGGTATTATAATTGATCTATGAAAAATTGTATGTACAAAGACCCAATTTAACATCTTTATTAAGTTATTACAATGGAGTTAATATTGTATTTGCTATTATCTGCTTTTAACATTTTATTCAAATTTTAAAGTAGGAAATTGACGTCGTAAAGACTCCGAATATTACTCTGAAGATTTAATTATCATAAACAAAAAATTACCAGTGATCTAATGCCAATGAAGAAGCATCGTATATCACTGTCGTAAATGTAATAAAATAAAGAGTGCTGGAGGGTGCCTTAGCGCTGATCCCCGGGGGCTGACGGCCCGCTGTGAGCTTAACCCACCGGTCTACGGTCAAATCTGTTTTATTGCACACGCACGCTCATTCCGACATTATTGCTTTTTATTTCAATTTGAAAGGGACATTTTCGCTTCTATCAGTAGAGGTCTGAGAAATAGATAAGCGTTAGATGAAAAAAACAAAAGACTTGAAATAAAAATGATAAAGGCTCCTGATTTTTTTTATTATTAAATATGGGTTTGCTCTTGACCACAATCTTGCCCGAGGACACAACTAAATACGTAATTATGCCTTGTTTAAATATTAATGTTTAATCTCTCAATCTCCTTCAAGAATCTTGTCACTCTATTCCTGAACACACTACTTTATGAAGTATTATAAATAATTATGACTTACTTATTAAATAATTATTACTTTATATTACTTATTTATTAAATAATTATGACTACCTAGTTAATAAGTTAATAGGTATTCTATAATAAGAAGTATATCTGTAACTATAGGTTGTTTGATAACTTTTACGGGCCGTAAAAGTTATAAAGGGTGGTAACTACATTCTGTAGAGTAATAGGGTAGATGACAACAAGTCAAATTAGTTACTTTTTTCTAAATGTCAAAAACAATAATTTATATGGGACTTGTATGACAGTACTCAACGGTGACGTCACTTTTAATGGAGTCAAAAAGCATTCCCAATATACTTCAATTAGAACTAAAAAATAGTAAACCATGTTATAAATAAAATTGATCAATTAAAGTGACATTCAATTATAATGTTTCATTATTTAAATAACATCATATATTTTATTTTTTACCAAGTCATCATCATGAAATTAAGTATATGATAATAAATGTAAGTTTCCAAAGAATTTATGTAATATTAAAGTAATCGAAGCCACTTGCAAATAATAGTAAGTAATAAAGTTTTTACTAAAGTAGATCAATAAGCAGTCGATAAGCATTTTGAGTAATACTTAGCCAAGATGGCCGCCATATTTCCTGGCGCGGAAATCCCAGTTAACCTCTGTCAAGGCGACTACGAAATTAATGTGCCCCGACTAACCTCCACTTGGTTAGTCTTGTTCTTGGAAAATGGCCGAGTGCCACAAGTCCGGAGCGGTAGCGTGTCTATATTTATAAAGTAACTCTTTTTTATATTTTTTTGCAATAATATTGTACTTTTCAACCGACTTTTGGGACTTTTGGGAAGTCGGTTGAAAAAAACATTTACATACATCGAAACATACAAATATGTTTCGATGTATGTATGTTTTTTTATGTATGTTCGCCGATTTCTTCGCCTACAGGGACTGATTTCCGAAACTATTGTTTTATTCGAAAGAGTCTATTCCCAAGTGGTCCCATTTAATCACGTCAGATTCTGATCGGTCATTTCAAAGATACTTATTTAACAAAATATTAAAATACAAACAATGGATTATAGAGCAAAAGCCCGCGACAGCATGCCCTACTTTATTTTATGAAAACTCGAAGATTCCCTCTGCATGTCCCCAACACAGAAACTACAGAAATAGCGATTATCGACTATAAAAGTTGCATCGTGATAATTTGTTCAGATAAGCAAGGGGATAGGTAGCATGCCAATACATTTTTCTTTTTTCATGATTTTCAGTTTTATGATGGAAGACGTTTAATTTTTTTTGGATTTTTTAAAATTAAATAACATATAAACAAAGAACAAAACTTAGAAAATAATTTAAAAATAACTTAACATCCTTATAAATCCGGAAGTCCTTGTTGCTCGAAGTTATAAATGTGGAAGTTATATTAGGATGTCATGAGTTGTAGGATGTTTGTCATTCAATCGTGCAAAAACTACTGGACGGATTTTAATGAAATTTGGTGCACGGGTAAAAAATACTGGGAATGGCACATATGGTACTTTTTATCCCAAAATTCCTATGGGAGTGAAGCTCCGGAGTTCAGCTCTATAAGAGTTCAGCTCTAAAGTTGAAGATTTTTTCAAACATTTCAAGGTGCTAATCTCTGATACCACCAGTCAGATTTGCAAACTTTTTTAAATATATTATAGGCGGATTCATGAGGAAGGCTATCTTGCATCCCGAAAATCCCACAGGAGTATAGCCGCGGGGCACAGCTAGTATTTTCATCACGCTCTCTACCAGACGGAAGTGGAATGGCAGTGGATTTGACTTATGTCCGTAATGGACACTTCTAGAAAACGCATCAACTTGTCCCGGAGACCACCAGAGGAATTCCTAAGTAGGAGTGGTAGGAGGGCTGAGGCGGGGCCTCTGAAAGGAGGGGCCGGGGCCGATGCCGCCCGACAGCCGCATCTTCAAAGATATTCTATAGATACAGACGTTTTATGACTGCATCTACAAAAAATATAATTTGGAATGTAGAGCCAGTCATGCATGGGCAAGTGGGTTTCGCGCATAACTTCGTGTCACATTCATTATAAACCTTTGATAAATTTAAGTACCTACCTAGTCAAATTAATTTCACATCTATCATATGTGAATTTATTGACATAATTTTAATATTTAGCGAAGACACTAAAGGTAATTCCTAGTCCCTTTGTAAATCGAAAAAAATCTCAAAATTGATCAGAAAAGAATAACACAAAAACATGCGACATATAAATCTTCGGTTTTGTAAAATTACATAATTTTTCCTGGCAGAAAATACAATGAAATCAGAGTCCAGACTAGATAAAATAAAAATATTGTTCGAAACGCAAATAATTTTTAACTAGCCGAATCACAGCTTCATTCACAATCAAATCTCAATCAGTTGCAAAAAGAACAACCTGAGAGTCATTGCAGCTCGTCTCTCACTGGACCGCATTCCACATTCCAATCTATGATTCAGTGGCCCACAACGCGGGTCCGTGTGAACGTGAAAGCGTGGAATCTGGCCCGTTCAGAGATAGGTCCTCATGCCTCACACAACCTGTATGTATTAAAAAATTCCGCAAAGTTTACTGACGATTAACTTAAGCAGGACGCACACGTCAGTTTTTCTCCGGAAATTTCAGATCCGGAGCGTGCATTCGGGATGCACGGTTTTCATACAAAATGTTCAACTGGCCGCCCACGTGTCTAACATTTTCCGCATTTTCCGTTAGCAATAATTAAAAAAAAAACATATTTAATTTACAATAGTTTTGCAGCAGTTAGATACAGTTTAAAAACTTTATATTTAACAGTAGAAAACTGGGAATTATCACAGAAGAGAACAAACTCGCCGAATGTAGAGTCAATAGAGATTTTATTTTTCATGTAATGTGAATTGCATTGTCCCTATGACTTTAGCAATAAATATCAAATTGTTTATTTTTTTGATTATTGAAGATAAATTAATAGATTTTTTTTGCTCGTATAAGGATAAGGAGGTCCTGCTGACGGTGGTACAACCACCACGTCAGCGGCGCCGGCGCCGACCACAGATTCAGTCTACTTACTTAAATGTTATATTTAGCATTTCCTCGAATTATGTTTCAATTTGGCTGTAACAATCAAATCGTATTTTCGGGACTTTATTTTTTATTGCACTTGACTTCATCACATTTAATTTCGCTATTTTTAATACTCGTACTTCACGGAAAATATGCTACTTACGCTAGTTTTTTAGAGTTCCGTACTTAAATAATAAAAAATGGAAACCTTTTTTCACGAAGACGCAAATTGTACAGCGTACACGAGTAACTTGGTCCCTAAAGCTGTATTTTTCATGTAAAATAAACAATTCGATGAAATAGGATATCTTAAGATAAGAATTGCCACGAAACGTACAGCGCAATAATAAGCATAATGTCTAGTTCGTATCTAAAGATGCATCTTTTATCGTATTTCCAATTCCGGACCGCTTTTCGGGCAGGGGCGGTATTTGCAATTCAATGAGGGAGGGATGTTCGCGGCGGGGGTCGCGGGCGCAGCCATCCTCTCGTGGGATCAAGGTGTCATAACATTGACGCTGGGATTTGGGGCGCTCCACTTATTACCACTTTACATTCACTTCATATTTCTCAGTGGGACACAAAAGGTTACTTGTATCTTCGTCAAACGTGACTTTATCTGCGTAAGGCGTAAACCGTAAATTAGATACATATATTTACTGTGGATGTGTGTGATAATATCAAATCCAAATTATATCATGGCAGGTTTCTTGCCTATAAGAAAGTACAATTATTCATTTTTATTTAAAAAAACCGGTTAAGAGCGATTCGAACTCCCGCACCGAAGGTTCCGTACACGCAAAGCTTCTCACATTAGATTAGGTCTAACCTGTGGTCTAACTAAAAGAGCATCTGCATAGTTTTTAAAACAAACTTTGCAGTTCAAATCCTAGGATTCATACTGCATCAGCGCAAAAATATGTTTGTAACACTGCTTTCAGATTTGTTCCTGAACAAGTACAAGAACTTGCTTTTTACCAAATTTCATAATTTTAGGTCAACGGGAGGGGTCCGTTCTTTCCGTACTTGTACGTGTACTTCCCGTTAACCAAAAATTATGAAATTAGGTTATGAAATATAGGTTTTGATTGCTGTCTGAAATCGCAAAATATGCAAAAATTCGTAACATTTACTGTTATAACTCCTTATCGCGTTGACGTTTAATTTTGATTATTTTTTGCTGAAAGAGACCGTGGATGAGAGTAAGTATTCGATATTAATTTCAACTTGAATACATATGAATTTCAATTTCAAGCTTTCTTGAGAAAAATATTTGACAGACGGACAACAAAGTGATCTTATAAGAGTTCCGTTTTTACCTTTTGAGGTACGGAACACCAAAAATAATTTCCATGCTGCATGGTAGCTACATATGCCAATAAAAGTCTGTATTTCATTTCATAATGAGCGATTTTTCTGACAGCTAAGTTAAGTACCTATTAAAAAGTCTCTCAACAGATAGCGTTTTATGAAAGCCGAGTCGTAATAATGGCTGAACCTATATGGTGCGCTCATGGAAGTAATAAGTACAAAGGTACTTATTACTTCCATTCCATGGGTGCGCTTTTTCTTGTCAACCAGAGACAGAAAAAAAAAATCACATAACAGTTTGACAGTTGCACAAATCACAATATTGATACTTTGTAGTTGTTTTTTTTTACTAAGTTTTATTTTATTTAAATGCCAATCCCGTGAATTTTTTGCTTTTTGTATGGAACTTTTTCTCTCGCCTTTTACTAAGCGCCATCTATGATGTCATCTGGAACTATTTCTTTTTTTTTTAATTGTGTCACGAAAAATCCCTCATTATATAAAAGTAGTTTGTTATTGTGTTAATAATACCAAATAACTTTTAAATGACAAACATTTTTGAACATATCCCAAATATTTCGAGATTCATCGGAATGAAATCTATTTGCCAAGAATTCAAAAAATGTATTCTCGGTAACAACAATGACAAACTAGCAGAATATTATGACTAGTGCGATCCGTGAACTCTCCCACGATTTTTATAATGCCGAGTTTCCACCACTAGCATATAGAAGAGTTATGATTGTGATTTATAAGTCTAATATAAGGAATATTATATCTATCTTTTATATGTATATCTTAACTTAATTCATATTAAAACAATTTTTCACTTCTCATGCTCTGAAAGTGCTTATTTGTGCAGGATATAGGCTGCACAAAATCGAATTTTGTGCACAAGGGCATTAACGTATCTACTCATAAATGTATCTATATTAAGGCAAAGAAAATGAGCCATACAGCCAAACACGATAAAAAGTTCATAGATAGAATTTGTTATTTTATAATATTATTTGCCTTATGTTTTTTAAGACATAAAATATATTAAAATTAAAAATTCAAGTACGGTAGGTTATTTAATTAATTTAAGAAAAATATTAATACAAAATTAATTTAATAGTAGGCTGTATAGGCCTTTCAATGTCGTAAGATAAAAAAAAATAAAGCGGCGGGCATTTTTCGTGCGTTTATTAATTTCTTCAATTTGATTTATTTCCTCGCAATCGAAGTGAAAAGCAGAGTTTATAACTCGTCCACAAAACGTGTTGTGCACTTGTTGTAAAATCTACTAAATCAGACGAACATTTATATTCAGAACACTTAAAAAGTCACAGTTTCAAAATAAATCGTTTTTATTATGCATAAAATTATGAAAGAAAACTGGTACCTACAAAAAAAATAACATTTTGTTTCCAAAATCTGAAAAAAATTTAAGTTTTTTTTTTTAAAAGAAGTATAATTTATTGCACACATACAATTTTATCACAACTTAGCTTCTAGCTAAATATATGACAAAAATATACTAAGTTTTAAGTTAGAATAGTCGATGCATAATAATTATGAAATCTAAAGTCGTGTAAACTTGGCATTAGTATGATGAGCACTACGCACTACTATTGCCATGCCGCTGCCGCATGGCGCAATGTCAAAGAAAAAATACAAGCAACGTGGCGCCAAATCCGCGAGTTACTCACTCCAAATTACTTTTCGCTGTCAACATTGAGAACAAATATCTACTCTATTACTCAGACTTAAGATCGCTGGATGCTGGCAGGTCGCCCAGAAGAATCGGAACCAATGATTCATATTTCCGATTAAATATTGAATCACTTCCGCCGTTTCGTTATATCTCATGATAGCTGAAATCCCAAATTGCGAATATGACTCATTGTCATTACCTATCTAGGTACTCACCACACCTGCTTACTCAATTCATGTCATGTACGATTAGATTTTTATACAAGATTATCGGATGTAAAATATACACCAAAATATGATTATATGTATTATGTATTAACGTATTTATCGAGCTTACATAATCCTCGCATTTGATGATACTTACTTTTTATATCACCTACATCACAATTTTTTTTTCTAACTCCATGTGTCATACATTAACTTACTGTGATAACAGAAATTAACTCTTGATTTGTGTGCCTGCTGGACACTACTATGGAACTAACTATGGTACCACATAGGTATATTATAAAGTGTATCGTGGAAGGCCAGTTCTGCTTGTTTATAACGGTGTAAAAAAGTGCAAATCTAAAATCTAAACATATAATAAAACAGTAAAAATATTTTGTCTGTACATTTAGTATTTTTGACTGAAATGGATAGAGGGACACTTAAAAAGAATAATAGAACGCAAAAATATATTTTTTTAATTTCTTGTCTGTCTGTATGTATGATCACGCTAATCTCCGAAAGTACTGAACCGATTTGAATGAAACTTTTTTTGTTGTATAGCAATTAGGCCTGGGCAACATTTAGGCTATAATTAATTTGATTTTGAAAACTGGAACACCTGATGAAGAACCTTAACAGAACAGCTAAACTATAAGAAAGATGGAAATGGTGCCTTAACAAAAGTCGTTCAACCTGATGAGCATTTTCTGCTCACGTATAAAAATTGAAGATCTGGAACATCTGATGAAAAGCTCCAAGAGAGATTTTTCATCTAAGCGAAACTCACACGGGCAAAGTCGCGGGCGACAGCTAGTACTTTCTATACCTAATAATAATTATACAAACACTTCGTACAAGTACAAGTATTTCGTGTAAAAACTGACAACACTTTCAAACCTAATAAGTATTCAGTGCATGCATTTGTTTTGTATATAACAAAAACTTACGCTCACGGTAAACCATATGAAACCACAATTGGAAAACCCACTCGAGACTCAAGTCCACTGTATTAGGTATCTATATTTTCAGCACCTTCCTCAATAGAAGACAACAGTCGAAGGCAGCTAAAACTTACCCCCTGAGTACCTCACCGAATACTACATAAATTTGATATCAAAACATACAGAAAGATCTATAGGTATATGTAGTTATTTAGTCGTCGCTATTTTTGGGGCAATTTCCATCAATAACGCGTCCTCCTGAGACTAGGGTCTCTTAATGACCCCGTGATAAAGGAAGGACATGGACAAGGTCTATTGAATTTATTCAATCAAAGATTTACTGAGTAGGTGGATTACTTTAGTGATATTTATCTATTTATTTCCTTTGCTTATTTATTACTACTAGGTGGTAGGTCTATTTCTTGAATACTAGGTACATCCATTTGATATCAAAACATACAGAAATACCTATATATGTAGTTATTTAGTTGTCGCTATTTTTGGGGCAATTTCCATCAATAACGCGTCCTCCTGAGACTAGGGTCTCATAATGACCCCGTGATAAAGGACACGGACAAGGTCTATTGAATTTATTCAGTCAAAGATTTACTCCACCTACTCGGTGGATTACTTTAGTGATATTTATCTATTTATTTACATTGCTTATTTATTACCTACTACTAGGTGTTGCTCACATGGAATTTTATTTAGGGTAAGAAGTAGTACTACAGGTATATATAGGTAGTGACGGTAAAAAGCATGTTATAAGTTTTTGAACCCCTAATTAATGTTTCCTAAATATACCCATAGGATACCTAGTAATCTAAAACCTATTCGTTACATAATAATTTGTGTAATATAGATTAGGAGGCCTTGTCGAAAGGAGGCTCGTTTCCGGAGATAGGCAATCGAGATGATTTCCGAGAATCTGCAGTGAGTCAGGTATGTCCGTGATACGGCGAGATGAATGAATCGAGTGCCCGCGGCTCGTATGCTGACTCATCGCGATTTGCTCTCCATTCATAAGTTTTTACCGCCAACTGAGGAACTACGGCACTAGATGGCGCTATTAAAAATATCGATTTTTTCTTTTTTTTATTATAAAAAATTTTGAATAAGTAATAAATTTTATTCCAGAAAAAAAAGAATAAAAAAGAAATTAAAATAAAAAAATAATAATTAAGATTAAAAGAATTTTGAATTCGACTACTTTTTGTATACGGAATACTATAAAGCAGGATTTGGCCACAAGAAATTTGCAGATAAAATGGAAGGAAATTAAAATGATCGTTTTGGCCAAAATGGGACCGAGAAGGTGTTCGGAAATCAAAATCGAGTACAGTTATAATTACATTATAGTTAGGTAGATACGAGTTTACATTTAATAATAATTTTGACTCTTATAGTCCTAGCTAGCTATAGTTATATTGGAGAAATATCAGCAGGTCAGCTAAGCGCCAACTCTACCAAAAATATTTTAATTGTCTTTGTAAAAGGTTTTTAAAGCTCTAGTCGAGTAATAATTATTTACCTACCTATTATTAAACGTAATCTGTAAAAGAAAAACATACGGCAAGTGCAAAATTTAGGTCAAAACTCACGTAGGTCGGGTGGCGAGGCGGCCGTAGCGGGACGCGCTTCGCTCTGATGCTCGGGCAGGGGCGGCGGTGGGGGGCGGCCCCGAGTCCGTGCGTGCTCGTGCTCCAGGAATGTACTGAATGTGCGAGCTGCCTTCTCCTCGCCTTCGCACGCCTGCCACACACATCATGAGATAGGATAAAGGCTGATCTGATATCTATCGATCGCAACCACGAAGCAAATATGAAGATGGCGGTGTATCGGATAATGCACTGTTAGGCACCGAAGCGGTGGCAGAGTGGTAGGGCAAGCTGCAAAGGTCCCAGGTTCGACTCCTGCCCGTGCTACATGAGTTTGTATACCAATATGACTCGCATGTACCTATATTAGTTTTCGTCGACCACCACTTGCTTCCGGTGAAGGAAAACATCGTGAGTGCAGGTTGCACTCTGGTTGATGATTATTAGCTAGTGTGTGAGGCACATCGAGAAGGCAATGTGTGTGTTTCATTCCATATATTGACCACGACCCTCAGTCATGAGGAATACAATGATGTACCGACAGACGACGTCAAATTTTTCATCTGGGAAAATTGGCGTCCCAAGTATAATTATAGCCGATTTAGATGAATAGAAGTCGTTTAATTTATATTTTTACTACTATACAACTACTACGATAGGATAGTGTTATATAATCTCTGCTACTACTACTGCGCAAGTGATTTTTGGTCTGACAATACCTCGAGCCATTGTTGGTGCGTGAGAAGAAGCAGCTGCTCGCCGGTGGAGGGCAAGAGATGCGAGCGCGCAGCCCGGACACCGAATGTGGAGGACATCCATCGCAGCCATCGGCGCACGTCGCTGTGCTGCCATTTCTCTGGGTCTGAAACACATTTACAATTACAATTCCAAAAACAGATAAAAACGACAAAAAAACTTGACTGAAAAAGTTCTGGGAGAACTTGTTTAATTTTTTTGTACTTTGCTGGAGTCTTACACCGAAATATTAACAAAGTATACTATACATATTCTATTACGTACAATGCTAATAAGGAGACTCGACGACATATATAGTAGATTTTACAACAAGTGCACAAAACGAATCATTTTTATCCGAGACTTTCAGCAGCCCGAGCCGAAGGCGGTTGATAGTAACCACATAGTAACCTATACAGCCTACTATTAAATTAATTTTGTAATAATATTTTTCTTAAATTAATTAATAAACCTACCGTACTTGAATTTAAATTTTAATATCTTTTATGTCTTAAAAAACATATAAGGCAAATAAATTAAAAGTAAATATTATAAAATAACAAATTCTATCTATGAACTTTTTATCGTGTTTGGCTGTATGGCTCATTTTCTTTGCCTTAATATAGATACATTTATGAGTAGATACGTTAATGCCCTTGTGCACAAAATTCGAATTCAAAATTCCACGCGCGGATACTGCCGCCGGAACAATACAATTTGGTTGTGTTCAGATGATCGATTCTGTGAGTACTTATGACACGTAATTTGCTCAAAGCAAAAGAACTCAAAGTCTAGAATAAAAAACTTATAACAGTTATCTTTAAAAATAGTATTTTCACTTCTCATGCTCTGAAAGTGCTTATTTGTGCAGGATATAGGCTGCACAAAATCGAATTTTGTGCACAAGGGCTACGTATCTACTCATATGTATCTATAGAAAATGAGCCATACAGAAACACAATAAGAAGTTCGTGGATAGAATTTGTTATTTTATAATATTTACTTTAATTTATTTGCCTTATGTGTTTTTTAAGACATAAAAGATATTAAAATTTAAATTCAAGTACGGTAGGTTATTTAATTAATTTAAGGAAATTATTTTTACAAAATTAATTTAATAGTAGGCTGTATAGCTAGGTCTGCAGCCCAAGCTTAATATCAATGTCGTAAGATTAGAAAAAAATAAAGCGGCGGCAAACAGCTCTTATTTTTTCGTGCGTTTACTGTTTCATTTCCTCGCAATCGAAGTGAAAAGCAGTGTTTATAACTCGTCCATAAAACGATTTTTATCCTCGACATCATACTATAATCATCACTATCAGCGATCGATACTATCATATGCTAAAAGTCTCGGATAAAAATGGTTCATTTTGTGCACTTGTTAAAATCTACTATTTTACAACTAAATAATAAGCTTATCCAATTATTTTAGTTAATGCGAGCTAGAGAACTTTCTAAGTGAACCGTCATATGTTTTAAATGCTGTATTTTGAAATTCTGTCTATTACGTATATTGCAAAAAACCTACTTAGTAATATCCCACTATCCCCCTAACAATATAGGGATATGTAAATACGAAAGTAATGCTGTGTGTGTGTGTAAGGATATGTCCGGATGATGTTTATTTCTCAATTTCGCAAAATATACTGGGCAAATTTTAATGGGTACGAGACGGGTAGAATATATATAACCTGGAATCAGAGCCGGATTAACCCTTAAGCAGAATAGACAAGGCGCTGCCTAGGGGCCCTGCCTGCATCGGCTAGGGGTACAAAAGGAATTGAAAATATTCTCCACTTGCACTGTGATTGTGATTTGTGAGTTTAAAATGTGCCCTGTGTTTAAAATTTTGTGGATTTTTACTTTAGTTTTTCCATATACATACTTCCTCAAATACGAAATTTATGTTGTAAGTTATCGAGGAGTCACCAAGCATCTGTCAGGTGAAGCTGCTGATGTTACTATTCATACCCCTTTAACAGCGATGATCTTCAAACTAAGAGTTTAAAAAGTGGCCCCGAGAATTGCATTGTCTAATCTAAGGGTCCGGCCCTGAGTGGAATAGCACATGTGGAGCAGTGTCCGGAGTGCAGATTAATAAATAACACTAAATGCATCTTTTGTATTGGTCTGGGAGTTTACAAAAAATATATAGTACCTATGCCTGTGCCTGTAGCATTTTCATTTTCATTTTCGTCTCGGGCAGATTAAAAATTAATCGAAAAATTTACAATATTCCGGAGAAAACCTGCCTGTTTATAAAACTACTAACGTAAGACTAAATGCATGTTTAGGCCTAAACAAATAGGCAGATGACGTGTTTCGTTGTTTCATTACTTATTTTTCTATTAACTAAGTAGGTAGTTACTGTTCTCCAAATGAGATTTTTTTTAGTTTTAGTGTAGTTTCAAATAATTTTGACCATGATGCGCCACTTATAATATAACTTGTAACATAGAATAATGTAACATATAATAATTTATTCTAACAAATAAGGATCTTAGTTGACTAAACAAATTTATTTTGATTGGATTATCGAAACAACTTTTGGCTTTTGTGCATGTCAGAAGCTAGAGCAACTAAATAGGTACAGACCTACATATAAATATAAATAAAAGGCTCTACGCCATCGAGATATTATGTATCGATGCTCTACGCAGTTAGCGAAACTTTCTTTGACTACGAATAAATTAGGCACATCCGGAAAGGATTTAAAAAAATCCACTGTATACTTTCCTCGTATGTATACTGAAAGATCAGTTTAACCACTGCATCCAAAAATGCACTGCACTATCACTAATCAAACACCTGTTTTTCACACTTTTGATACACTCAATCAATACCGAATAGTTCAAAAATAAACACTGATAAACCTATATTTCCGAATATGCTACATTTTTACAAAAAACCTTTCCCTCGTCACTATTTTCATACACCCAAAAGGAATTGAAGATGATTACCGGTGGGGACGCACTCGTCGGTCGAGTCGTCAGCGTCGGACCCAGCCGATGCCGTCGCCAGGTCCGAATCCATGCAGGCATTGCGAGGCGCCAGTTTGTTATGCTGGTCCTCAGGCAACGACTCCAGCACTAGGGCTCGCGCCGCGATCTCCCCACGGCTTTTATCTCCGCGGGATGCGTCACGACGTGACGTAGAGATTCGTCAGCGCCGGCGCAGGCGGTGTGACGAGGAAAACGCTTTCTGGGAAACTTCGCGCGCCGACGCAGCCATAGCGCGCGCATATATGCTCTATAGTAGCACAGATAGTAACATGTCACTTGCTTTTGTACTGCCTCCTTATATTATAAGTGTCAAAGTTTAGATGTATTTTAGGCATATTTTGTTATCACGCGTAAAAAAAAAATTTGCCTGCGGGCATGTGAAGCTAAAAGTCCTTTAGGAATCTTTGGACGGGATAAAAAATATTTTTAATTTGTAGTATTATATTGCAGAATTAATTATGAAAATTGATCAAAAAATCTCAAACTTTCAGATTTTGTACAAGAAGTCGAGAAATGATGAATATAAATTTTTATGTTCCCAAAAAAATATGAAGGTACTTACTGCACCTTGATATTGCACATGCTTAGATACATAGATGGGTATACTATCTATATTTTATTTGTATCATAGGGCTAGAAATACTTTTTATGATTTTTTTTTCCTATGTCTATGATTCGTATGTATCAGTATGTTTATTTGAACGCGCTAATCTCTGGAACTAGGTACCGGATTGTTTGAAAAGAAAATGAAATTACGATAAATAAGTATCACATGAGTACAAAAAGTAGATATAGAAACGTACATTTAATTGCAGACAGTTTGACTGTATGTTTATGTTGACTCACCAAATCACGCATTATCACCAAATACTTTTATTTACTAATTAGATTAGATGAATTACTCATACAATAGATAGGTAGGTACTGAAACATAGGTTTAAGTTCATTTTCACGACAACCACTTGAATATTATCAGAAAAGTTTATACTTATCTAACCTAACCAACCTACCTAAGGTTTATACCTAACTAAGTAGGTAGGCTACCTACTTGCATTTTTTTTCAAAGTAGGAATTTACTACCAAGTGCATTTGAGGCTCTTAAATGAAAAACTTTAGTGTGTAATAATTATTATTATCCTATCCTAATTATAAATCCGAAAGTGAGTTTTTGTTTGTTACCTTTCACGCATCTACCTACTAAACTAATCTTCCTGAAATTTCGCTTACACCTAGTTAAAAGTACTGACAAAAACATGGGGTACCTTTTGTCTCGGGGAAAAAGCACTGTTCCCATGGGAAATTCGCACGGTCGAAGTCGCGGGCAAAAGCTAGTAAATAATAAATATAAATAACTAGCGCCCCGCCCCGGCTTCGTTCAGGAGGTACATACATAAATTATAGGCCTATGTAACTGAGGTACTAAGGGTAAATATTATAAATGCGAAAGTTTGGATGTGAGTTTGTGAGCTTGTGAGTCTGTGAGTTTGCGAGGATGTTTGTTACTCAATCACGCAAAATCTATTGGACGAATTTCGATGAAATTTGTTATACGGGTAGAAAAATACCGGGAATAGCACATAGGGTACTTTTTATTCCGAAATTACCACGGCAGCGAAGCCTGGGGCGCGGCTAGTATTGTATAATCTGTGCTCAAGGAAAATGTAGCTTTTTATTGGTGTAAGAATTTTAAAAATTGGTTCCGTAGTTCCAAAGATACCCCCTACAAACAAACTCACAAAAACTTCCACTATAGTGGAAGTGTATAATATAATATTATTATAGTATGAAGTAGCCTTCAATATTGGCAGCGGAAACCTTAGAAATGTTCGACTACTATACTTATACTTTTGTTTGATAAATGTGGATAACTATAGGTCTACCAGGATCTGATGGCAAAATAACATATGAATATCGCTATTTTTTAAACTATTTTTTGCCATCAGATCCTGGTAGGCCTATTATCTACTCTTATGAAAAAATATTATTGGGATGTACGAGTATTATTTTATATGTGTGAAACCTCACGAAAGGTCAAAATCAATTTTTTTTATTGAAACTTGGCCTTCAAAGAAGGCTCTTTTTTACGTCGATAACTAATTATTTAATCATAATATATCATGTATCAAAGCTACAAACTACTAGCATTTCGGAACGACCACTGCTGAGAAGAAATGCCGAAAGAAACTCATGAAACAGTCTTGTTCGCCTAACATGCCAGAGGGGCTATTTATTAACTTTATTCATACCTACACTAGATTGTGTATAGTCAAAAATAAAATAAAATAAAATATAAGAAAAAAAAAATAATATAATAAAACATGTTATGTTTGTGATCAAGTAACCTCAATGAATTGGTTGAGAACAAAAAATAAAATTCGAATCAGGATCGAAGTAGGATCCCCCTGGCAACACCCGTTCACGAGTTGACGCGAGGGTCAGCCATAGCAAAAAAGGGGTGCGAGGTGCGGGCCATATCTAGAACAAATCGGCTACTCGTATTCGAAAACAAATAACATGTTATTCGATTTTTATATAATTTTTTTTTTATTATACAATCCGTCTGAGCTTAAAACTTTTTGACCATTTTCATTCCGTCAAAATCGACCTTATGATACAGTTCTGTTTTCTATCGCGTAAGGAGTGTATTTTTTTTTTGTTCTGTTTAATCACAGAAATATTTTTTTTATATGTCTGTGGTTTAAATCTACTTTGTACAAAGTACTTATTACTTCCATGGTTTAAACAGCTCTGTGGTTCTGTTATGTTGGTAATTTTAGCAGCCGAAAAGGACTTCCGGCAAAGGAAAAATACACTACTTCCGGTCCGCACGCTGAAGGATGTGACGATGACGACTCGTCTCATCGCGATCGTTCAAATCTGCCACAGGAAGTTGGGAAAGCGCCCGCGTGCTAGTCCCATAGAGCTAGGTACGTCCAATAATATCTCTTTGGCTAGACCATGGAAGTAGTAAGTACTTTGTACAACTATTTAAAAAACAATGTTAAAATACGTCACTGTCAGTGTCAGTCACATCGTGTGATGAGTTAATTATTTTATTTCGATTCTTTCTATTGCAGAAAGTGGTAGTGATATTCTTCTGCTAAATTCTTTCTATTTTGTGAGACAGTGATCACCTCCTAAAAATAATGGTGATATACGGCATATACATAGTTAGCAAATCTGGTGGACTCATCTACAACTACGATCATGTCATTCCTCGCGTAGAAACTGAAAAGACATTCGGTTTCCCTTTAGACCTTAAGTTACAGTATGAAAATAAAAAGATTGTAGTTTCTTTTGGGCAGAGGGATGGAATTAACGGTAAGTAAAATGAATTTTTTTTTTAAATGAACTGTTCCCTTGCCCTTTTTGATATTAAGAGGTGGAGAGTTCTTTCAGAAGTTGTTTACGGCAGGTGTTGTTCCAAGACCACTTCTGTAGCACAAGAGTTTAAATCAATAGACCTCTGATTGTTTTATTTATAAATATAAGTTTTAGAATTTTGAGTGCTAATATTGTTTTTGTTTTTTTTTAATAAATAAATATTATTACTATTGCAGTTGGTCATGTCCTACTTTTTGTCAATGGTTCTCCAGTAAATGGGCGGAATACTGAAGATGGTAGAGATGTTTTTGAAATAATTGAAACTAAGGTAGGATAAAGATTCACAAAAATTAAACCATGTTTCACATACTTTTATGAAATTTCCAAATTCAATAACATTTTTTTTCTAGAATATGTATGAGCATATTATTGTAAGTTATCTTGTAAAGTCAAATTGAACCTATTTCCTATGAATTGTAATCACAATATTTACAGTGTCTTTTGGCTGGTTTTTTGTTTGCCTGTTTTTGTTGAGGTAATCCTCTACATTATATAGTAACATATAATCAAAATTTTAGGAAAACTACCCACTAAGTTTGAAATTTGGGCGAGCTCGGGCCACAACAAATGAGAAGATTGTCCTGGCCAGTATGTTCTACCCGCTGTTTGCACTGGCTAGCCAGCTGAGCCCCGTGCCCAAGTCTTCTGGAATAGAGTGCCTCACCGCTGACACATTCAAGTTGTCATGTTTTCAGACACTAACAGGTATTTGATTTTCTCTCATAAGGACATTGTTATAATGATATTTCATACATAGTTATTATTTCTAGGTTTGATATCACATGATTCTCTCTGAACTTTATCATAATATAAAAGCTTATTGAAAAGTCACTTGTGGTGATGCAATGTCAACTGGCATGCTTTTTTAAGTTGGTTGAACATGAATTAACATGTTCAACCGACTTAAAAAAGGAGGTTCTCAAGTCTGCTGCATTTTTTTTTCATATCAGAATCAGAAAAATACGAAAATGTAAGAAAAAATTACAGAATTTTATTTATGATAAGTGAAAATGAAAATAGTTTGGTAACATTTGGTAGTTATTCTTGAACAGATTCCTGGGAGTTTTAAGAATGGGTGATTTTATAGGTTTTAATGTGCTCTGAATTTCCCCCTTGTCCTCCTGTCGTTCACGCATCCATATCGATGAAAACCTCGGATACCTTACAGTTTTTAAAAGAAACATCTGAGGTTTTCACTCTAAGCCATCGATATTCAAAAATGGCGCCCAAAATTTTTTTTATCTGTATCTCCTTTGTGACTGATTTGACTATAAAATATACTTCAAAATTAAACTACTAAATTTCAGGTGTCAAATTTATAGTGGTGACAGATCCCAACATGCAAGGTTCAGAGGTGGTACTGAAACGGATATATGAGTTGTACTCTGACTATGCACTGAAGAATCCATTTTATTCCCTAGAGATGCCAATAAGATGTGAGCTATTTGACACATCCTTGCACACACTGCTGGAGCTTGTGGAAAAATCTGGGACTGCTAATTTATAGTTGATTATGTAAAATAACTTGTATATTCCATATTAATTATTTTAATAGTATAATTTTATTGTAATGTACATATAGATATAAGGATGATAAGTTATTATTTACTTAAAACCATTTATTGATCTCTCAGACAATTGCTTATTATTCCTAATAATTATTTTATCCTTTAAATTTGTAGTAAAAATCTATATCTCAATAACATTGCAGTTGTATGTGAAAATTTTGTTATGAAACATAATGGTAGCATATGAATCATCACTAATTACTCTCTCTCTCTCTCAGCCGAAAGACGTCCACTGCTGGACAAAGGCCTCCCCCAAGGATTTCCATAACGACCGGTCCTGCGCTGCCCGCATCCATGCGCATCCCGCGACCTTCACCAGGTCGTCGGTCCACCGAGTGGGAGGCCTGCCAACACTACGTTTTCCGGTTCGTGGTCGCCACTCGAGAACTTTTCTGCCCCAACGGCTATCTGTTCTACGAGCTATGTGCCCCGCCCACTGCCACTTAAGTTTCGCGATTCTGCGGGCTATGTCGGTTACTTTAGTTCTCCTACGGATCTCCTCATTTCTGATTCGATCACGCAGAGAAACTCCGAGCATAGCGCGCTCCATCGCCCTTTGGGTGACCTTGAGCCTTCTTATGAGGCCCATAGTAAGCGACCACGTCTCTGTTCCGTATGTCATTACTGGCAACACACACTGGTCAAAGACCTTAGTCTTGCGGACACTGCGGTATTTTGGACGAGAAGATATCGCGAAGCTTCCCGAACGCTGCCCAGCCGAGTTGGATTCGACGGTTGACCTCTTTCTCGAAGTTGGACTTACCTAACTGAACTGTTTGTCCCAAGTATAGATAATTGTCAACAACTTCGAGTGTAGAGTCTCCAACCTTCAGAGGAGTGGGTGCGACACGGATATTAAACATAATTTTCGTCTTGTCCATGTTCATTTTTAGACCCACTTGTTGAGAGGCTCTACAGAGGCCATCGAGCATTGTGCCTAGGTCTTCCAAGGTCTCAGCCATGACTACGATGTCGTCAGCGAATCGAAGGTGAGTGAGGTACTCGCCGTTGATATTGATGCCGAGTCCGCTCCAGTCCAGAAGCTTGAAAACATCTTCCAGGGCGGCGGTGAACAGTTTCGGAGATATCACGTCTCCCTGTCTCACCCCTCGCTGCAACTGGATAGGTTTGGAGCCTTGATCCTGGAGACGGACGGACATGGTGGCGTTTTCGTACAAACACTTCAGCGCTTCGATATATCGATAGTCAATTTGGCACCGTTGGAGAGACTGTAGCACAGCCCAGGTCTCGATCGAATCGAAGGCTTTCTCGTAGTCCACAAACGCCAAGCATAATGGCTGATTATACTCCTCAGTCTTCTGTATAATCTGCCGCAGCGTATGTATGTGGTCTACGGTACTAAAGCCTTTTCGGAAACCGGCTTGTTCGGGAGGCTGGAAGTCGTCAAACCTGCGAGCGAGACGATTCGTAATGACTCTCGAAAACAGTTTGTAGACATGGCTCAGAAGTGAGATAGGCCTATAATTCTTCAATAGGGTTTTGTCACCTTTTTTGAAGAAAAGTACCACCACACTTCTGTGCCATGCCGTAGGCGTTTGTCCCTCGAGTATGACGGAATCAAATAGCTTCTGAAGAGCTCTTAATACCGGCGTTCCACCTGCTTTCAGAAGCTCAGCCGTGATTCCATCATCACCCGGTGCCTTATTGTTTTTTAACTGTTTGAGAGCCATTCTAATCTCGTATAGGCTGACGTCCGGGATATCTTCGGTGTCTATCACTAATTACTAAATAGCTAATATATACATCCCCTGCAGGAAATAGGATGTATGATTTGCCTTTTTATGTATATTTTTTAAGAAGCTAGAAATATAGAGGTTTAAAAAGAAAAGCGTTGGAGTTACAATAAAAAATTTATTGATATAATATTATTTATTATTAACAATTTGAAACCGGGGCTTACTATCCCCTCTCCACCGTTACACTATAGTTATTGGTACATTACTTTAGTATTACCGAATGCTCATTTGTACTTGCTACATGCACACACGTACAAACACACGACATTATTGCTAGACATTGGTACGGAGGCCGTCGGGCGAGTCGCGGTACGTCTACAAAATTAATCAGTAAGTACTTCAAAAATATAAGCGATCAAAAAAATTAAAATGATTTAAAAATATCATCTGCACATAATCAATGGTATGACAAACCCGAAGACCTGCCCACCCTGGCGCCATCTGAGTTACTTGTCATAAAAGAATATGTATGCCGTTTGCTTATGTGGTAAAGATTGAGTGCTTATATACCTGACCGCTTTTTAGTTTCCTCGATACAATATGTAATATAATTTAGTTATCATTTAAAATATCGAGTTGTGCAAACTTACCGGCCGGATATGCAAACTCTGCGGTGTACGAACGAATGAATAAGTGTTACATTATCTTCGATGTTCACGGTGAGCAAGACTGCGTAATATTTGTTCATACGTACGTACCCAGCTTTAAACTTTCTGGACCTGTCGAGCGCTCGCAGCCGCCTGGGTCGTACAGATTGTATCCTTGATTTCGCCGCATTTGTTGAAGTCCAAATAATTCCTTTCAATTTTATATTATAGGTATTTGTCAGAAAAAAATATTTATTTTTAACACTGCGGACATAAGAAAAGAAATTAAAATTATTTAGAAAATTAAGGCCTGATTCCAGCCATTGTAGTGTCTCGTGCACCCCTAGGCTGTTTTAAAACAGCCTAGGGGTGCATATAATAACCGTACGATACTGATAATTCCTGTTTTTGTTAGACTTGTACTATTAATTAATAGTACAAGTCTAACAAAAAACAGGAATTATCAGTATCGTACGGTTATTATAGACGTTTAGTATTGGTACTTTATCAATATGGCGAAATACCTGAGTACATTATTTAAACGAGCCCAAGCGACAGTGTATCCCGACATTAACAGTTCAATATATTTTTTTCATAAATAGTGAGTGAAAATGTTAAAGCCACACCAAACATGCTAGATTGAGCTAAATACTGCAGTACTTACAACTTGTGATATAACCTCGTGCGAGATTCAGTGTCGGTACAAAAATAGAGCTGCGAGTTTCGCTAAATATCTTCAACTCGCTATATTAAGTCTTAAGAAGTTAAGGAGCTACCCTAATGCTAATTACGCGCGGGCGCCGCCTCTGCCAAAACACCTCATGCCTTCTATAATATTATACCAAACAATGATCCAATTCGAACTTTTAAAAACAACCACAGTGGCAAAATACTCATGCTTATTACTACGTAATAAGGTTAATATAATTAGCAAAGAAAATCGTTCTTTGGTTGAATAGTTAGACGATATCTTTCGGTGATTAAATGTTCGCTAACAGGAAAAACCCTGATTAAAAACTTGGTCATTGAACATGAAAATAAATACCTTTTAGAACTCTCATTAAAACAATGAATAAACAATTTAATTTGAGTTTCAAAAATGTAAGACGATAAAATAATAATGGCATAGCTCGAATTTTATCACCAAAGGGATTTAAATAAAGAAATTACAAGCTAGAATATTATACTACATCTTGCCACTAACACACGTTTTATCAAAGATTTAAATCGTTTTATAATAAACAAAAAAAAAATATGATATTGATTACTTACTCGTAATCAAGTTCACTTTTTATATGATAATATATATTAAAATTTTGTATCATCTATGTCTAATAATATTATGATTATTGCACATAGGCAGGGGATAACGAATTCTTTGTAGTAAAAAAATCGGTCTTAACGACCAATGAAAGAGACTGAAATATAATATTGATAGAAATAGTATGTCACAAGAATTCATTATCCTACAGCTACACGGAATGAAAAAGGCTACTTTGACAAATCAGAATATGATCGATTTCATTTATGAAATATTTAGCAAATGGGAAAATTATCATACTGTGATTTGACAAAGTGGGCTTTTTAGACCCCCAGACCTATGCCTACCCCGCGGCGCCCGTCACACGTCCTACAATCATACTATGAGCTCTTATAGCCATTTATCTCTAAATAACTTAATGTAGAGTTTCAAGTCTAAAAACTGAGTAAAATTACCGCGATGACAAAATACAACGTCGCAGTGCTTTATCGCACTAGTGGTATAACGTAACGAATATTTCAATTGAAAACTCGCTGTAAGAGCTCGCAGTAGGCTTACGAAATCCTATCTACTCGAGAGCCCAATGATAACACCTCTATTCCATTTCACGCACAATTTTTCTGCTCTCGAGTTTAGCCCAAAAAGTCCTTACAAATATCCTCGCGATAATAAAGAATTCGTCGAAACGTACCACTCCGCTATAAATACATTAAAATTACAATTTATGTAGCCCATATAATGCAGTCGGCCGGCAGCCAAGTGTAGGCAGTAAAGTATCATCGATGTATATCCTATACTGGCCAGAAGTAACTTGCACACTGGCTGCCTGTAAATCACGTCAGGGCTAATCTCTTCATCAATATGTAAATTCATCTTAAGAGTCCTTTAGCCTTAAGCTTTATTTCGTAACCTTCAGTAGCGTTGTTATATTTTTTTTTTGGAGTGTGAACTAAATTTAAAATAATTACCAAGCACGTCAAGATGTTTTTTCATAAGTACTATTAAGACAAAAATAGTAAGTGTACTGCATTTCGTCAAAAAGTAGGTAGTTATTTTTTTTATATATTTTCTCTGTCCACTTATACAATAACTAGCGTATTTATATACCTTACGCTATTATGTAGTGTTCTTT
Organism: Ephestia elutella; assembly: GCA_018467065.1. Lineage (NCBI taxonomy): Eukaryota > Metazoa > Arthropoda > Insecta > Lepidoptera > Pyralidae > Ephestia > Ephestia elutella. Next base: position 10,841,133 of record CM031575.1, read on the forward strand.
GATGAATAAAAATGTTCACACTCTAATATAACCTTATTTTAACATGAAGTCTCAGGTAAGAACGAAATGTTCATTTCATATTATAAACACGTCAAAAGAAGTACATAATCCCGTTTAGATGTATTGAATAGTGTTCTATGGCTAGTCTAAACAAGTTTTAAATAACCACATCTTAAATTGTGTAATTATGTACATTATAGGAATCCCAATAAGATATCTCACTATGTATTGTAAACTTGATTTATGGACCACCTATTCATTCAATTGCAAGGCAAACGTCGAGCTGTTAGTCTTGACATTTAATTTCATATGAAAATAGCAGGTGAACTATTTCACCAGTATTATTAACCAAATCCAAGTATTTCATTGATTAGTACCGAGAAAACGTCTAAATAGACTTATCATGGCTGACTTTCTGTTTGTTATATTTTTATAACAACCTGCCCTACGAACTTACGATCCGACTTCTCATTATAAATCCATTCAGTCATAGCCGTAACGCTGCCTTTATATTAAGTGTATATAGCAACCGTTATATGTAAAAAAATATAGTTATTTCATCTAACAAATAATTTTGTTTAACCGTGTACTCGCGCGTGTAACTTAAGTTATATTACACACAAATACAACGGCCCGACTTTTTCGTGAGGTAAAATATCTATACAACTTGTCATGCTCCGCTAATTTCCGCAAATATTTGCCGCTTAGTTGTGTCACCTTTTGTTCAATCAAAACAGTGTATGGCATAGAGTTAGGTACATCCCGTTATGGTTAATGGATATGTCGGTTTTCTTTTAATTTTTGTCTATTTTCAAGAATATAGCATCAGTAATATGGATTTCGATCCATATTACTGCGTTTTTTTATTTTAAACTCAATAGCGACAGGGTATTTGACTGCTTTTGAAAACATAACTAAAATTGTCAATTGTGTTATCAGAAAGCTAACAATATAGTTGTGATTATTTTTCAGAATTTTGATTAAAATTCATTAAAAAGTTCAAAGTAATGTGGTATCACAATTTATCTAAAATAATGTTGCTACTTTTACATGTGGTCAAAATAAGGATCAAAAGTTTGTGATACTTTGTTACTAAAATAATCGTCTCGTCTTTTGTCATTTTAAAATATCCAATATTGAAAGAAAAATATTGTCGAAGGGTATTTTTACTCACATTTTGAATACTGTCAAATACCCTATTCTCCTAATGGTTTTTACCACATTAATCCCATCAAGTGTACATATTCTTTGAAATAAATACTGCCATGTAAATACAATTGTGATCATTATTACAACAAAATGGTTACAATTTTACACACTAGCATTGTTGTCTGAGGGCGACAAACTATGCGGCTTCATGTTTTACGAACTTACGAATGTTCGGTGATGTTCACACCCAGAACTCCTTGCGGGTGCCGTGGGACAGTCCAAAGGCGATGTTGACACTAAGACCGTGTAGTGGAACAGTTCAAAGGCTTTGTTGACCCTAAGACCTTGCAGTGGAACAAGGCGTTGTTGACACTAAGACCTTGCAGTGGAACAGTCCAAAGGCACTGGACACTAAGATCTTGCATTGGAACAGTCCAAAGGCGATGTTGACACTAAGACCTTGCAGTGGAACAGTCCAAAGGCGATGTTGACACTAAGACATTGCAGTGGAACAGTCCAAAGGCGATGTTGACACTAAGACCTTGCAGTGGAACAGTCCAAAGGCGTTGTTGACACTAAGACCTTGCAGTGGAACAGTCCAAAGGCATTGTTGACAATAAGACCTTGCAGTTGACACTAAGACCTTGCAGTGGAACAGTCCAAAGGCGTTGTTGACACTAAGACCTTGCAGTGGAACAGTCCAAAGGCATTGTTGACAATAAGACCTTGCAATTGACACTAAGACCTTGCAGTGGAACAGTCCTAAGGCGGCGTTCACACTAAGTCCTTGCAGTGGAACAGTCCTAAGGCGTTGTTCACACTAAGACTTTGCAATGGAACAGTCCTAAGGCGGCGTTCACACTAAGACCTCCTTGCGCGCGCAGTGGAACAGTCCCGTGCGCAGCCCGCAGAGCTGGCCGGCGGTGAGGCGGTACTAGCACTGGTGCGAGCGCGGGCCCCACAGCCGCAGCGAGTAGTCGTCGGAGGCGGACACCAGGACGTCGTGGTGGACGGGGTTCCACGCCACTGCGTTCACGCACCGAGTGTGTCCAGATACTACTGCGATTGGTTCTTCCCCGTTGATGTGCCAGATGTATACCTGTTATATTTTATTTATTTATTTAACCTTTATTGCACAAATACAATGTATGGCACAATAAGCATTATCTAACAGTCGACCTATGGGGTAAGCAGAGAACTTATATCGGATGTATTCAATATTCGACTTATTAGGGTGAATTCAAAAATATTGGTATAATTTGAAGGTACTCGTGAATATGAGCAACTTTTTGTTTGGGATCGACTCCATCCGACCGTAATAAAATCAGCTGTTCCATGCTATTCTACAAATTACTCGCCCAAAATGTATCGACAGCAGATTTTTTTTTCGGTCCGATTGAGTCAGTCTCATACTAAAATTGCCTACTAGATTTCTTTGTAAACCTACACGGATTTAAATTTCCGCTTGACAGAAATTGATTTAACTACCAAGAATCAAGAATCCTGTCCGATTGATCGAACTGTAACGAACTAAAGTTCCGTGTGGTTCGATCAATCGAACAGCGCGATTGAACTTCGCGGCCGGAGGGAGTTTCATTAAACTGGGGATTCCTCCACTCATAGGTGATGGGCTAACAACCTGTCACTATCTGAATCTCCATTCCATCAGAAAGCCCACTATTCAGCTAAGCGTGGCCTTCGAGTCTCACGACTCTCGGCCCTGCCTACCCCGTAAGGGATAAAGACGTGATTCTATGTATGTATATATCACCTTGTTGTCCTCGCTGCCCGAGGCCACAAAGTCCTGATGCGCGCCGCCGAAGGTCGCGTGTATGGTGAAGTGGCCCTGGCTCAGGCCGCGGAAGCGACGCACTAGCGCGCGCGCACCTGCCGAATATAAAAAAAACATCCGATTAGTTCAGTTATTGGTTTTTGTAAGTATAATATTATAATAATGGCTTTTTTCCGCGACTTTACTACTGTTATTTCTCAGGCTGTAAACGGAGTTGAGGATAAAATCTACGCGGAATTTTATAGGTAGACCTTCATCAATAAAACTGCGCAAAATGTCGTAAAAAAGTGTCATCGCCATCACCGCGTACTCCTCTTGATACTGGTAAACAAGTATAGATAACTCACAGATGCACGCCCTGGTTAGCCACGTTGAGCAGCAGCAGAGTGTCGGCCGCGTTCAGCGTCATCGCCATCACCGCGTGCTACTCTTGACACTGGTAAACAAGTATAGATAACTCACGGATGTCCCACAGATGCACGCCCTGGTTAGCCACGTTGAGCAGCAGCAGAGTGTCGGCCGCGTTCAGCGTCATCGCCATCACCGCGTGCTCCTCTTGGATCCTGGAACGCAAGCAAATATTTATTAATTTTTGTACACAACAAATACATAGAAAGGAAACCTAAAATATAGTAAAACTAAGTACAAAGGTATTTCTTATTTCTACAGAAATTTCTTCCAGTAGAGCGAAAGAAAAATGGGAAAAAGGCGTTGGCGTGTACTAAAAAGAAAACCTATATAATTTTCAATGTACGTCAATTACACAGTAGTTGACTTACAGATTAAAATGTGACAATCGTGTTTCAACCGAAAAAATTCAGCTTATCCATACATTTAGGACAAGTAGGCATTTTAAAATTGTATAGAACAGCTAGTTTTAAACAGAACAGCAAATAGTACTTATATTACATCAAATACAAAACTTACTACTGCGGCGCAGCGACCAAAAGTGGATCTTGGCCACACGAGAGTCCAATACAAAAAGTTGCTTATATTTGTAAGTACTTTCACCTGTAGAAAGGATGCCGATGTTTTTCTAATTCAACCTGTTTAATTTGGATTATAAAATAAGAGGTGTTGAACTGTCCGCGCGGCACGCCAGCGTGTTCACGCGCAGCCGTCCCAGCTGTTGATCACTACGATCATATACCGACATAGAGTTGTACGTACACGTTGCGGTCGGTGAGGTCGGTGAAGTCGTACGCGCGCACGCGGTGGTGCGTGTCGGCCGCGAGCACGCTGCGGCTGTCCGCGCGGCACGCCAGCGCGTTCACGCGCACGCCGTCCCAGCTGTTGATCACTACGATCATATACCGACATAGAGTTGTACGTACACGTTGCGGTCGGTGAGGTCGGTGAAGTCGTACGCGCGCACGCGGTGGTGCGTGTCGGCCGCGAGCACGCTGCGGCTGTCCGCGCGGCACGCCAGCGTGTTCACGCGCAGCCGTCCCAGCTGTTGATCACTACGATCATATACCGACATAGAGTTGTACGTACACGGTGCGGTCGGTGAGGTCGGTGAAGTCGTACGCGCGCACGCGGTGGTGCGTGTCGGCCGCGAGCACGCTGCGGCTGTCCGCGCGGCCCGCCAGCGCGTTCACGCGCACGCCATCCCAGCTGTTGATCACTACGATCATATACCGACATAGAGTTGTACGTACACGTTGCGGTCGGTGAGGTCGGTGAAGTCGTACGCGCGCACGCGGTGGTGCGTGTCGGCCGCGAGCACGCTGCGGCTGTCCGCGCGGCCCGCCAGCGCGTTCACGCGCACGCCGTCCCAGCTGTTGATCACTACGATCATATACCGACATAGAGTTGTACGTACACGTTGCGGTCGGTGAGGTCGGTGAAGTCGTACGCGCGCACGCGGTGGTGCGTGTCGGCCGCGAGCACGCTGCGGCTGTCCGCGCGGCACGCCAGCGCGTTCACGCGCACGCCGTCCCAGCTGTTGATCACTACGATCATATACCGACATAGAGTTGTACGTACACGTTGCGGTCGGTGAGGTCGGTGAAGTCGTACGCGCGCACGCGGTGGTGCGTGTCGGCCGCGAGCACGCTGCGGCTGTCCGCGCGGCACGCCAGCGCGTTCACGCGCACGCCGTCCCAGCTGTTGATCACTACGCCCTGGGGATGATCATAAAGCGACATTTATTTTTTTGTGTATAAGTTTTTTTTTTAATTTTGTCCATGTATAGTTAAACAAAATTATATAATACATACATACATATTATCACGCCTTTTTCCCGTGGGAGTAGGCAGAGACTAGCGATTTCCACCTGCTACGATCCTTACAGATCTCTCTTGCTTCCTCTACACTCATTACTCTCTTCTTAAATGCTCTCCGGTTATGGGTGCTAATATCTCCCTTTTTAAGGAGGTCCGCAATAATAGATAATGGATACTATTATACAATAAAGCTAAAGTATATCTTTACTAATGTAAAAAATGCGAAAGTATGTTTGTTACCTCTTCACGCTTTATCTACTGAGCCAATCTTTCTGAAATTTCGCATATATATTGTTAGGAGTACTGAGAAGGAAATAGGGTACCTTTCATCTCGGGAAAAGCCGCTAATCCCGTGGGAATTTCACGCGGGCGAAGCCGCGGGCAAAAGCTAGTAAGTAATAAAAAGTGCAGACCTTTAAGAGGATTTGAATAGATGGCGTTGACGGTAAATCAACATTCTCAACGTCATCACCATCACACATCAATTGCCGCACACGAACTTGTCTTTTTGAGAGTGCGTCATCTTCTGTAAAGTTGTTCTGTATACAACATCTAGTCCAGTACCTTTTCCGGTTTTTTTAGATTTTTAACAAAGTTGCGTTCGGTGCTCGAGGTCACAAAATTGGATTATTCATTAGGCCAACATCATAAACAAGTCTGCAAAAAATGAGACTACCGGATTTGACGCATACTCTACCATACTTTTAGGCGACAAAGTTACTGGATCAATCAGTACACAGTATACGTACGTCGAGCCCGCAGTGGTAGAACTGTCCGCGGACGCGTGCCACGCCACCGCCGTCAGCGAGTCTCCTTGGAGTGCGTCATCTTCTGTAAAGTTGTTCTGTACACAACATCAGTATACAGTATACGTACGTCGAGCCCGCAGTGGTAGAACTGTCCGCGCGCGCCGCCGCACACGAACTTGTCCGCGGACGCGTGCCACGCCACCGCCGTCAGCGAGTCTTCTTGGGAGTGCGTCATTTTCTGGTGGAGTTGTTCAGTCTGCAATAAAACAAGCAAATTTCAAGTTATTTCGTAAAGGATACGACACATTTTTAGTATATTTCGCAATATAGTTTGTAAAAAGTATGAAGTAAGTCAAAGTATCATTTATAAAGTATAAGTTAAAGTATCATTTATTGACGTCAATAAATAAATTAAATTAAGTTTACCACCGCTTTCAAAGCGCAAGTGGCAAACTTTAAAATATTCTTCTTCTTTCTACTTACGATCAATAATCTTGTCGGTGTCTTTAAGTCATGTTTAACATAGGCAATGCCAATTTATTGGCAATGATAATGAAGTGGTTTTGCCATTTGCCTTCGCCATCACAAATTTTGCATTTTGAATCAAAAGCATTTTTATATAACCCGAGCGGTTACAGAAGGCTATGTTAGGAACAGAGTCGACATCTGTTTTTTTTTAATTATAAGCACACCCCGGGCACTCCATACAACACTCGCAAATATGCTCTCAAATTAATTACCTATTCTACTATTTTATTACTACATAGGCAAATAACGTTTGTTTGTACACGCGCAAATGTGTATGAGAAATTTAGTAGGGCTGCTTGAGAGTCGTGATTTGCACGAAAAGTGCGCAGATTGTGCGCCAGCCCTCGTTCAAGTGTCAGTGATGTCTACAACGAAATGCGGGGTGGGTGTAGTATTTGAAATGAGTGCGGGGCGGTGAGTGGCCGTTCTGTACATTAGTACTATTACTTATTCAGTGGTATCAGTAAGTCACCTCCATGTTCCATATCCAGAGGTCGGGGCAGTCCTCGGGCCCCGCGGCGATGAGGTAGCGGCCGTCCGGGCTCCACGACAGGAACGACACACCGTACGAGTGGCCCTCCAGGGATTTCCTGCAGATCAACATAACATGACATACAGATAATTTATTTCCTCCAAATAATCACAACAGTAATACAGATAAAGGACAAAAAGAATAGGCGATTTACTAACAGGTCAAATAAAAAAAGGTGATGTACTAAAATCCTAATAGATGGCGTTATATGACTGCCAAATCGTAATAATGGCTGTTTCTATATTGTGCGCTTTTTCTTGTCAACCGGAGGCAGAAAAAATCACCTATCAGTTTAACAGTTGCACGAATTACAATATTGATACTTTTTGTTTATTTTATTAGGTTTTATTTCAAAGAAATGACAATGAGCGATTTTCTGACAGCTAAATTAAGAAAAAAAAAATCAGTATAAAAAAGTCTCAACAGATAGCGATTTATGAAAGCCGAGTTGTAATAATGACTGAACCTATATGGTGCGCTTTTTCTTGTCAACCAGATGCAGAAAAAAATCACCTAACAGTTTGACAGTTGCACAAATCACAATATTGATACTTTTTAGATGGTTTTTTTATTAGGTTTTCTTATAAAAAAATGCCAATCCCGTAAATTTTTGCTCTTTGTATGGACTCGCCTTTTACTTAAGCGCCATCTATGAAGTCATCTAGAACTTTTTGTTTTTTTTTTATTTGGGTCTCGGAAAATCCCTCATTCCGTGCATTTTTGCTCTTTGTACGGACTCGCCTTTTACTTAAGCGCCATCTATGAAGTCATCTAGAACTTTTTGTTTTTTTTTTATTTGGGTCTCGGAAAATTGCCCATTAGAATGTAAAATGTATCCAATATGTTGTATCCAACATATTACCTGAAAGAGAGCCGCTTGGCTACGGGATCGAAGTCCCATATCATGACGGTGTTGTCCTTGGAGCCCGACGCCAGCTTGGAGCCATCTGGTGACCACTTGCAGTACCACACTTCGTCGCAATGCTCGTTGAGCACCTGATCAGAATAATTTACATTTATTTCAATTTTATGAAATAACGTGTAAGTTTATTAGGTAAGGCACGTAGATGTTTTTACAATGAGTTCCTTTTAGGTACATAACTCGACGAATAACGTCAACTGCTACACCATTTGAGAAAGTAACGTTCAAGTCGGCCTGGACTCCTGGAGATAATCCGAATCATATAGAATGACGGTTCTGAACTTAGACGAATTTTAGGTGTCAGCGGGGCGTTACAGCGCAGGAAGAAAACTGTGTCCCTCTCCTCTAGAAAACCCGTCATCCGCGGGGTCCCGCCCATCTTTTGTTTCTGCGAGTACTGACGTGTGAGCAGCTTAGAGGCATCCTATTTGATTCGTAAGACAAAGTCCAAAGCGCTGGTGGAGCAGAAACCGTGGAGCGAAATACAGGGAAGACCGCAAATACGCTGGTCAAACTGTATAAAAAGAACGGGTGAAATGGATATCTATTTCCCAAGACCGAAAAAAATGGCATAAAGTGAAGGAGGCCTACATCCGTGCGGTTGAAAAGGTTGAAGAGAAAGACAGAGAGTACCAACCTGCAGCGAGTGTATCGGGAAGTGGTCGGCGGCGCACTGGTGGTCGGAGAGCAGCGAGAAGGGGATGTGGTGCGGGTCGGCGGGGAGGGTCGCGCGGCGCGGCGTGGAAGCGGCAGCGCGACGTCTGCTGAAGAGAGAGAGTACCCACCCGCAGCGAGTGTATCGGGAAGTGGTCGGCGGCGCACTGGTGGTCGGAGAGCAGCGAGAAGGGGATGTGGTGCGGGTCGGCGGGGGAGGGGTCGCGCGGCGCGGCGTGGAAGCGGCAGCGCGACGTCTGCTGAAGAGAGAGAGTACCCACCTGCAGCGAGTGTATCGGGAAGTGGTCGGCGGCGCACTGGTGGTCGGAGAGCAGCGAGAAGGGGATGTGGTGCGGGTCGGCGGGGGAGGGGTCGCGCGGCGCGGCGTGGAAGCGGCAGCGCGACGTCTGCTGAAGAGAGAGAGTACCCACCTGCAGCGAGTGTATCGGGAAGTGGTCGGCGGCGCACTGGTGGTCGGAGAGCAGCGAGAAGGGGATGTGGTGCGGGTCGGCGGGGGAGGGGTCGCGCGGCGCGGCGTGGAAGCGGCAGCGCGACGTCTGCTGAAGAGAGAGAGTACCCACCTGCAGCGAGTGTATCGGGAAGTGGTCGGCGGCGCACTGGTGGTCGGAGAGCAGCGAGAAGGGGATGTGGTGCGGGTCGGCGGGGGAGGTCGCGCGGCGCGGCGTGGAAGCGGCAGCGCGACGTCTGCTGAAGAGAGAGAGTACCCACCTGCAGCGAGTGTATCGGGAAGTGGTCGGCGGCGCACTGGTGGTCGGAGAGCAGCGAGAAGGGGATGTGGTGCGGGTCGGCGGGGGGGTCGCGCGGCGCGGCGTGGAAGCGGCAGCGCGACGTCTGCTGAAGAGAGAGAGTACCCACCTGCAGCGAGTGTATCGGGAAGTGGTCGGCGGCGCACTGGTGGTCGGAGAGCAGCGAGAAGGGGATGTGGTGCGGGTCGGCGGGGGAGGGTCGCGCGGCGCGGCGTGGAAGCGGCAGCGCGACGTCTGCTGAAGAGAGAGAGTACCCACCTGCAGCGAGTGTATCGGGAAGTGGTCGGCGGCGCACTGGTGGTCGGAGAGCAGCGAGAAGGGGATGTGGTGCGGGTCGGCGGGGGAGGGGTCGCGCGGCGCGGCGTGGAAGCGGCAGCGCGACGTCTGCTGAAGAGAGAGAGTACCCACCTGCAGCGAGTGTATCGGGAAGTGGTCGGCGGCGCACTGGTGGTCGGAGAGCAGCGAGAAGGGGATGTGGTGCGGGTCGGCGGGGGAGGGGTCGCGCGGCGCGGCGTGGAAGCGGCAGCGCGACGTCTGCTGAAGAGAGAGAGTACCCACCTGCAGCGAGTGTATCGGGAAGTGGTCGGCGGCGCACTGGTGGTCGGAGAGCAGCGAGAAGGGGATGTGGTGCGGGTCGGCGGGGAGGGTCGCGCGGCGCGGCGTGGAAGCGGCAGCGCGACGTCTGCTGAAGAGAGAGTACCCACCTGCAGCGAGTGTATCGGGAAGTGGTCGGCGGCGCACTGGTGGTCGGAGAGCAGCGAGAAGGGGATGTGGTGCGGGTCGGCGGGGGAGGGGTCGCGCGGCGCGGCGTGGAAGCGGCAGCGCGACGTCTGCTGCGCCGCCGCCTGCGACAGCAGCGCGCGCAGCCGCCCCGGTGACATCATCAGCGCGGGCGGCAGCACCGCCTGCGCACGATGTATGATATATTTGAAAATTTGATCAAAAACTATTTTCACATTGTAACATTTCACATAGCAGTACTTTTTAGTACAAATCAAATTATGTATACAGTACAATTTTAGTGTATTTTTTAAAGTGAAATTAAATTAATTAAAGACTGTAAAATGACGAAGCAACATGAAATAATAATAATAATATGATTTATTTTCTCACATCCAAAACTTACGAGTATTATTATATATATATATATATATATATATATATATATATATATATATATATATATATATATATATATATATATATATTATTTAAACCACCTTTGTATTTATGTTTACAATGTTAGAGAATAAATGATTTATATAAACTAAGTCAAGAATGACATCAAAATGCAAAATGGAATATGAATGAATATAGTGAATACAGTTTAAAATTTATGACAGGTGAAATAAGTATGTATGTACCAATGTACGCATAATAGATCCAAAGAGGAAAACCGCGTTGCCGCGTTACAACTATAAATAGTGAAATGTTACAAAACAAAATATGTATTGTAAGAGCAAATGTTAAATTTTGTATGATGGCTCAGAATGGAACAAATAACGATCTGTAGAAAATAAGTATAACCAACCTATTAGACTACGCTACAATCACGGAAAGAGCCACTATCTGCGTTTGACGACCTCCATAGCCCAACGGTCATCACGCCGGACTGTCACACCGGAGGTCAGGTTCGATCCCCAATCGGGTCAAGATGGAAAATGATCTTTTTCAGATTGACCCGGGTCTAGGGTGTTTATCTATATATGTATTTGTTATAAAATATAGTATCGTTGAGTTAGTATCCCATAACACAAGTCTCGAACCTACTTTGGGGCTAACTCAATCTGTGTGATTTGTCCGTATATATTTATTTATTATATTATTACCTGCACTCTGGCCAGCACGTTAGCCCTGGAGCAGGCGCCGCCGCCGGGCCACTGCGCGCGCGCATGCAGCTCCTCGGCGTCCGCGCACATCATGAGCGCGGACAGGCGGTGCACGCGCGGCGTGTCGTGCTGCAGCGGCGTCAGCTCGTTGCGCAGCACGTGCAGCGCGTCCAGCACGCGACCGGCCTCTAAGTGCTCGAGGTACTTTTGCTCTAGTACGACGAACTTCATCTCCTTGAAAGGCGATTTTTTATGGAAAGAGCATCCATTTTATGCCATTTTTATTTAAATTTGATTTAATTTGACATTAATTAAATTATTATATATTTGTATGCTGTATTGCAACGGCAAAACAAAGTGGTCCAAAATTTTATTTTATCAGTCAGTTTTAGTTTATCATATTTACATGCAGGTACATCGTAAGTGCATGTAAATATGATTCCCAAATAAATTATTGTTTCTTTTTTTCTCCATACTAATATTATAAATGCGAAAGTCTGTCTGTTACTCTTTCACGGCGAACCCGCTGGACCGATTTTAATAAAATTTGGTACGGATATAGTTGAAGACCCGGGGTCAATCATAGGCTACTTTTTTTCGAAAACACCCAAGTAACTGAAATAGCATAGGGGGTCAAAGGTCAACTAATATTATAAATTCGAAAGTGAGTTTGTTACCTCTTCAAGCTTTATCTATTAAACCAATCTTCCCGAAATTTCGCATACACATAGTTGGAAGTACTGAGAAGGACATACGGTACCTTTCATCCCGGGAAAAAGCACTGTTCCCGTGGGAAACTCACGCGGGATATGCCGCGCGCCGAAGCTAGTATGAAATAACGTTACTGACGGCTCTGCTCTGCGCGTTGACGTGCGGCGAGTCGCGCAGCAGGTCGTGCAGCGCGCGCAGGTCGTGGTCGGCCTTCGTCCAGTCGCCGGCCAGCACGTGCTGCCTGAACGTTGCCGCCGCCGGGTGCTCCAAGTGCAGGCCCGACTCCTCCATGAGGAGCGCCGCGCTTCGACTGTGAAGACGCATTATGAGTATCAAGATAAATTAGTGTATCATCACTAAATTTTACGAAGTTTCAAAGACATTCTGTGAAAGAGACATTTAGCACCTGAGCCTACTAATATCCTACTAATATAAATGCGAAAGTTTGGATGCGAGTTTGTGAGGATGTTTGTTCTCAATCACGCAAAATCTACTAGACGGATTTTGATAAAATTTGGTACACGCGTAGAAAAATAGCGGGAACAGCGCATAGAGTATTTTGTATTCCGAAATTGAATATCGCGGCTAGTTATTCATATAGATCAGAATATAGAAAAGAAGGAGTTTGTGTATTCTGAAAGAATGAGTATATCAGCGACCATATGGAAACTTCGCGGAAGTCAAAAATACAACTGGACATAGTACTATCTTTTAAGACTTGTTATTCCGGTAATCATTTGGTGACGGAAGCAAAAGGTAATTAGGAACATACTCATGTTTTAATTAGGAACATACTCATGTTTTTAACTAAGTATATCTCAATTTCAACTAATAATATCAATAGTGACTTTCTATATTTATTTCTTTGTTGGTTGGTATATTTGTTTGTTACCTCTTCATGCTTTATCTACTAAAACAGTTTTCTTGAAATTTCGCATTTATAAGTACACATAAGAGTACTAAGAAGAACATAGGGAACTTTCTATCCCGAAATTCCCCCGGGAGCGGAGGCCTAGGCGTAGCTATTACAATGTGTCTACTAATACATAACCAATATACCAATAGCCTAATGGCAAACGGTTATCATTGTCTATAGGAATAACATTAACTGTAACAATGAGACATCGCAAGCGCATACAGACATGAGGAGACGCAGTACTTTCACGTTAAATTTTTATGGGAGTGATAGTCTTTCCTCAGCTGACATTGGTGGCAACAATATGGGAAAAAAAACCGATCGAAAACAATGCATAAATAGCTGTAAAACTGCCACATCGTCTAATTCGTGTTATATAATCTTGTAAATATGGTTATGATATGACCTATTAGTGGAAAATATTTTTTTGCATGTATCATATAGGAAGGTCATATTTGCGTAAGTTATTTTCCTAATGACTATCGATCGTGCCGTGCATTCTGTAATTTTCAACGTCGCATAAAATTAGGTCGTTCACGTACTTTCGGACTAAAATATGCATGGCGGACAACAGTTCAAGGAAGTGTTCTAGTCTATAAAAAAAAGAATATCAATATAAAATTGTCTATCTTGATGTCTTTTTCCACGTATACCTAATCTTATGGCTAGACTTGATTTTAGTTTCTCAAAATGGTAATATTTATCTATTGGTTCAAGTAACTGCAGTTTGAAAAACTGCAACTGTTTGTTGTGTGTTTGTCTTGGCTCTGTCTACCCCATAAGGGATAAAGACGTGATTCTATGTATGTATGTATAACTGTTTACTATATAACAAACCAAATTCAAAGTAGAATTGGAGCCTTACTTTTTTACCATTTTTGGAAAATGTCCAATAGGGGACCGGAAAACTTTTTTTTTTGACGCTTCTTTGAAATATCTCACATTAATAGAATTATCCGTAAAAGAATCACATCCATAACCAAAGTAGTTCCCAAGATATAGCAAAAAACAATTCACATTTTTAGGCGATGTTTGGGCGATACCAAAACTAATCGTGCATTCATATGACGTCACGCGTAGAAAATGGACTTTCCCTAAAAGTTTGAACTCTAATAAATCCGCTCAGGAGAATAAACTCGTGCTGAAAAGTCGCAAAATGTATTTAATTATATGTATTCTATCATAAAATTACATATTTTTAACAATCCTCATACCTTGGCCGGTCCCCTATTAGGCCATTGGTTGAGATTTGAATGGTCGAGAAGCCACCGAAATCATCGTTACATACCAGCTTACAATATTAAGCTACATTGGGCTTTCCATGAAAAATCGAAAAAAATACATATAAAGATCACTTCTAGCTAAACAAGGCAACCAAGGATGAGCTATATTGATAGACAAATAGAACCAAGTCACTGTGTGTATAGATAGATATGTAAATTGAACGTGTGATAGTCAAACAAGTAACACACATGTTATCAAAAATACAAAACACCTCTTGGCTGATCTTGATAACTGTGACCTGCTATATAAATTATTTACTTAAATAGATTAATGGACATTAAATAATTCTGTGTAATAGTGTGCTATCGCTATATATATATATGTAGTTGTATTTTTTTGTCTTATGTGTATGTGCAATAAAGAGTTGACAAACAAACATTTCTGTAGAATATGTATAGTGTAATATATATAATAAGACATATGTTGTATAATAAGATAGTAAAAATATTTTGTCTGTACGTTTTGTATTTTTGACTGAAATGGATAGAGGGACACTTAAAAAGAATAATTGAAAGCAAAAAATATTTTTTTGAATTATTTGTATGTCTGTATGTATGATCACGCTAATCTCTGAAAGTACTGAACCGATTCGAAAGAAACTTTTTTTGTTGTAGGCAATATTTAGGCTATAATTGATTTTGAAAACTGGAACATCTGATGAATAACCAAAACAGAACAGCTACACTATAACATATATGGAAATGGCGCATAGTAGTAAAAGTCGTTCAACCTGATGAGCATTTTCTGCTGACGATGAAAAGAGACCAGCTGCACCATAACATAATTTTCATAAAGATTTTTCATCTAAGCGAAACTCACGCGAGCGAAGCCGCGGGCAATAGCTAGTGTAGGCATATGATAGCACTACAAAAGTAAATCAAGTATCTTTTTAAATGATAAGTATTGATTACCGTGCAATGATTTCTTGACATTGCAACTGTTGACATGAAAAATATTTTCATAATTTGCAAAGACAAGTTATTTGAGTCTGTTTTATTTAGCACAATTGTGAAATGTTTGGGTCAACAAATAATTCTATAATCAATACATATAATAAAAAAAGAAATATGTTTTTAGGGTTCCGTACCTCAGAAGGTAAAACGGAACCCTTATAAGATCACTTTGTTGTCCGTCTGTCTATCTGTCCGTCTGTCTGTCTGTCCGTCTGTCTGTCTGTCTGTCCGTCTGTCTGTCTGTCTGTCTGTCTGTGAAATTTTTTTCTCAGGAACGGCTGAAGGTATCAAGTTGAAATGAAATTAATATCGAATACTCGGATCCACGGTCTCTTTCAGCAAAAAATAATTAAAATTATATGTCAACGCGATCAAGAGATATTACCGTAAATGTGGCGAATTTTCGTATATTTTGCGATTTTAGGCAGCAATCTAAACCTATAGGGTACTTCCCGTTGACCTAAATTTATGAAATTTGGCAAAAAGCAAGGTCTAACAGTACTTATACAGGAATAAATCTGACAACTGTAAATTTGTTATTGAAAGTCTAAAAAAAAAGTGTTACAACTTATTATATATATTTTTGCACTGGATTCAGTATGAATCTTAGGGATTGAATTGCAAAGTTAGGTTTGTTTTTGAAACTAGTTGGACTTTTAGTTAGAGCTATAATGTGAGCTCGGTGCGCGAGTTTGACTTGCACTTGGCGAGATTTTTAGAATTTTTCTCTGTCCGTCTGTATGTATGTTTGTATGTGCATCACGCAAAAACTACTGGATGAAATTTGATGCCGTTTTCACAATAGTATTTTTAAGGTCTAACTAAAAATCTAGTTTCATCTTGATATGTCACTTAGAATCTAAGATATTAACAATAAAAGATAGGTATATTTTAAATAAATTTCGCTCTTAGCAATCTACAATTCTATACTATAAAAAAGCTGAAGAGTTCAGATTTGAATCTTTCTGGCTATCACACATTTAATTTTTTAGGATTCTGTACCTCAAAAGGCAACAATGGAACCCTTATAATATGACAGCCACACAGATTCATGGGGAAAAGGCTAGATAGTTGAAATAATACCTATCTCGAAGTTAGTTTGTAAGTTAGTTCTAAATGACACATGCATACTTCTCTTTATGATGTCACAGTGCCCACTTACACCTATGTACAAAGATGGTATGGTATAACAACTAGTTACTATACTATACTACCTAGTTGTGATAGTTAATTAAGTACAAAAATCATTAATTATTAAATTAGGGTTAATGTTGCTAATATGAAACAAATAAATCTACACTGCATTGATGACATGTATAATATTTTAAGCTATTATTTTCTTAATATGATACACACAAAAATTACAGAAACTGAAAATAAGACAAAGAATTTAGTTAGGTACTTCAAAAGTTCTTTGTCTCCATAATTCCTCTGACAGACATGTGTTTGAGTATCATACAACATTTGTAACATGGATGCCAAGATATATATAACATTTTTGTTGAAAGACTTGTGTGGTGCAGAGGCATTACACAGCAGTAATTGAAGCAAGACTTCATTAGGTGCTTGACCTCACCTTGTTCAGTAAAACAAAGTAAATCTAAATACAGATGACAGGTCCATGACATAAAAAGGGAGGTTAATATAATAACATCACAAAAGAATCAAAGAAACCAAAATACATACTTAGTGACAGAATATTATTTTGTTTGGTGCATCCATGTCAATCTAATTAGAAGTTGATGAAGAATATGTTGTCATCTTTATTTGATTTGTAAATATAAAAACTCAAAGCATTAAATTAATTGTATAGTTTGTTGCTTTAGTAAGTATCTATAGGTTAATTCAGAGTCAATTATTGGAATATGACTGACAGTTTGCGATACCTATTCAGGAAATAAACCGCTCAACATAGAAACTTAAAATGAGAGGTTCTCTACAAGATATACAAAACAATAACCTATATAAAAGTGTAACCCACAAGAAAGACCACCATGCCTGCAGGCTACAGAGTCAGGCCCTCTGTAGCCTGCGGGCCCAATATAATTGATACAGCAGTAGCTACACCACTGTTTCTCAAGTTACCTTCATTATTACTGCTGGAGTAATGAATTCATCTAAGAAAATCTTAAGGAACTGGCTTCAGTTCCTTGTTAATAAGCAGCTGCTGCTTAGCAGTAAACTTACTTAGCAGTACTTCCAAAGCATATCATGTTTGTGTATTGTCTTGAAGACTAATAAATATTCACATCAAGATTGCTCTAAAGAAATGAGCAGACCAAGCGTTCCTTAGTGCAGAAAAGTTTAGTAGAAATAATATATTTGGGAACTTACTCAAGTCCAATAGAGACCAGATGTTGGCCAATGAGGCGTACAATCTCCTGGTCAGTCTGGCTCATGCGAAGGCCGAGCGGCTGCATGTCCCCATTGCGCGTAGGGGCATCTCCATTAAGGTGCAGGGGCGGCGCCCCATTGGAGCAGGGCTGGTGCATGGCTGCGGGCCGGGCCGGCGGCGACAGCCTGCGAGTCCGCTTGCGCGGCGGCCGATGCCCGGCGCCCTCGTCGCCCGAGTCACTGGAGGCCAGACTGCCTCCCCGTGCCTTCCGCGCTGCTCGCGCCGCCCGTGTCTCTCGCGTCCGCTCAGCCCGGAGCGCCGAGATCACGAGCGCGCCCGCCGCATCGGCCTCGTCGTCGCGGCCGCGTGACGTCACGGCAGCCTGCTACGCACCACCCGCGCTCAATGAACCATCTCCCTTTGTTCGTTGTGATGTGCCAATCGCTTCCCTAATGAACCTAGGTTTGTTCTAGTTTTCTATTCCTACTGATGCAATGATTCGAGAGCACCGTACCGTTACGAAACCCTTCGATCGTTGATCTATAAACAGCTTGCACTATCGTACACAAAAATCAGCTGAAATCGAAACGACAGCTGTCTATCTTTTCTTCGTACAACTCGCCCTTCTTTCTTTCTCTGCAGATTCGTTTCATTTAAGTAATAGATGGACGAAATTCCTATGCAACTGAGAAATTAAAAAATAAATAATTACTTTTAAGATTAATTTAAAATATACTTTTCCTTGTATTTTTTGTTTTTTGTGTGTTTGAAATTAAATTAATATAAGTATGTTGATTGACAGAGGGAAATTAAAATTTTAAATATACATCCTAACTAAATTCCATTGTAGAATGGAACGTCTAACAAATATGCAAGCTAGCTTCCTATGCTTATGCTTTGTTTAGTTAGACAATATTTTTATCTAAACAAAGCATAGGTACTAAGCTAGCTATAATAAAGTCTCAGCTTCTACGAACATTTGTATTTTAGCTCAGATTTTCTAAACAAAGCATACCAAGCTAGTTATAATAAAGTCTCAGCTTCTACGAACATTTGTATTTTAGCTCAGATTTTGTATAGAGGTTCTTGGTATACTTTTATACCAAAAAAGTCTGTACACGAAGGTAGTTGTGCCGACTTGTGCACGCAACTTCGTCCGCGCATATCTCAGGTTTTAAGCGGCGTATAAAGATGAAACTTACGCCAGATTTTAAGTTAAACCTTCTAATATACAACAGTGAAAACCGCATCAAATTTGGTCTAGTAGTTAGTCACAAACATATAGACAGAAAGACAGATACTGACAAAAATTCTTCAAAAAATGGTTTTGGCTCCTATTGGTCCTATGAAGACCGGTTATAGTTTTTTTTTTTTTCTTTAAAATTACAGTTTTATCAAATGTACAATTTAGTTGTTTGTATTTGTATATATTACACTGATTTGTATAAAAATACGAAAATATAGTGCAATGTGCCGCCGAGACGAGACCCGATTTCTTCCTTTGAAAATTCCGAACGGCACATCACTATTTGCGCTATTACCATGCCTTGTGCTTTGCGCGATAGTGCGGCCCTAGCATATGACAAATTTGACAATGACAAGTATTTAGTTTGTGGTGGTTGTCATTTTTGACAGTCCAATGATCTTGTGTGTTTTGTGGACGAAAATATTTATCGAAAATATGTATTTTTTAATCAAAATTGTATAACATATAATTTGTAATCAAGTTTTTATACAGTTTAATTCATTCTCGTTTATCAAAATGAAGTATTATCATATTTGTTTCTTTTTATTTTACTTTTTAGTCCAACCAACAAGCCTCCAACTTATAATCAACGTTAAAAACCAGGTAATTCATTGTAAATGTAAATAACTATACAAAAAAGCTAGAATTATATGACTAATATTTAATATTCAATAATTCAGATGGTCACTCACTTTCTAAATGTCAATATTCATCATTATCGGTTATAATTTGTGTGGCACAGGGAGGCGATGTTATGCAGGAGAACATAACGGCGAACGTGTCGGAGGATACGGTTACCCTGGAGTTCTTAAGGCTTGATGGAGTATATGTGTCTCAGCTCGTCGATTTTACCAATGTAAGTTAAGAGTTGCAAGTATGAATTTCTGATTTGATGGGAAAAATTATGTATTTCTTGAAATTAAATTTCTAAATCATTGTTTTTCAGGAAGTAGAAGCAATGAAAGTGGTGATACCTGGTGAAGAGGAGTTAGGTCAGTTTGGTTACCAGACTCTCTGTTTCCTGTCCCATGCTGCCCAGGCTGACTTCATTGCTCCAGATGCTATGGCAAAGTTGAGACAGGTATTTATTTGCTATGCATCATTTAAAGCCGCCATACACCGAAAGCGGAGGCGGTGCGTGTCGTGTATAAAAAATAAAAAAAATAAAAAGGTGTATATGTTGTTGAGCGGTGTGCGCAGGGGTCTCCAACTATTTGAAGCGAAGACGGGCAATATCCCTGCGCAGTGCGATTATACACGAACAATTACTTTAGATAGAGAGCCGGATGTAATGCTCAGGATAGAGCCTCGTACTTTTGAAGTACAAGGACCTCTTGTCTAGTAAGCCTTAGGTCCTGGGAGTCATGGGCAGGGTGATATCATTAATACAATATGGTTGGGATAGAATATAGCATTTTATTC
Organism: Ephestia elutella; assembly: GCA_018467065.1. Lineage (NCBI taxonomy): Eukaryota > Metazoa > Arthropoda > Insecta > Lepidoptera > Pyralidae > Ephestia > Ephestia elutella. Next base: position 10,861,150 of record CM031575.1, read on the forward strand.
CATAAACACACTAGCCGCTGAAGGCGGGCACATGTTATACTAATACCAAAATCTGATAAGTCTTTGCCGCAATAAAAAATTAAAGTTAACATAAACCAAATATAGGGTACCTGGCCAGGTCCGTACACAAACGTCCGTGCGCACTTAGAACGTCGTTCCGTTCACCGTTATGATCCGTTGGGTTCGAGCACTGGCGCTGGTCGCGACTTCAAAGAGGCACGGCGCTCCTGCGACGCTCCGTTGTATGCGAGATAGTAGACGCTGGCTGGACCTTCCGAGGTTTGCGCTGAGCCATTACAGGGACATCGGATCGAAGGCGGCGACGCGGCCTTTGGAAATAAGGTTAGGATCCGTGTGTCGCACCTTGGGGTCGCCGACGACGGTGCCTGTGCCGTCGCATGCGGCCCACGGTCCGGGGAAACCGCACCCTCTGGCGATGGGAGGACACTCCAGGAAGCGCCAATTCATACGGCCGGGCGGGCACGTGGATATCAACAGCTCATCCTCCTGACAACTTCGTGGCGGCAAATATCCCCTGTGTCCTTGCGCGTATCGCGGATTTTAAAGCTAAAGGTTAAACTATAGTCCCATGACGGGGTGCCGAGGGCGGCGAAAGTGAAAAAAACCCCAAAAAATTAATAATTTTGCTCAAGCCATGTTACATGTCGTAGCGGCCACCCAGGAAGAGCCAGATCCCTCGCCACTCGATTTGACATTCCGCCTCGTCGCGCTCCATTCCGCTTAATTCGGACGCACGTCAAACCAACTTTTAATATTCTTTAAAAGAACTAATGTTTAAATAAGGTATTTATTCGTTGAATATTATAATAATCTAAGTCGACGATATTAAAAGGAGAATAATTAAAATTCTACAACAATCCAGCCATGATTTCTTATTTGTTTATGATAAGAAAGGTTGGTTAGGAACTGATACGGAACGTGTGTCACCAGCTGTCAATGTCAGACGTCCAACTCTGTAGATCTCAGTTGACAGTCTAATCTAATCATGGGAATGTTTTGTTATGAATGTTTAATTTTCGATATAATTCCGTAAGTACACAAAATCGCGTCGAGTTATTGCTACCAATGGTTTCGGCGTGACTCAGAGAACGTTTTGATGTGCGGGTCTCCCTGTCTTCCTATCAAGTATTGTAAAAACAACATATGAAATTTGTGTACCGGTGTTTCACTTTCCAATTCAATTTGTCTGGAAACTAATGGATTTGAATGCCTGCTATTGTGATGCGTCGAGAGCCTATCATGCAGGTAATACGCCACAGGAATAATATCCCAATATATCAACTATTTCACCCAAAATATGATATGCAAGGTTAACCAGTTAGAAGTTCAAAATAATTCTGTAGTTATCACTACAATACCCCCTTTTCGGCAAAGAGGTTAAGTCGTACTTAGCCGAAACAGCCAGGTAACCGGAGAAAACATTCACCTATCCTACGGCAATATATTTCTAAATATAAAACTATCAGCTATATATGAAACTAACTCATGCTATTTCATATATTAAACTAAAATGTATGTTCTAGAGTTCTAAAACTAACTCAATTTATGTTGAGTGTCAGGAATACAGCGTCTGGCCAGACCGCTGCAATTCCCCTGCATTAAAAAAATCATACTTGGATTTCTAATGAGATAATCGCAAGTAGCATACTAGTAATAAAGAATTATCTAAAGTAATATAGTTCTTACTTATGTATAATAAGAAAAACTATTTGAGATTTAATTAAAATATATGTAATCTAGCATTCCTACATAATTTACTAGTTAGTAATTAAATTGTAAACCTAATAAAGTCTTTAAACTAATGGAGAGCTCTCACATAAATTGAAGTTTAAAATGTATAGCCGTTGGGCTGACATTGTATAAGGAAAAAAACTTATTTTCCTTTTTTTCTCAAAAATTAAGGAGTATTAATCCATATTCTTATATTTACTCTGGCGCCTAGAGTGTGTAGTTACAGAAGAAATTGGTTTTCAAGAAAACGCTTGACAAAAAAATTTCACATGTGAGTCATGTCATATGTGAAAAATGAGGCCTCTGATTGGTTATACCAATCCAAAATATCAAGTAGTAGTACCGTATGTAGTTATCACTACATGCGGTAGCGGAGGCGTGCCTTTTGTATTATTTGAGTTTGTATGAAACGCTCCACACACGATCCGGAGCGGAGGCGGTGCAGTTCGGTACCGGGGCGGACCGCTCCGGCAACACAAACAGGCCGCGTGGTACGCGGGCCGGAGGCGTGGCGGTACCAGGGCCTGTATGAAGGCAGTATGATCGTTGTATGTCAGTAAGTATAAAGAGAGATTACACACTGAGCATATGCGGTCCAGAGGCGGTACTGGGGCGTGCTACTAGCGGGAATGAGAGTTGTAATTTTTTACAAAACTCTTAGCGTATTTCAAGTGAAGAAAAAATCTCAACGGATGTTAAAAGAAGCAATTCTTTATCACTCTCGCTAGAAATTATTGTACGCAGTCAATTATTTAAAGGTATCTCAAAGTCTCTGAATTATTTTATGAATTTCGGCGTTGCCAGTAACGCTTGCAATACACACACAAAGCGGGAATTCGCCCCCGCGCCGCTACCGCCACGCCTAGCCGGGCCAGATACCGCACCTGCTCCGCCTCCGCCGCCGGTGTGTGGCGGCTTTTATTTTAGTTGGACTCTCACATTGAGGCTTCCGTTCGAAAGTTCAACTATTCAAGTTAAAAAATTTGCAACATTTTGCAGGAATGTTAAAATCATTTATATGAAAATTTATTTATACTCCTGCTCCTTCCAAGTGAATATTTTATATATATTAGAATATTAAATTCTGTATTCTAATCCATTCAGCTATTATATTTTTTGGCTTTTGAGTGGCAACCATGCAAATTTTGATTAGAAAAACCCTGGGACTGTGCGGGTGGCCGAGGAAGACAAAGGCTGGCGTCAGAGCACGGCCACTGCATGGGCGGGGCGCGCCACGCGACTGCTGTCGCCGGCCGCCGCGCGACACTGTGCGTCCGCTAAGGACCGGGTGTACCTCCGGGCTGCTGACCTGGCGAGATGGGCGCCCAGACCCGGTAATACCCCTTGTACAATAGTATTGTAGCACTGAGCACTCAAATCTCTAATAATAAAAAAAACTGAGCACTAGAAAGTACTCTTATTTAATATAGAAATTATATATGATGAAAAAATTCTATGTGATCAGGACTTTTCATCATATCTAATTTCTACAACAAAACAAATTGCTATTATCTAAGAGTACTTTAGTACTAACTGCATCTTGGGTGCACAAAAATCCGAAAAAACACTGAGCACTCTGAATTTGCTTTGAGTAGACAGGGGCTCTCCGTGATGTAGTTTTCACTTTTGCATCTAACAATCTTTTTACTAATTCACTTTTTTTTATTGGTAAAAGTATTGATAGTAGTATTACATTATTTTCAAAACATGTATTCAGTTTAATTCAACTCAGAATTCTGCCAGATAATTATAATAAACTAGCTTTCGCCCGCGGCTTCGTCCGCGTGAATTTCCCACGGGAACCGAGCTTTTTCCCGGGATGAAAGGTGCCCTATGTCCTTCTCCGTACTTCTAACTATGTGTATGCAAAATTTCAGGAAGATTGGTTCAGTAGATGAAGCGTGAAGAGGTAACAAACAAACAAACAAACAAACTCACTTTCGCATTTATAATATTAGTTAGGATTTTTGGCCTTTGAATTTTACTGACTAGAAAGTTTTTAAATGAAGTGGACATTACAAGTGGAATGATAAGGTACTGTGAATCACTTAGAAAAAAAGTAGATTCCCAACTTGTGTGTCTGATGGCCACACTTATTGACAATCTCTCATTTTCGCCTCTCAATCAGTGCTTGTCATAGCTTTTTTTAATGTCACAAATTTTATAAATTTGCAAATGTGTTAGGTTTGGACCCCTCGTCCCCCAGTTCTGCAGTGACACCGTTCCCCGAACACTCCTTGGCAAGCGACACCTCTGATGGCAAACCTGCAGTCCCGCCTTGTCTGACTGAGACTGATAGCTCCAAGGAGTGCATTTGTCATTTGGAGGTATGGCTCTGATATTCTTATGGATCCAACAATAATTAAATTGGAATATAATTTCAAAATAATTGCATATTTTAAATTGTAGTATTTAATCGAGTGACTGTAAATTAAAAATTTTAAGTAACAAAAATACTAAATTTACGTTACAGTATTGCTAAGTGGGCGACTGACCACGGACGGCGAGAAAATCAACAGAACAGCAACTTACAAACATTAATAAATTTGAGTTACTCAAAATACAAAATGAGAAGCTTCATAATATTTGAGCGACCTAATATATATTTGAGTATCAACACTACGTCCTGCATTTTTTTCAATATTTCATGTACTAAATTATAAGAGCAGCATTTTACCTTAAATGAAATGTTTCAAATAGAATTAAAACTTTGAAAAAATCTTTCATGAGCAGAGTATTATGAGCTAACATTATTTTAGAAAATATTCATGTGAAATAACAATTTGAAGAAGTATTAGCCAAGAATTGTAATGATTTAAGGGTAGTAATTAAATGAAACAATGTATTCGTAAAAAATCAAACAAATTGTTTTTACTTCAATCAAAATTTTACATTGATAAAAATATTAGGAAGGATAGGAACGATGATCTATTGTCACTGGTAAATAAGTGCTGGCTTGGGCTTAGCGGGACGGCCTCGTTTTCGTTTTTGCCCAATGGGTATCATTTTTGCTTCCAGAGGTGGTGTTGTAAGTTTAAGACGAATTGCTAGACCCAAAACATGTTTGCAAATAATAATATACGGATTCGTCGCCCCGCCCCATTCGATTCCCGCGCAACACAGAATCTGTAGTTTTTATTATATTATCGTATCAAAATAAAATAACATTAAACCTCAAATAGTATATAAGTAACCAATAATCATTAATATAGTAGCTTACAAAACGTTTCTCAAAGTGAACTTTGTAGTTGTTCGTTATGTTAAACCTCAATTGGAAAAACCGTCTATTAACTTAATATTAAAGTAATCTTCTCTGTATTTCTAGTCGCTCACTTAGTAATTAAGTCGCACGGTAAGAAATTTTATATATGAAATGGCTTAATCACAACTCATTTTTTGTATGCTCGTTTTGGATTTAATTATAAGTTAATATTCATCGATACTTTAGTTAATTTTTCGCTTACTCAAATTCATACCGTTCAAGTTATTAAAATAGTATCGCAACATTGTGTCGCTAAGTTTTTTTTATTCGATCGTTTTATTATTCCCCATATTTTATTAAGAGGGCGCCCAATGCGAAAATTTGGAAAAAACTGTCAATTTTTAATCCATAGTTTAGTGGGAAAGAACCTAATAATTCAGATTTTAAAAATACTGTAGGTAGGCAAAAACCTATAGAAGCCAAGTATCTAAATAGAATTTAGATTTTTTTTTAAAATACAAACTTCACAATAAAAAGAACAGTATTAAATCAAAGGCTCTAAATTATCAGCGACAACCTCACATTATATTTTACAAATTACATAGCTAGACCAATGTTTTAGTAATTTTTATTTTATGCCTATATTTTTAATAATTAAATCGCTTTGATCTCCAGGTTTTAATTTTACTTGACATTTTATTTATTTAATTTAACAAAAGTATCAATGTTCTCAGCTATGCGTGAACTGGTACCCGTGTGGTCTAAAGTACTGCAAGGGGAAGCCGCAAGGCGGTCTCAGCTACCGCTGCGGCATCAAGACGTGCCGCCGCTGCCACCGCCACCAGTACTACGTGCGGCGCCGCGATGTCTGCTACAGCCACACGTGACGCCGCCGCCGCGGGCCACGCGGACCCCGCTCGGAACTACTCTATGCCTCTCGGTCTACAAGTTATGATAGCTGTCACAGTGACTGTTGCTAAAGTGTACAGTGCGACAAGGCTTATAATGAACGTGGCGAAAAAAGGAACTAACGCCGCCATCTTGATGAACGTCATTTTTGACAACTTTGACAAGTGTTCTCCCATGTGTGGTGTCTCCAAAAGTGGTGATTACCATGACGACATGAACCATGTCAATTTCATGTCTTCTTTTCTTTAACCATGTACCTAACCTGGAACTTGGTTTTTATCATAGATATTCATTCTTATTATTCAGTCATGATTGTATGTTTAATTATTATAAGATAAGCGAAAAAAAAAACATTTGTTAATCATTAAGCTCTAATTTAAAGAGATTTTATTTCAATGGCAACAATAAAGTCACTGCAGCGCCCCTGTCACATTCATTTAAAGCCTTGTCGCACTGTAAAGTGAAAGACTCTTTGATAGTGACAACCTCTAAAGTGCAGGATCCCTATCTTTGTATCCAAATATGCTGAAGAAATGCCATTTAAATATTCCACCAGATGTCAGCACGTACAAGTAAGGACAGACATCTGTCAGATGGTACAATGCTGTCAATGTGTCAAATTCAAATGACAGTATCATACTATGGACGTGACCATACCATAGTCTTTTTTCATAAATATCTCATGTACAGAGAGACCAGTAACAGTTTTATTATTATAATAATATGAATTGATTGAGGCCAAATCGATGGCAGAAGAGAGGCATACATGAAAATTACTTCACCGACAAGAACAAAGTTCTTAAATTAATTGATGATTATGACTCTGATAGTGACAACCTCTAAAGTGACAAATATGTAGAGGAAAAGCAGTATATCTAACTGAATAAATAAGTTGCAATCAGAGCTTAACCATAACTAAATGTATTGTATACAATGTCAAAGTATTGATGAGTAATAACAATGAAGAGATAAATATGTATAAAGCCTGGTAACATTTCTTATATAATTAAAAATACATTGAATAATAGGCCCTGGATTCTAAAAATGACAAACGTAGATGTTGTGCCTAAGTTGTGTCTCAAAAGCCAAAGAAATCGTTATAAAACATAGAAGTCTTTGAAGAATTGAGACACGATATCGACGTTTGTAATTAGTGGAATCGGCCCCCTGGACTGAGGCAGGTTGAATACGCGCTACAACTTAGATTTATCCAGTGTAGCAACTCTAGCAGAATAGGGTACTAATTTTCTTATTTAGTTACAGAACAAGTATATTTTTTTGTATAACAATGATTATGCCAAAATTATTTCTAGTCTGCCTTTACCTAAAGTAAGATTTTTGTAAAGCTTTCTACTACTACTAATTTATAAAATACAATACCTTATTTTATAAGCTATGACAATACTATTCATGTAAATATTTTGCTATATGTACTTTTTGTGATAAGTCTTAATAAAATATTTTCTTTTCACAAGCCTTATTTAGTTTGACTCTTATACTTGTATCTATTTGTAATCTAATCTTTTGAGCTGATCTCATCAAGTTAAGACTAACTGGAGTTTGTATTTTATTCATCATCCACAATGGCCCTTACAACGAACATAGATAGTACCTATCTCCAAAAAACCCAAATAGATTGTACTAAATCATAGAGCTCTCGATAAGATTTAGTACAATCTCATTGGCTTTCGAGGCATGAAATGTCTTATTTGTTATTAGTAAAAATAATTATTTGGAATTGCCCCCTGGTGGCCCCTGGTCCTTGGTTAGTTTCCTGTAAACTTTGCCTAAAATGCAATATTTTAAAACTTTTACATTATATTCTTATGTTTTGTTTTTTTTATTTTTATTAAAGATGGGTTTGCTCTTGACCACAATCTTGTCCGAGGACAGAGATGAGGTTTACGATGTAGTGAGCTTACCCAGAAGCAGCCTATTCACTCTGATTTTGCAGAGAGTCAGGTTGTATGTGCTCGGAAACACAGACTCAGGCAGGCAGTTCCACTGCTTCGCTGTGCGCATTAGGAATGATGACGAAAAAGAACTTGGTGCGTGCGGGGGGAATATCAACCAAGAACAGATGATAGCCTGCAGTGCTTCTGGTTGAAGAAAGGGGCAGGTGGTATGAGCTCATGCAGCTCGTGAGCACACTCACCGAAGTACAAACGGTAGAAAACCAACAAGCAGTCAACTTTTCGACGATGAGCTAGGCTGTGGAGCTTAGATTTAATTAATTTTTTATCGCCGATTATTCTCCTGGCTCTGCTTTCTACCGAATCCAAAGTGGCTAGTTGGTACTTCGCCGAGCCGTATCCATTTTTGTGAAGACAATAGTCTCCTGATTAATTTACAAATAATAAGAAAACAAAAACACTATTAAATATTTATTGATTTAACTAAATAAATAACACTAATCAATGACAGCCTGGGAATGGCTCGTGGCGGTTCTTCCTCAACACAAATTTTATTTTGCGCTCCATGTCCTCATTGTAGATAGCTTTACATCTCTCGTGGTTAATACGGCGCCTTGTCTGAAATTCCATTCAGTTACATTATTAGAAACCATAACTTTATCGCGAAAACTCACATGACGTCTCCGTGGCGTAGCTACTAACAAAATTAAAGTACCTGGAAAGGTTTTTCGTAATATCTGGTAAGCCTAAACTGCTCCAAGATGCCTTCTTTGCCTAGTATCCTGTTCACCAGTCTGCAAGCATCATCAACGTTGTTATTCTTCACAAATACGGTCCGGGCTATAAACGAGGGGTGTCTATTAGACAATAATTTCAGAGTTAAAAACATTCTTTCCTATTTATTCGATAGTATTTACACAATATTTTCTTATTTCTATTTCTTTCTCTGGCTGGACTATTTCAACAATTTAGAGGTTATTTCTGTTGTTATTTTGTCTCGTTTGACTTTGACGTCTGCCATACTTGCCATAGTGACATTAATATTTTTAGACGAAGATAAAAAAAAAAACTTTTGTACCGCGAAAACTTTAAGCCGCGAAATGATCGAGACCTGCCCGGACACTCAAAACTAGAACAAATCCGGGGAAACCCGGACGGATGGCATGGCAGCCCTACCTGTGATAATAGTTTATTTATTTGTTTGTTCGTTTGAACACTCTAATTTCTGTGGAACTATATCGGTCCGATTTGAAAAAATATTTCTGTATATTCCTACGGGAGCGAAGCCTCGTCGTGGCACAGATTTACGATAGCATATAAAAATAACGTTAGCCAAGTCCAGCAACAAGGACATCCGCGCGCGGAAAGAGTCCATGTTGCTCTATGTAGTGCCATAATCTGGCACATAAGTCACATTGATATTCATGTTGGTTGATTAATTGCCAAAACGTGTTGTTTATTTATTTTTAAAGTATTGTAACTACAATTTTTGTTAGTAAAAATGACGAATATAGCAGACAGCGAAGGTCATTCTATGATAAGCCTATCTTCGAAGTCGGAGTTGAGCACTCCAGCGGGGCGCCGTTGGAAGAATGTTCCTCTTCATGACCGTTGTACTCAGGCGGACATGGTCAACATCAAAGAAGTCTTCCAAGCCGCTTACAGGGGCAAGCTACTTCCAAATGAGTTTAGGGATATGCTCCGTACTTTACTTAATGTGGAGTATGATGACGATGAATATAAAATCCTATTCTTGAAGGTATGGTCAACAGTATTAGGTACACATTAAAAAAAAAATAACTCGCTGGGGTTAATCTTCTGACAGGCCTGTCTTTAGCGCATGGCGCAGCAGCATCCATAGATAGGGTAGATCCAATGCTCCCGTAGTCAATTCAGGATTATATTATTATCTGCATGAGTTCTTCTAAATCGTGACCGTTAATTTCAAATCATGGACCGCCCGCGCTATCAGCGACCGCACAGTACAGCTCAGGAGCGGGAATACGAATGTAACCTTGCCTCACGGCCAACTTAAAGCAAATACTATATAAACTCTAGCGAGTTAGTATTTGCTAAAAGCCAACAGTTCATAGTGCACTTTTTAATTGACTTGCACTTTTCACTTAAAAGTGAATTTACCAGTGAACCGACCCTTTATCACACTGACATTGTCCGCAAAGATATCAAACTCCCCAGATCATGATAACTTATTAACTTTGTCACTAAAAAGGAAATTTGTCTATAAATGGTGGAAACTCCAGTAACAGAAATTATTGGGTTTTTTCTTAGGTTAATCGCAGGAGTATGAAAAAATAACTTGCTTAAAAGTTCAGGGCAATCAATCATACTTTACCAGTGGTCAACTTTATAAAGAAAGTAACGTCAGCTATATCTCGCCGACTGGCAAGGGGTAGTATATGATGCTTCTTACATAAAGCCTTATAGTTCTCTGAATCATAATAATCATGTAGACGATAGGCCAGAAAACGAATAAACTTTAAACTTTTAAAGACTTTTACCGACAACTCCGTGAGTTTCTATGATGCCTCCCCCACCAATCGAAATACAGGTTAATTCCTAGCTTTGGTCGGTTGCTGATTGTGGAGCAAGCGGATTTGCCAAGTTATATACATATATACTATATTGCATATTTAAATACTGTTGTAAGAAACAAGCCAATAAATTAGGTTTTTTTTTTTATTTAACCGACCCCACTGTGCTATATCCAATCAATTCCATGAGTAAAGAATCAAATCGGGGCATTGTCAGCCAATATCAGTCCATTGTTTACTGACAATAAAAATTGGTCTCAAGATAAATACTAATCGCGACGGCGAGATCGACTGGGACGAGTTGGTATCACATCTTCTACTGGGCTACTTCGGCAATGATGCGGAGAACCAGCGGGAGTCGCTGCAGATGCCCATCCTTGGCCTGCCCACAGTCATGCGCTCGCAACACAGACATCCTATATCCAGGATTTGCTTCTGTCCTGACGTCCATAAGGTAAAATAAATAAATAATCTTGTGTAAGTATAAATTATTGCAACCACTTAGGTACATACCGTCGTCGCGTCTGTAGTTATTTGTAGTTACTGATGGAGTTTTTGCACAGGATCGCAGCTTGGATCCCATGCAAGGCGCGTACATGACGGCTAGCCGTGACGGGATGATCAACTGGTGGTCACTCGACATGACCCTGCTGAGAACCGCCTTTTCCTCGAGTCGTAAGCGTGCAAATGTTTCTGATTAATTTGGCAACTGCTTCCCGCGTGTCAAGGGCAAATATCATAAGCAAATCTGCATAATAGCGGTTGTTGAAGATTGTGTGAAATAGAGAGAACAACATAGTCACTTTTAATATAAGTGACTACGTTTTACCAACACACTCAAGTAACATAAAACATCTTTGACCACAGCAATACAAATATTATTTTCTGAATAAACCTTGGCACTGCATACTTAATCACGTCGTTGACTGTACTACTTTACCGACGCATACTGTTTTGTGAAGTGAACTGTTTTATCGACACTATTACGAAACCTACTACATAAGTTAAAAAGTTTGTAATAGTAAACGCTTCGACAAGCATATCACTTATACAATTATTATCAGGCCTCTATTCCTGTGGGGAAACTGGTGAGCTTGAGTCTTCGCTTGCCAGTTCAATTTAAATCATTGGACTGACCATAAAAAGCTTTAGTTGGAGTGTAGGATAGATAATATTATAGGTACTTAAACTTCGCCAGCCCTTCTAAAGGTGCGTACTACGTGGGTGACGGACATGGTGTGCATGCCCGACGTGAACATCATCGTCACCAGCTCTACGGAGCGCGACCTTCGCTTCTACGACTGCACCGCCAAGACTTTCACGCTCAAAATTGTCATCTACAGCTGGGAATATATGGTGAGTAGTTTGTATCGCCCTAGCTCTTTGTCTAAATTGCAGTGTAAACATTACTTTTCATAGGTATCAATAGCGATCTTAGGTACGACTATTCAAATTATCTTTGATATAGATAGAGAGCAGATTGATAGAAGTATAACTGATGCCAGATGTAGGTCCCTCCCTAAAATGCAGACACCATTGATAGCAAATACAATATTTTTTAAAGTAGGAAATGTGTGCGCAGAGAATCCGGGCAAACGAAATGGCGGGAGGGTTCGGTACCGAAAAATTTACCGGGTAAAAAAGTACCGGTAAAAACCTCGACCCGGCACTACGTCTGTCCGACTAAAACCTAAACTAACTTAATCTATACGCAGACTGCTACCACCATAGTTTATAACGGGAACTACAGAACCCTGTATATTAAACCTAACTTAATAAATACAACCACCCACAAGCTCAAGGGTCCACTTACCAAACTTAATCTTCCTGCTCTTCGGATCCAATCTTGAGTGTCTTCGGAAAGGGGGATCCCTAATCACCCTACCTAACCCATGAGATCTCAATTCCCCAGAACAAATAAATAGATTTCTTCCCGAAGTTGGCTCGGCAACAGATAGATGTGAGCGACCAGCCACGCGTCACATCTCACAGGAAAAAGTCACAATAACGGGTTACACAAACACAAACTTAATAGTTATTTAACAAACAGGAAATTCACAAATATAACTCAAACTAATTAACAATCAAAAGACGCGGGACCTCTCCGCGTATTAAAATCAAACCGATATAGCACAGGACAATGGCGGCCGTCCGCGACCACATTTACGAGCAGTGTGAGAACCCCGGCCGTCTGGCGGCGTCAATGGGAAACGCCCGCGTTTTGTTTTCAAGCCATTATATTACAAACATCCCCCCGTCCCGGTCTGAGAAGCAGACCGCTAGCTTACTCTACGGGAAGGCGGGCGAGAGAGGTCACACCTCTCCTTAAAATCGAACCGTCGACCAACACCTCAGCCACACGCGGAGTGCCATCTCCGCCAAGAATCAAACGTAATATGCGAGCTCGTCGCCAAAGCAATGAGGGCAAATTTGCCTCTTTTAACAATACTAAATCACCCTCCCTGGGAGGCTCAGTCCTGTCTGTCCACTTCACTCTTTGCTGCAGCAAATGCAAATATTCAAGCGACCAGCGACGCCAAAAGTCCTGGCTCATTTGCTGCAACATTTGAAAACGCGACAACCGATATACGCGTTCGTCCTTCCACGGGTATTCGGGCAGGGCATTCAAAGGCCCTCCCACCAAAAAATGACCAGGGGTGAGAGCTTCCAAGTCATTTGGATCTGGAGATAGCGGACAGAGAGGACGAGAGTTGAGGACCGCCTCAACTTTACAAAACACTGTGGCCAGCTCTTCAAAAGTTAGAGCCGTTTCTCCGATAATGCGGCGGAGGTGGGTCTTTGCGGATTTCACAGCCGCTTCAAAAATCCCTCCCCAATGGGGGCAACTTGGGGGACTAAACTTCCAGGTTATTCCCCTTTGGGCAGCAATTTGACTTAAACTAGTACAATTTTTATCAATAAACACAGAAACATCCTTAAGATAATTTACAGTTCCCTTATAGTTTGTGCCATTATCAGACCTAATAAGGGAAGGTAGACCTCGACGCGAAACAAAGCGATCCAACGCGGCGACGAAGGCCTCCGTAGTCAGAGCCGATACCACCTCCAAATGGACAGCCTTGGTGGCCAAACAAACAAATACACACAAATAGCCCTTCACAATACGGGCATTACGAAAGGGAGAAGCCTTGATCGAAAAGGGGCCGGCAAAATCGGTTCCAACGCCGTCAAACGGCCTCGACGGTCGGATTCGATCAGCGGGCAAATCACCCATCTGTGGTTGCATCGTGGATGCCTTCAACCTATAACATGCAATACATCGAAACAGAACGCTACGGATTGCTCTTCGGGCAGACAAAATCCAAAATTCTCGTTGCAAAATAGCCAACAAAGCATTGCACCCAGCATGGGCGTTACGAATGTGTCGATCAGACACCAAAAGCTGCACCAAGGGTCCGCCCTTGGGCAACAACAGGGGATGGCGAGTCTCATATGGAAGATCCGCCTTCCGGAGCCTGCCTCCAACCCGAAGAAGCCCATCCGAGTCGATGAACGGGTTCAAACGAGCGACCGCGCCCTTCAACTTAGCGCGTCCATCGCGCAAAGTATGAAGCTCTGACTCAAACCGTCCGGCCTGCACGACACGGACCCAATGCAACAATGCGCTCCGGCGCTCTTCTGCACCTGCAATCGGCTCCAACCGCTTTGCCTGTGGGTTTCTACAATTATGTATGAAACGCTTAATCCAACTGGTAACACCCAGAAGCTTATCCAAACTGCTATACCGAGCAAGTAACCAATCCGGCTCCGACGTCGTCTCAGCGACTACAGCATGTACACGAAGCCCAGTCAAACTCAAAGAAGTAACATCTGTCTGACAGACAGGCCAAGATGTTTCTGATCCCATCAGCCACTCTGGACCCCACCAGAGCGGGTGTGACACCAATTCTGGTGCCGTACAACCTCGGGAAGCACAGTCCGCTGGGTTAAGCTCTCCCGGCACATGTCTCCATGTTATATCAATTCCAATATTTTGAATTTGGGAAACCCTGTTTCCAACAAAAACCTCCAAGGTATGTGGGGCCGCGCGCAACCATGCAAGCGCGACCTGGCTATCCGACCAGGCGAAGATGTCTCGTATCTCGACCGTGGCCGCCAGCTCACTGGCAACGTGATGCAACAATTTAGAGAGAAGGTGAGCTCCACTCAACTCAAGCTTGGGAATAGTCAGCCTAGTCCTGATGGGGGCGACCTTGCTCTTCCCTAACAAAAGCGAGACATTGACCCGGCCATCGGCGTCAACTGTCCGCATATAGACTGACGCGGCGTAGCCTCGCTCCGACGCGTCACAAAAGCCATGCAGGCTGGCTCGATATTTCCCGGGGGCAATATTCGACGAGGCAAGGCAATCCGATTGACTTCCTTAATCGATGAAAACAACTCGAGCCAATCATCCAATGGAGGACCAAACAGCGGCTCGTCCCACGAGACGCCCAAAGTCCAAAGTCTCTGAAGAAGACACTTCGCAGAGAATATTACTGGACTGATCCAACCGCTTGGATCAAACATACGAGCTATTACTGACAACACCGTTCTCTTAGTCCAGACTTTTGGTATTTCCAAGTCCACTTGGAATGTGAAAATATCGGTTAGCGGCTGGTACTGCATGCCCAGCACCGCTATCCTGTTGGGATCATCTACATCCTCAAACAGGTGAGGGTTCTGTTGGTGATCCTCCGGGATCCCTTCTAGAACTCTAGGCTCATTGGACAACCACTTACGTAGCTCGTAGCCACCCGTTTTCAATATTTCAATCAATTCATCCCGCAGTAGGAGGGCCTCCTCAATACTTTGGGCTCCGGTGCACACGTCATCGACATACAAGTCACGTGACAGCACGGAAGCCCCACGGGGAAAGCGGATCCGTTCCCGCTCTGCCAATTCAAGCAATGATCTGATGGCGATATAGGGACTAGATTTCAAACCATACGTGTTTGTATTGAGTTCATACACCGTCACAGGATCCTCAGGGCGCTCACGCCAGAGTATCAACTGGAATCGCCTGTCCTCAGGATGTATGACTGTCTGGCGGAACATCATCCGGATGTCCGCGCCAAAAAACACTTGATGTCTTCTAAAGTTCAAGATGATGTCAATTATGTCCCTATGCAATTTGGGACCTGAATGCAAACATAGATTCAACGAAACTCCGTTCGAAGTGGGTGCGGACCCATCAAAGACAGTCCGCAACTTGCCCGTTGAGAGCCTTCACCACCGCGTGGTGGGGCAAAAAATAATGCTCAGTTGAGCTCCAATCAACTCGAGCCGGAGACATGTGACCCAAATCCTCGTACTCGCGCATAAATTCAATATATTTATCGCGAAGTACGTGGTCACGCTGCATGCGTCGCTCCATGGACAGCAGTCGTTTCTCCGCAAGCGCCCTACTTTGCCCTAGGCTAGGACGTGTAGCAACAAATGGTAATCTAGTTACAAACCGACCGGAGGGCAACCTCTCCGTGGTTGATCGAAAGAAGGCTTCGCACTCAGCGTGTTCCGGATCCATCCTGGAACTCATAGGTGGCTCCTCCACCTCCCAAAACCTTTGCATGGTCTTGGCCAAGGACGCTGATGCGACGACCGGTGGCTCCTCCACGGTGCTATTATCAAACACAGGGCCCATCAGGGCGAAACTAAAGATAGTAGACACTGCCATCAGTGAAGACGAACCCAGAGCTCTCTGGGTACCCAACAAAATCCAACCCAATACGTCCGAGCCCAGGAGCAAGTCCACTGGGCCGGGATGAAAGACAAAGGGGTCGGCCAAATCCAGACCCGAAACCAAAGACAACACACCCGGCGGTATGTCTGTCGAGGGCTGCCAACCCGCAATGGTATCCATTACCATAGCCGAGGTCGTGATCCTCATTGTGGAGGACTTCAGCGAAGAAAAGGTGACAAGTGTCTGGCCCGTCAGACACTTCACCTGTATGCCACCAACTCCAAGAAGTGGCACAGGCGAGTCTTCCACGACTAAACCTAACTGGCGTGCCACTCGAGTGGTAACCAAACTGCTTTGAGCCCCTGAGTCCAGCAGAGCTCTCAAATTAATGGCTTCCCCCCCACGACCCCATACGCGGACCACCGCGGTAGGGAGCAGAACCGTCCGCGGCTCTGTCCCAGCAAGGGAGCAAGCTAGTTACGGGCTCCCCACTCTCTCCAAACCAGGGGCGCGCCACTGACCCGGATAGTATGGCGGGCGAGTGCAGATCCCCACCTGAGGGGGGGCATAACCCGCGGCCCGGCCATACCTATGGTACGGCGGGTGGTACTCCAGCCGTGGGTACTCGTGCAGCGGCGGAGAAAACCGCTGCGGCTGCATGTGTTGGGTAGTGGTAACCCGCGTGGAGGGGGGTGTCCCCACTCTCACGTCCGGTCTAGGGCCCCCGCCCATGGGGGCCCTATCCGGGGCCTGGCCAGCTACATACTGGCCATGACCTTGGGGCGCGTGGTCCCGGTCCGCCAAGACCCGCGCAGGTACGCGACCCCCCGAGGGGGGGTGCGACGAGCGAAGCCGCGTCCTCCGTCCGATGGTGGAGGGCTTCGCGCAGGAGCGCCCCCGCCCATAGGGGACCCCTGCCTCAACAACCGGGGGCCATCCCCGTTCCGGTTCATGCAGAGCATCACGTGGTGCAGCCCACGGCATGCACTGCATGGTATGGCCCTGGGACAGTCACGTGCATAGTGACTGCCCAAACAGTAGAAGCAAAGTTCATGCCGCCTTGCCATGCGGCGCCGATCTTGTACTGGCAGTCTCTGCCAGTCCCTGCATTGCAGCAGGCTGTGGCCCATCCGGCCACATTGCAGGCAGTCCGCGTCCCCCGCGACTGCTGCCGTGTGTGCAACCCGCACACCAGCTCCACGCGGTGGCGGTTGCCGTCCCTGTTGGGGCTTACCTCTCCATGAGGGTTCCAAGGGCCTACGTTCAGGCGCTCTGGATGGCGCTGAGTCCGTCATGGTATTCTCAGCGGCCCGTGCCTCAAACTCCAAAAACTTCACCAAGTCAGTGAATGTTGGTAGGGTGGTGCTGTCCCGCTCCGCATTCTCGCGCTCAAACCGCGAGCGGATGTCATTGGGCAATTTGCCCAATACAATGTGCACCAGCAAAAAGGACCATTGGTCCACCGGCAGCCCCAGTGTGCGGAGCGCGTTACAGGCCACTGTAACGGGCGTGAGCAACTGCAGGCGCAACTGTGCCCTGTTGGCCACCTTGGGCAGGGCCATCAACTGTGCGGCGTGCGCATCCGCTAACAAACGTAAGTTTTGGTAGCGGGAGTTCAATAACTCCCAAGCCGTATCGTACTGGTCGTCCTCCACCCGGAGGTGCTGGATGAGCGACCGCGCTTCATCCTCCAGAGTGGAGAGGAGGTAGGCCATCTTCTGGGCCTTCGACAAATCCTGTCGTGCTACGACCAGGGACTCAAACATATTTTTGTAGGCTACCCACTCCTCCATCCTACCCCCAAAGTGGGACAGCTGAAGGGTGGGGAGCCGACCAGTAACCGCTGGTCCTTCCTGTCTAACAGGTGTGCGAGGGGCTGGTCCGCCAGCCTGTCTCGCCCTTATTGCGGCCGCCGCCTCCGCGATATCATCGTGGAGATTCAGGATCTGGTCCATGTCCGCCATGTGACCTGTATAGACCTCCGCGGCAAGTTCGGCTTCGGTAAGCACCGCCATGGCCGCTTCCGCGCTACTCAATCGTGAGTGGAGGTGATCCGCTCTTAGCAGTGTGGCGCCCTCCCTGTCCTTCCGGGACAGGAGTCCTCCGGCCGTCACAAACCATCTCAGTTCGTTGGCGAGTGTCGCCTTAGCATTGGAGACCTTCGCCATCGCGTCAAGTCACAACCAAAAAAAAACAATTAATTATTTTTTACAAACGAACAAATAGAGGGTAGAACAACTACGCTCTGCTACCAGAAAATGTGCGCAGAGAATCCGGGCAAACGAAATGGCGGGAGGGTTCGGTACCGAAAAATTTACCGGGTAAAAAAAGTACCGGTAAAAACCTCGACCCGGCACTACGTCTGTCCGACTAAAACCTAAACTAACTTAATCTATACGCAGACTGCTACCACCATAGTTTATAACGGGAACTACAGAACCCTGTATATTAAACCTAACTTAATAAATACAACCACCCACAAGCTCAAGGGTCCACTTACCAAACTTAATCTTCCTGCTCTTCGGATCCAATCTTGAGTGTCTTCGGAAAGGGGGGATCCCTAATCACCCTACCTAACCCATGAGATCTCAATTCCCCAGAACAAATAAATAGATTTCTTCCCGAAGTTGGCTCGGCAACAGATAGATGTGAGCGACCAGCCACGCGTCACATCTCACAGGAAAAAGTCACAATAACGGGTTACACAAACACAAACTTAATAGTTATTTAACAAACAGGAAATTCACAAATATAACTCAAACTAATTAACAATCAAAAGACGCGGGACCTCTCCGCGTATTAAATCAAACCGATATAGCACAGGACAATGGCGGCCGTCCGCGACCACATTTACGAGCAGTGTGAGAACCCCGGCCGTCTGGCGGCGTCAATGGGAAACGCCCGCGTTTTGTTTTCAAGCCATTTGTACGGGTCAATGCCTCGTACAATTCGCGAGCGTCAGCAAAATACATACATCGCGGCGCTCGCTTTACTAAAATCAGTCAGTTCACGTTCAACTTTAAGCAATTTCACACAGTGGCGTGTTCTCTCTATCAATATCATCTTCTATCAGTTTTTCCTGTCATTTAATGTCATTAGTTTCCGGTCAAATTATCAGTTTATCGTTCCATCATTTTAGCAATAACTTTAGTGTGTTAATCTTCCTATCAATAAACATTTATATTTTTCAGTACAGACTTATCATTCAATATCATTCTATCAATCAATAGTGTATTTGGTAACAAACCATACATTATTTGTGGTCCTTCGAGTATCATTCATTTACCTCGCGAGTGAACATAGTGTTATCCTGGAACATTGGGACTAAACAGTGACTGTGTTTTGCAAGTGAGGACTGAGCTATCAAAGAACTTTATCAAGAGCAATATCAGTATCAAAGCAGCAGCAGGGCAGTAAGTCAAAGCAGCAAATCAAGTAAGATCTGTCCAATTATATCATTCTATCATGGCTACATTAGATGACTTACTGGCCACTCAACAGCAACTTCTCAATGCTATTGATCAACTTTATACCAACTTCAAGAAAGATGGGTCTGACCGGAAGACGCCTGACTACATCAGACGGAGGTTGGACACCCTTGACACGTATTGGCAGGAATATCAAACGAATCATTCGAGTTTACTGGACCTTGAGCATGCGAGGTCCCATTCTTATTTTACAACAAATCAATTTGAGCATTTTAAAGGGCGGTACGAAAGCATTCGTGCGTCAATTTCTAACTTTCTGTCGAAGGACGACCGGCCTTCGACACCTGTACTGAAACCAGCAACATTAGCAGCACCAAGTTTTTCTCAACAGCCTAGACAGCAGGCTCTATCAACTCAGTCTCAGGGTATCAGTAGCAAAACAGATGAAATGTTGCGTAAGCAAAGCAGCAATTTCAAAGCATTAGAGCACACTTTCTCTACTATCAATTTAGATCTCATAACAGAAAAATGGAATTTGATCATTTACTTCGTACTATACAAACGCGTTGGTCGGTAATTGATACTTTGCATTGGGAGTTAGACAGTGAGTTGGGGGAAGGAATCAGGAATATGAAACAGCTTTCTTTAATTATGAGTCAAAATATAACGAAGTCATTAAGTCAGTTAATCGTAAATTATGGTCAGTGTCGCATAGGGAGAAGTCTACACCTAACATTGAAATTCCTACATTCAGTGGTAGTTATCATCAGTGGTCTTCTTTCAAAGACCTATTCACTGAAACAATTCATTCCAATCCTTCCATATCAAGTGCACAAAAAATGCAATTCCTCAAAACCAAGGTTAAAGGAGAGGCCGAAAGGCTTATACAGCATCTTCCTATTACATCAGATAATTATTCTATCAGCTGGGATATACTCAATCATAGATATAATAACAAGCGATTAATTCTTAACTCACATATAGAAATTTTACTCAACATCCCAGCTTCTAATCAGCCCACATATCAACATATCAAGCGCATCCATGACACAACTTTGGAAACGCTCAATGCTATCAAAAACCTAGGGGTCGATGTACGTTCCTGGGATCCATTACTCGTTTACCTACTTTCTCAAAAACTTGATACAGAAACCCATGCCGACTACTTAAGTTCCGTGAAAAAACCTCGAGAATTGCCCAATCTACAAGAATTTCTATCATTCCTTGAAAACAAGTTTACCACGCTAGAATCTTCTAGAAAGAAAGCAGATATGCCAAATAAATCCTTTACAAATAACAATAGTTTTCAATCACGAAAATATCAAAATCATAATTTCATAAATAAGTCGTCATTTCCAACAAATAGCCGGGAAATGTCGCAACAATCAACAAGCAAAGTCAGCAATTCCTCGAAGTATTACAAATGCGCAGTATGTAAATCCAATGATCATGGAATATTTTATTGCCAAATATTTTTAAATATGTCTCCATACCAAAAAAGAAATTTTCTAACGAAACAAAACATTTGCGAAAATTGTCTGTATTCACACAGCAATAAGGCATGTTTTTCAGAAAAACGTTGTCGCGAATGTAATGGCAAGCATAATACCATTTTGCATGAAGCATTTACGCAACATCGTCAACCTAATAATTCTGCATCGTCAAAAAATTCCAACAATGGAACTTCACAAAAATCTGAGATTTCGCAACAATTACGAACAAACACTAATTCGCACGTGTCATTGCAATGTGATGAACCCGAAATTCAAGTACTATTAGCAACAGCAATTTTACAAGTTCAAAAAAGGGATGGAACCCGTATTCACCTACGGGCCCTTATTGATCAGGGGTCACAAGCGTCGATTATAACATCTCACGCGGCGCAACTTTTGGACCTTCCGTTACGAAAATGCAGCGGGGTCATATCAGGGGTAGGGGCGAAAAACAGCAACTGTAAGGGAATCACTACTATCAACTGCAAGTCTATACATAGCGACTTTGAATTTATAACAGATGTAGTCATCATGAAGAATTTGATTAATCAATTACCAAACAATACCTTCCAAAAACCAACATGGACTTTTCTAGATTATATCGCTTTAGCAGATCCCGAATTTCACATTAGCAAACCAGTTGATTTACTTCTAGGTGCCGATGTCTACGCCTTAATATTGCTGGAAGGCATATGTAGGGAGAGCCTTAACACACCGATAGCTCAAAACACGCGCTTAGGGTGGATATTGACTGGCAACGCAAAAACTTTTCAATGCAACGTCATACTGAATAATTTAGAGGACATTCAAAGGTTTTGGGAGATAGAGGATATCAGTGACAACTCAACAGAATCATTAGAAAATCAACAATGTATAGAATATTATAAATCAACAACAACAAGATGTGAAGATGGTCATTATCAAGTTCGCCTTCCAATGAAATCAGATTTTGCCGAAAAATTAGGAAAGTCTAAATCAAAAGCAGTAGCCCAATTACTATCATTAGAGAATAAATTTATCAAAAACGAAATTTTAGAAAAACAATACAAAGCATTTATGAATGAATATCAGTCACTCGGTCATATGATACCATCAACAAGTAATTCAAATCCCGAGTATTTTAGCGCACATCATGCCATTCGATATCAGACTTTAAATCCTAAGTTTAGAGTCGTTTTCAATACATCAGGTAAAACTTCATCAGGAAATAGTTTAAATGACGTTATGGAGTGTGGTCCAAATCTCCAACAGGACTTACAATCTTTAATTCTTAAATGGCGTGTCTACAAATTCGCTTTTACTAGTGACATACAAAAAATGTTTCGTCAAATTTGGATGCACCCCGACGATCAAAAACTACAAAAAATTGTATGGCGAAGCTCTACGTCACAACCTATCAGAGAATATCAGCTTACTACAGTGGTATATGGTACCAAGGCGGCTCCATTCTTAGCAATGATGACGCTTAAACAGCTCGCTCAAGATGAGAGAAGCAACTACTCCAAACAAGCCATAGAAGCACTTGAATCATCAATGTATATGGACGATATGCTATACGGAACCCATTCAGAAGCGTCATGCAGACCTCTGAAGGAGGAACTTATCAATTTGTTGAAAGCAGGGGGCTTTCATCTTACAAAGTGGAAGGCCAACACACCAGTGATGTTAGATGACTCACTAGAAAATCAGGAAGAATTCAATTTTAAAAATGATCAGCAATGCAAAACTCTAGGTCTACTTTGGAACCCTAAAGAAGACGTATTTACATTTCAATCGAGATTTGACACAGCATCCGACACATCACGTATCACTAAAAGGAAATTATTATCAGAAATTTCAAAACAGTACGATCCAAATGGTTGGTTGTCACCATTAACAACAAAACTTAAGATTATCTTTCAACAAGTGTGGAAATGTGATTTACAATGGGACGATGAGATACCAAGCACTATTTACGACGAGTGGAAGAAAATTAGAGATGACATTCACAATATCAATTCAATACAGCTACCAAGATGGTTAAAAACAGCAGAAAATGACAACTTGGAATTACATGGCTTCTGCGACGCCTCGGAGAAGGCATACGCATGTATAATTTATTCTCGCGTTACGAAAAACGGGAAATCATATATATCATTGTTGGTCGGGAAAACAAGACTCGTGCCAACAAACAAATCAGTATCATTACCAAGATTGGAGTTAAGTGGTGCTCTCCTACTATCAAGACTTATGAAGAAGGTTACGCAATGTCTTAACAATCATAACATTCAAACATACGGTTGGGTCGACTCCATGGTGGTACTGGGCTGGCTGAAAGGCAATCCAACCAGGTGGAAAACATTTATCGCCAACCGCGTGAGCGAGATTACTCAAATAATGCCTGCAGAATGTTGGCAATATATCAAATCGGAGGAAAATCCAGCTGACTGTGCTAGCCGTGGATTAACCGCCTCACAGTTAAAAAATCATGTGCTGTGGTGGCAGGCACCAAGCTGGCTTCCATCATTTAACAAGAATCAGCAAGAAAGCAAGCAATATATAACCGATCTGGAGGTTAAGAGCATAAAGCAAGCTAATGTCGTAGCGCAACAAGCTAACGATAATATCATTTTTAATCTGTTAATAAAAAGCAGTTCATTTAGCAAAGCAGTTCGTATCGTAGCATGGATACTTAGATTTAAAAATATCAAAAGCAAAAAGCGTAACAAGTACTTATCACTATCAGAATTAAAGCAAGCAAAAATAGCAGTTATCAAAAACATTCAGCAATTATCATTCTATCAAGAAATATCAGATTTACGTAGCGGGAAAAGCATTCATTCAAAAAGCAAATTATGTGAATTACAACCGTTCCTAGACGAGGACGGACTTATCAGAGTCGGTGGTAGGCTTCGACATGCAAACCTTGACCCCGACATGCAGCATCCTATCATCATTCCAAATAACATTCGCCTCTCTGAACTTTTAATCGATCAAGCACACCAATTAACATATCATGGGGGAGCGCGATTAACTTCAGCATATTTACGTAAGAAATATTGGATCATTAGTGGCAACAGGGCCACCAAAAAGAGACTTCGTCGTTGTGTCATATGTCGGAGACACAACCCTAGCAAGCATCATCAATTGATGGGGGATCTTCCAGGGGCTAGGACAAAACCTTCTAGGCCATTCTATCATACAGCAGTCGATTATACGGGTCATCTATTTATCAAAGCTAACGTAGGAAGAGGTATCAAAACTATCAAGGGGTATATTGCCGTGTTTACGTGCATGGCCACCAAAGCAGTACATTTAGAAGTCGTATCAGATCTAACTAGTTCCGCATTCTTAGCCGCATTGCGAAGAATGTCAGCACGCCGGGGAACACCACGTCACATTTACTGTGACAACGGCACAAACTTCATAGGAGCCGACAGGGCACTACAACAAGAATATCAGGAGATAATGAGCATTTTTGGTGATGAGTTTCACTCTGAAATAGCCAACATGAGCATTACATTTCATTTCACAGCACCTTCGTGGCCATCATCAAATGGACTATGCGAGGCAGCAGTTAAAAGTCTCAAACACCACTTAAAAAGAGTAATCGGCGAACATCGATTAACATTTGAAGAATTGAGCACACTCTGTTCACAAATAGAAGCCTGTCTCAACTCACGGCCACTATGTCCAATGACTGAGGATGCAGATGACCTCAATTATCTAACACCTTCTCACTTTCTCGCTAGCGGTCCCGTCTTATCAGTATATGACACAGAAAAGGATTTGCGGACGAGATGGTATCATACACAGAAAATTTTCCGAGACATTTGGAAAAGATGGCAAAATAAATATTTAACAACATTATCAAAACGCAGCAAATGGAGAAACCCGCAACCTAATATTGCCTTAAACGACATAGTTATCATTCACGACGCGAACCTCCCTCCTGGGAAGTGGGCACTCGGGCGTGTCGTCGACTTGCATCCCGGAAACGACGGTTACGTCAGAGTTGTAACCTTAAAGACGAAAAATGGCTATCTGAAACGACCTATCGTCAAACTATCAATCTTACCTGTTCATCCCGAAGAGGACAGCAAATCATCAGCTCCATCCGTAGAAGAACAAACTGAAACGAAACAAAAATCAGCTACAAAACCGAAATACAATTTCGTTACTACCGCAACGGCAATTCTACTATTTTTCATGACTTTGATTTCTAGTTCGACTTGTTCATACAACGCCGTACCATTTCAAAACAATCAAAGTTTATTCTTCGATAAATTATCAAATATGGAACTTGTGAGGGATCACTGGAAGCTAGTAGTATACTACGATCTCTCTCCATACTGGCAAGGCACAGAAGCATCTACAAAATATCTTGATTATTTAGAAAACACCTGTTCGAAATTGACAATACAATCACAGTGCAGCAATATCATGTTACAATTAAATCACAGCTACTCGGAGCTCATGCATCATAACGACATGTTGCGAGAACAGCACTTTTACTCTGGCACGCGACAACGACGAGGACTTATCAACTTCGTGGGAAATTTGGCAAACACATTATTTGGAGTACTTGACAGTAATTTTGCAGAAAAATACGAAAAAGACATTGAACTTATCAGAGAGAATCAAAATCATTTGGGCTTATTATGGAAAAATCAGACCTCAATCGTTGAAGCAGAGCTAAACCTTATCAAGAGAATAGAAACTATCATGAACAAGCAACATAAAGTAATACATAAGCAATTATCTGACTTAGAATCATCATTAGACACCCTAAAATCAGCGACACAAAATTCTTCATATCTCATAGACTTCACTTTATCAAGCATCGTAGCAAACAACTTATTGAACACTTTGAGAAATATACAAGATGACATCTTAGATACTATAACTGACGTTTATCACGGTAGACTCAACTTACATTTATTGACCCCCACTCAGTTACAACAAGAACTTAATATCATTTCCTCTCAATTAGCAAAGGACTTATCATTACCGGCAGACAGCGCTAATCTATCAAACATATACAAACTATTATCAGTTAAAGCAAGAATATCAGAATCATACCTCATTTTTGAAATATCCATTCCTTTAATATCAAGAGATTTATATGAGATCTATCACATTATTCCTATTCCTAAACAATCAAGCGACAGCATGCTCAGCATTTTACCTGTCAGCGAGTATATAGCAATCAACATACATAAAGAGGCATTTATATCATTAACAGATCAAGAACTGAGTCTTTGTTTACAACAATCTTCTGAAACTATTTTATGTTATCTTCAAACACCTATCTATCGAGTGAAGGACGATCACGATCTCTGTCTCAAGGACAACAGTTCCTCATGCTTATCTACTTCAAAACATTGCGAAGATAATTTTAAAGCTACAAATAAACCTAACATTTATTTTTATTTCTGTTGCAATACATGCAACATAAAGTTGATATGTGCGGATCACATTACCGCTATTCAATTGACTCACGCCGGGCTAATGATACTCGGTCAAGGTTGTCTTATCAGATCAGCTGACTTCTCTTTTTACTCCCATCGCAAAATAGAGAGTACTGTCAATATTAAATCCCATCTCGATATTCCTGAGATGGCTCCTATCAATCATATCATCAATTTAACAATATCGCATCCTCATATCACAGACCTGGATGAAAGCAATGACAAGCAATTGAATGATATAAGAGACAGAATAGAGATCATGAAACAGAATGAACCACTTATTGAAAAAGTATCCTATCACGACGTTCATCATTACGTCGCTATCTACGTGATAGTGGGCGTTGCGCTGGTGGTCGGCGCTGCGCTCGCTTGGCGCCGGGGGAGACGCGCGAGGCCAGCTCGCAGCGGCCCCTGCGCCGAGGCTACAGAGCATGAGCAACAGACTGAAGTGCAGCAATGTACCGAATCAATTGAACTTAGAGATGTGAAGTGTCAGTGGGGTGAATCTAGCAAAATTAGTGAAAGTGTTAAAGTCAATAACAGTGCGTGTAAAAAAGATCGTGGCACTTCGCCTATTCTTGATTCAGTGTTTACTAACAGCAGACTTTAACTTCAATCTATATTTTAACTTTTTTATGGTTTTTAATACTGTATCATATTTTTATAAATTTTAAGTCGATTTTGTGTTTTAGATTTAATTCACCTCATCTTTCGCATCTTTCGGCCCGGGAGCATGTACGGGTCAATGCCTCGTACAATTCGCGAGCGTCAGCAAAATACATACATCGCGGCGCTCGCTTTACTAAAATCAGTCAGTTCACGTTCAACTATAAGCAATTTCACACAGTGGCGTGTTCTCTCTATCATTATCATCTTCTATCAGTTTTTCCTGTCATTTAATGTCATTAGTTTCCGGTCAAATTATCAGTTTATCGTTCCATCATTTTAGCAATAACTTTAGTGTGTTAATCTTCCTATCAATAAACATTTATATTTTTCAGTACAGACTTATCATTCAATATCATTCTATCAATCAATAGTGTATTTGGTAACAAACCATACACCATTATATTACAAACAAAATGTATCCACAACTTTTAAAAGACTATATCGGACTACCGGTAAACAGATGGTTCACATCTGCTGAAGAGGTATTCCTCGAAGCGCATTTATTTTAAAGCGCACCAAAATTATTCATTGAAGCGCACATGAAGCTTTGCACCTTTCAATAGAGCTCAATCGATACCTAACAAAAGAAAGACGCGCTTCGAAGAATAGTTTTGGTGCGCTTCATTTGTTGCGCTTGAAAATGGATGCGCTTTAAGGAATACCTCCTGTTGAAAGCTCTACAACCGCAAAGAAAATAATTCTGGTTCCTTTAAAACCTTACGAAATCTACCGAACTTTGACGAGCAGATCTGCACGATGTACTACTACTTCCAACAAGACATAAACGAGAACTGCATCCTGGTGTGTGGTGACGTGGGCGGCAACCTGCGGGTGCTCCTGTTCTCGCCCGTGGACCGCGGGCCCTTCCGCAACGAGGCGGGACGCGCCCTGATTCAGCTGCGACACGTGGACTTGCAGAGACGGGTTAGATATAGACTCTTAACAACTTTATAATTAGGAATAAAAATTTTTTCCCAAAAAAATGAACCGACTTCCATTGTAAAACTTCAAATCATGAAATAACTTAATAGGCAGATTAATCAAAAAGAAAAATGTATTGGCATTCTACCTACTCAATGAGGTGAAGTCGGTGCCAAGTGCAAGGAGTGGATAAGAATTAGGCATTTTAATTACACATGATTCTAATGTTAATTTAAATGATTTAATTTTTAATTTGGCACCGACTTCACCTCATTCAGTAAGTAGAATGCCAAGACATTTTCTTTTTGATTAATCTGCCTATTAAGTTATTTCATGATTTGAAGTTTTACAATGGAAGTCGGTTCATTTTTTTGGGAAAAAAAAATTATTTTATCATTTTTAGTGCACTTGGCGCAATTTTGTTGTCATGTAAACTTAAACTTATTTTTACGCTGGCCAAAATTTAAGAAATCGAAACTATTATGTCAGTTTGATTGAAATGTCAGAACTTGTCAGAATTCCACGGAATTTTTGGCACATAAATAGACCAAGAGCCCGAGACGATCAACCTGCCTTATTTCAAAAATGCTGAATGTTTCTCGGTGTCAAATTCTCGTATATCCACGTGTAAAAAAGATTAGTGACTACTCATGAAGTTTAAATCTTAGTTGCTTATGCAGGTAATATGGATAGCAAAAGTGAATTTTATAGGTCGAAAGCACCTTTGAGGACCTCTCAAAGTATAGGGTATTTGACAATGTTTTTTTTATTTTATTTTTGGAAAGATCATGTAAAAGTATAATAACAAACTGTTTTTATTTTTTTAAATTTCGACCTAATTATCAAGTTATATCTAATTAAAAGTACCAAAAAATCCGATGCCCCGAAAAAATCCGATCTCCTTCTTGTCAGTTCACGAAACAAACCCGAGCTCCACACCCGCGTGGGCCTGCGTGCCGGCGGGGAGAGGCGCACCGAGTAGGGAAAACACCTGTGTGACGTCACCGGGCTAATCGGAAGTGTTCGGTAACTGTTCGGCGTATTCCGTTGGTATGAATTTTCAATTTGAAATAACTAGGTAATTAAATCGAAAATAAAAAAAATAAAAACAGTTTGTTATAAAACTTGTATATGATCTTTCCATTTATTTAAAAATATGTTGAAAAATTACACCTTGTCAAATACCCTATTAGTAAATTCAGCTATTATAATAAAACAAACATGACTATAATTTAGTAAAGTTACAATGTCTGGCAGGGGCTTGTATTTGCACCAATGGCTTGGCAATGGAAGGCATGATTTCTCATATTATTCGGAATAAAATCTTAAAAAACTCTTACTTTAAGGAAATTAAGCTACCACTTTAAATATGATTGCTACAAATTATCTACCTAAGCAATCATGATCCAACTTTTATAGTCGCTAATCACTATTTCTGTGTTGGGTACATGCATAGAGAATCTTGAGTTTTCATAAAATAAGGAAGGGAATGCTGTCGCGAGCTTTTTGATCTATAATCCAATGATTGAATTTTAATATTTTGTTAGGTATCTTTAAAATTACCGAACAAATTCTGACGTGGTTAAAATGGGACCAACTTGGGAATAAACTATTTCGAATAAAACAATAATTTCGGAAATCAGTCCACTAAAGGCGGAGAAATCGGCGAACATACATAAAAAAAAACATACATACATCGAAACATATAACCTCCTCCTTTTTTGGGAAGTCGGTTGAAAACGATCATCATGACTTTGGCTGTCTTTACGTTACAGGACTTTAATTAATAGGTCGCCGCTATGAATCCATTGCGTTCACCGTCAGTTGGATTAAACCATTAGACAATAAAGTTTGTTGTTATAATTTAAATAAAATCATTCAGACTCGAAAAGAAGGAGTAAGCTGTAAATCTATGTCCTTTTTCATGCAGGCCTTTAACTTTGTAAACGTTGTGTCGTCGTGGGGTGTTATATTCCCCTCGAATACCTAGGTGGTTCCAAGCATTTATGTCTGATGTGGTCAAGTTAAACTTTCGCCACTCTGCACCAGGTCCACAAACTGGTTAAAGCGCTAATAACCAAAATCTGCCTTATTATTCAGAATTTTCTGTGGGTCGAATTCATAATTGTGTTGACACAGCCGCGGTTGCTGCCAGAGCTGCGTCTGGTGGAGCTGCCTCGCATTCACTCGGAGTGGGTGCGTCAGGTTGGCTTCTACTCCTCGCTGCATTGCGTAGTCTCCTGCGCCACGTGCTACGACTCGTTGCTCATCTGCGACCTTGCCGGCTCCAGGACTCACAACATGTTCCACGTTGATAAGGTACTAATTTAATAACAGTTAATAACAGGCCGCTAATTTAATACCGCCATTTAATCAAGTGGCTAGGCAGTTAATTGAACGGCTAATTTTACTGTAGATATTTATAAGCTGGACAAACCACCCAGTAGACAAGACTTTTTATAATAAAAATCGTACCTTCATGCAGGGTATCCAGTGCTTCGCGTTTGACGAAGAGGCACACGTGCTGGTGACAGGCGGGCCGGACTGCGTGGTCCGGGTGTGGAACCCCTTCGTGACCGCGCGGGCTGCAGTGACCTTACAGGGCCACAGGGCCGCAGTGCTCTCCCTCGTCCTGCAGAATGGCGGGCAGACCATATACTCGCTCTCCCGAGATCGCGTCATCAAAGTGTGGGATGTGCAGAGTCAGGCTTGCGTGCAGGTAACGTTAACATAGACTAGCCTTTCGTGTCGACCACACTTCGGGCCTATTAATCAGATTGTTAGAAAATGTAATTTTAATATTCACAGACGTACATCGACGTCCCCTCTCAAGTGGGCGAGCACACGCCGATCTCGTCAGTGTACAACAAGGTCACGCGCGAATTCATCCTAGCAGCCATCAAGATCGCAATACTGATCCTCGACGAACAACTGAACCCGGAGCATACTGACGGGTTCACTCACTCGCGGGCTGTTGCCAAGATCCTTTACAACCCGCTCTTTAAGGTCATCATAACCTGCGGAATGGACAGCATTATAATCAACTGGAATCCCATCACTGGTTTGTAATAATTATCACGATTTACTTACATAAAACTTCATCCTTGCAGCCTATACAAGATTGTTATAAAAACTAAGGCGGCGGTTTACTAAGGGTTAGTTATTTGATTTAGTTCATTATGTTAGGTAGGTAGTGTAGCGTTACACCGCTACATAGTCAAGTCTATTTTAGTTTGGATTCTTTTATTTTGAAACCCAAGTTTCACTGCAAAAATGGCGCCCGATTTGCGGAAAGAATCCTGGTTTTTACCTGGTTTTACCTGTTTTTTACCTTTTCTTACTTTGCTCGAATTTTTTTTTTTTGTTGTTTTTGTGGGACGGTGACCGTTTACCGGTCGCGGTTTTCCATCCTGTGATTTTCTGTTTTAGCCTGCCGAAGCTGCCTATGCTGCGACCCGACGATTCTCCTTACTGTGGATTATTCACATTTAATTGATGGCTTTAGAGTCGGAGGTTATATTGCGGTACGGTGTTGCATCGGGTTGCTCTGGTTCTTGCATTAAATTGGCTACTGCTTACACCCCGAATTTCTTAATGTACGGTCGCGAGTTGTCGATGATTCTGCAGCGTGTTGAAAATCAGACTGTGGACCAAGATGTGGGACTCAGTCGGGTTGAACGCGCTTCTAATCTTTTGACGCTTCGTGCTCCACGCTTTGTTCAGTGCCGCGTGTTTAGACGAGTATCCCCGCAGGCTTTCGTGTTGGCGGATACGGGTTCGGAGCACGTCGGTACTTATCATATTAAGGACATTCTCAAATAATTTTTTTGCTTAATCCGTTTTCTTATCTTTTTTTCAAAATTCTAAAATATTCACATTATTTACCTGGCTATGACAACCTGGATATTCGACAGCGTGTTGAAAATCAGGTTGTGGACCAAGATGTGGGACTCAGCCGGGTTGAACGCGCTTCGAATTTTCAGACGCTTCGTTAGGTATACTCGTATGACCAAGTCTCTGATTCATAGGGATAGCAATAAGGTTTAGTATTTCGTTTAGTTTTTAGGTTAGCATTTGGTTGCGTTTTGCTGTTTGTTGGTTTTGTGTAGGTATCTTGTCCGGATTTTGTTTTAGTTGTTCGGTTGTTATGTTTTATTGGTTGTTTGTTGTGGTTTGTTTGTTTGTTTTGTTGGTTTGTTTGTTTGTTTTGCTTTGTTGTTTTTTTGTTTGGTAGGGAGATGCTGTAGCGTTACACCGCTACATAGTCAAGTCTATTTTAGTTTGCGATTCTATTTCTACGCAAACTTTTTTCTGTGTTCTTTCTTTATGATAAGTTTTTTTGAAATTAAAATTCTGGTGGTTCGATTTTTTTGACTTACTGTCAATTGGGAGAAAATGGAGATTTTTTAGAGAGTTGATTTTTCTTTTTGATGTTTTTATCTATTCTTAACATACAAGTATCGATCTCTAGCAATGGTTTTTAATGGTGAGAAAACTTCAGGGTGGGGAATGCACAATAGAGGCTTTCCCAACGACATCTATTTTGGATATCAAACGACAGATTTCTTCACATCTGAAGATTCCAATTGAAGATCAAAAGTTGACGATCAGACCGTTCAGGGGTATCCTATTAAAAATGGGACGAAGTTGAATCTAGTTGTCAAAAACCAGAAGGATTATATGAAGTAGCACTGAAATATTTCATGTATGTATTGTATGGATTGTTTATTAGACGAGAGTGGGCAACGTCGACCTGCACCTGGATATTCGTCAGCGTGTTGTAAATCAGGTTGTGGACCAAGATGTGGGACTCAGCCGGGTTGAACGCGCTTCGAAATCTTCAGACGCGGCAAAGTCGGCTTGCACCTGAGAATGAGTCACAGAACGACGAAATGTTTAGTTTGTAACCGTGACGCCTGTGGTTCTTTTAAGATAGACTTTTTAAACATATTGTGCTAACAGTTTCCTCTAAATTCTAAAGGGCCCCCCTTTTGTCGGGATAATTTTTGTTTCGGTTTTGATTTGGAATTTTTATACATCATTTCATCCATTTCTTTCACTCATTTAATTCTCTTTTTAAAATAACAAGCAAATTCATGTATTTCTTATTTTACCTGTTAATATTCCTTTCCTGTTGTTAACTTTCCTTACTTTTATTTTTATTTCTTTAGTGTGTCCGGATAATTTTTTGTTAAAGGACATTGGTCAAATTTTTTTTAGTTCAAAAATTATACTCGTGTTTTAAGCAGTGATTCTTTTATTTTAAAACTTAGTTTCACTGCAGTAGGTACCCACTTAATTTTTTATGAATTCACCACTAGGCATTAGTAAACAGTATCTTAGGTATCCTCACGAAGTATTCCTTTACCGGAAGCAGTATAATATATCTAGTAGTAAAGTAAACGGCATAACTTCATTGGTGCAGGCAAACGTAATGCGATGGTGCAGGGAGGCGCACAGTCGGCTGCTGCACGGCGAACGCCAGCCGGTGGAGATCACGGCCGCCTGCTTCGACCCCGGCTACCAGCTGCTGCTCACCGGCGCACGCAATGGCACGCTTAAGGTGCGTCCAGTCTCATCAGCTCTCACATGCAATGGTGCGGAAGGTGCACAGCCGTATCTACAGGTCCTACATGGAATGGTATTTAGGTTCCAACCATTATCTACTTGCCTCTATTGGGCTAGGTCACCATGGGAAACTACGTGTAGTGATGTTACAAGGTGACAACTAACTCTTCGGACTGTACTTTGTTATTATCGATAGGGTCAGCCCGCCCCCTCTGAAAGCCATTACCTAATAAATTAGGGTATCTTTCAGAAGTAAACTAGACCGCTGATAATATGGCTACAAAATTTTTATTTGCAATTGTAGAGACCTTAACATGGATCTAATCAAAGTCCTCTGGAAACAATAAAGATTTTGTTTTGTTTAGGTGTGGAATTTCAATACTGGCGTTTCCCTTAGAAATCTGGAAATCGAACACATGTGCGAAGTTACTAATTGCTTTTGGGTCGAAGGAAGGTATGACGTTTTCGCTAGGTACCTACTTACATAAATAATAATAATAATAGTTGTTAGTTCCAAAAATACATTGGGGCGCTTTTCAACCCGGGGCTGTTTATTGCATGCAGTAGATGTACTAATGTACTGTTATTCAATATCTAGAAATTAGTTAAGATGAAAGTAAGTATATACGTAGGTACTACCTTACCTACATAAGAATATCGAATCATTATTCTTAAGGATGGGATACCGCACAAATGTTCCAGGATAATGGCGGTGGGCTGGAACCGGCACGTGACAGAGTTCGAAGACACGGGCACGGCGAGCACCGGCAAGAGTTGGGAGGTGCGGCACACGGACGACGTGTTGGCGGCCGCGGCACACTCTCCCTACACCCTCGCTACCTCCTCCTACAATTCTGAGCTGGTGTTGTGGAAACTTGAGACCGGGCAGCCTTTCAGGCCAGTTCTTTTAACTTTCTGCTTCTAATAGATGGTCATTGCACAACCCACTCCTACTTTATAAGTAAATAGACACGTTTATAAGTTCCATACTCATATATTTTTTAGATGCAAACATCAGGCAATGCACAAGCAGCGCAGCGGTATTCAACGATAAATTCATAACATTAAAAAATGTGATTCATATCTGGATACAAAGAAGATAAATTGGGTATTTCAATCTACTTACCACATAATTAACCTAAAACATGTGCAGTGTTTTTAGAAAACTTTCTTTTGATTTTATTTGTAACAACTAGATATTTATAGAAGATATACGTACCGACAGGCGTTTCTCGTGCACGGATCCAATGCTGCGAATCAAGATGAGCTACAGCAAGAGGGACTCCCGCGCATCCGTTAGCGGCGCCTCGGCCGGCGGCGGCGGCGGCGGCTACGGCGGACATCGCGCTTCTACCATACGCAGACCTAGGTCAGGGGTCCGATTGCACTGATAGGCCAAAGAGATTGTACTGACTAAAGCATAAATCTGATCTCTTGATTTACTACTTACAATCTCATTGACTTATCTTATGAGATACGATACGCGTGATATTATGTATCTTTGTAGTACATAAAATAAATAACCACCAATAATCCCATTATTCAGTAAGAATGTCCTTAGAGTCTCACGACTGCTCTGCTACACAGGTCTGCATAGCGAGGGCACTACTACTACTACAAATGAAACTGTACACGTCAATGTGTGCGTTTTTATAGTCATAGCGTCCCAATCCGCAAACGAACGGGGGAGAAGTGCGGGTGCTATATTGCGGGAGGGGCAGGGAACTTCCTTTCAGTACGTAGTACTTAGACTAGACTAGACTGTATCAGTAAAATAACACTGACAGTTGCATGGCCCCCCGCGAGTCAGTGGACGCCAAGACGGCCATGCAAAAGGCGCGCGCGCGGCGCGTGTCCACGGTGCCGCTGCCGATGGTCGCGCAGAAGATGCGGCAGCTGGCCGTGCACGCCATGCTGTTCCTGGAGACCAGGCCCGTCGGCATGAAGGAAGGTCGGCTCATTTCACAAACATTCGTTACCTACTAACTACTTACTAGCGCTACCTAATGTTAAAAATATCGATAACAAATTAAATTATTCAAAAATAATCAAAAATATCGATTAATCAAAAATATAAAATGCTAGAAGCGCCCCGGCGCTTCGCTCCCGTAGGAATTTTGGGATAAAAAGTATGTGCTATTTCTGGTATTTTTCTACCCGTATACCAAATTTCATCGAAATCTGTCCAGGAGATTTGCGTGATTGAGTAACAAACATCCTCACAAACTCACAAAGTCACATCCAAACTTTCGCATTTATACAGGGTGATTTTTTATCCGAAGGACATATTCAAGGAGGGTATTTGGTATTCGATTCCCGACCCAACTAGCGAAGAAAAAAATCTTTATTTTTTGCATATTTATCCAATTAAATAACGCTTACATGGACACCGAGCGCGCGCGAAAAGATCACACGATACCGACACGTGACGAGTGATCCGTTTGTCCTTATTAGACTAAAAAATAACAAATACCTAACTATTAATCATACCTAGGTATTTTTACCTGTCCTTAGCCAGGATAAAGTATGAAGGGTAAACGCTACCTAAAGAAGTCGAAACCGCACGCGAGGGTGTCCATACGTTCGGATAATTTTCATGAAACTTTAACAAAGTTTTTCTCAGTTATTTACAAGTGTTTTTATTATTTCATATTTTTTAGTTATATGCTAGCATGACCTACCGTAGGATTAAATATGTCCTTCGGATAAAAAATCACCCTGTATATTAGTAGGGTGTACGTACATATAGTGCAGTCGGATATGGGAAATCTCCAAATCTCAGACTACCAAAACCGCGCACGCGCTCATTGGTCAAATCAAATAGCGCGCGCTGCCCTGGCTTCTGTTCCATTCTTCCGTCCCATTTCATGAAATTACCCCAACAGATAGGAAAGTAGATGAAGGATGTTAGACATCAATATATCAGAATTAAGTGTCTAATTTATTTATAAGCACTATGGGTGCTCAATTTCTCATCTCTCGAATCTATTCTCGGCTTTACATTGATCACACGAGCTTGTACTACTTGTATTCTGTGACACGAGTCACGACACGACGACGCTCAGCCTGTGCCTCCTTTCCCTCAATGAAATAAATTGAGTTTAGACGTATGGAAGAACTTCAGTTCTATTTTTTTAACAATGCAGCCTCGCTCATGTTGACGCTGGAGAACGGTCAGGTGCAGGGCTGGTCCGAGCACCCGGCGGGCGGCTACCAGGGCTCGTTCCAGGGCGTGCACACGGCTGGCGACTACGTGTCAGCCCTGGCCACGGACACCACCAACGAGATCCTTTTCGGCGGCACCACCATGGGATACATCAAGGCCTGGCTTATGACTAACTACCTCACGCAGAAAGTGGTATGAAAATTGTTTAGCGTTAAGGAAAATTACTGCTGAATTTTATGCAGGTTTTTTAAGAATATTCTACAATGTAAACTGAATGATCAGTCAGTATTAACAATTACCTTATTAAGTGTGGCCGATTTGTTTTATGATAAAAAATAGCAGCTACCCTTTGATTATTTAAAGCAGCTAAGTACTATTGTAATGGTCGGGAGAGAAAATTCGGTAGATGATATTCGAGACCCAAACTTACTTCGACAAGTGGCACAGCAAGAGAATCACAGCGTAAGCGCTTTCATCTAAGTGTCTGAATAAAAATAACCAGGTGTTGAATAGGTACATATATATTAACAACCTCCGTGGCCTAACCGTCATTACGCAGGACTGCCACACAGGGGTTCGTTTCCCGGCCGGGTCAAGATGGAATAAGTGATTTTTTTCAGATTGACCTAGCTGGGTCTTGGATGTTTATCTATGGTTTATCTATATACATATTTAAAGTATATATATTGCGTAGGAGCACGTGAACATGCCACGTCTCCGGCTGATGTTCCCGTTCCTGTGGCGCGACCGCATCGAAGGTCGAGCCAAGCGCAGCGCGCGCGGGCAGAAGCCGCTGCTGCTCAACAGCTACCGCGGACACCTGCGCTGCGTCACCACCCTCGCCTACATCGACAGTCAAAAGTTGCTGTTCAGGTAACGGTATACAGAAGCCGCTGCTGCTCAACAGCTACCGCGGACACCTGCGCTGCGTCACCACCCTCGCCTACATCGACAGTCAAAAGTTGCTGTTCAGGTAACGGTATACAGAAGCCGCTGCTGCTCAACAGCTACCGCGGACACCTGCGCTGCGTCACCACCCTCGCCTACATCGACAGTCAAAAGTTGCTGTTCAGGTAACGGTATACAGAAGCCGCTGCTGCTCAACAGCTACCGCGGACACCTGCGCTGCGTCACCACCCTCGCCTACATCGACAGTCAAAAGTTGCTGTTCAGGTAACGGTATACAGAAGCCGCTGCTGCTCAACAGCTACCGCGGACACCTGCGCTGCGTCACCACCCTCGCCTACATCGACAGTCAAAAGTTGCTGTTCAGGTAACGGTATACAGAAGCCGCTGCTGCTCGACAGCTACCGCGGACACCTGCGCTGCGTCACCACCCTCGCCTACATCGACAGTCAAAAGTTGCTGTTCAGGTAACGGTATACAGAAGCCGCTGCTGCTCAACAGCTACCGCGGACACCTGCGCTGCGTCACCACCCTCGCCTACATCGACAGTCAAAAGTTGCTGTTCAGGTAACGGTATACAGAAGCCGCTGCTGCTCAACAGCTACCGCGGACACCTGCGCTGCGTCACCACCCTCGCCTACATCGACAGTCAAAAGTTGCTGTTCAGGTAACGGTATACAGAAGCCGCTGCTGCTCAACAGCTACCGCGGACACCTGCGCTGCGTCACCACCCTCGCCTACATCGACAGTCAAAAGTTGCTGTTCAGGTAACGGTATACAGAAGCCGCTGCTGCTCAACAGCTACCGCGGACACCTGCGCTGCGTCACCACCCTCGCCTACATCGACAGTCAAAAGTTGCTGTTCAGGTAACGGTATACAGAAGCCGCTGCTGCTCAACAGCTACCGCGGACACCTGCGCTGCGTCACCACCCTCGCCTACATCGACAGTCAAAAGTTGCTGTTCAGGTAACGGTATACAGAAGCCGCTGCTGCTCAACAGCTACCGCGGACACCTGCGCTGCGTCACCACCCTCGCCTACATCGACAGTCAAAAGTTGCTGTTCAGGTAACGGTATACAGAAGCCGCTGCTGCTCAACAGCTACCGCGGACACCTGCGGGGCGTCACAACCCTCACCTACATCGACAGTCAAAAGTTGCTGTTCAGGTAATGGCGTTGCTAGCGCATCGTCTATGAATCCTCAGTTTAAACCCTTGATTGACTTTTACAATATGCGCGGGAAGAGAAGCAGCAGGCTTCACTCGCACATTCTATGATTTTTCTTCATTCCCACTTTAGAAACAAAAGTTAAAGTTATAAAAACATGACTTGTGTTGTGATTGTATAGTTATCACACTTATAACAGGCATAATGTGAAGTAGTAAACACCCAAATAAGCAAATTTATTGCACCCGCTGCTGCATTGGAAAGCAAAGACTTCCAGATTCCTTTTCTATCGTTTCAAATAGCAGGTAGTCATTCTAGCAGAAGAAACGACCCACTCTTTTACGTGCCCTACAAAGCTTGTTGCTGGACAAATAGGAGTTTGTTGAATTGGCAAGAAGAAAGTCTTAAATCCACCGTTAAATGTTTTGTGGTAATTTGCAGCGGTAGTTCAGACTACAGCGTGAGAGTATGGCGGCTGTCGGGCGAGTACCTTCAAACGCTGGGGAGCTTCTTACCTTGGAGTTTGGATGTCACGCGATTCCCGCCCGACGTGAAGAAAGTGGCAAGCTTCACCACGTTCAAGGTCAGCTACAAATGCTGTATAATCGATATCCCCAGTCAGATACCACTACACTATCTTCCCATGCAATTCATTTCTAAAAAGTCGTTGATCAGGAAGGTTATAGGGTAAGAGGAGACCAAAAAAGAGATGGTTGGACTGAGTGAAGGTAGATATGAAAGTGTTAAAAGTGAATGGCATACTATGGCAACAGGGACAGTGGATAGATAAGATACTTAATAAAACTTAATTGTGCCGATCCCTGATGATGAGACATGGTAAGGAATATGATGATATACAAATTAAGTCATGAATAACACGAGCAAAATACGAACCTTCAATAACAACTTCTGCAAGTAAGTAACGACTTATTTGAGAAATTGATGATAGAGACATTCATTCATTGTAGCTGTTGGTCTTCCTATAAAATATAAAACTTTTTTCCAAAAAAGTGAACCGACTTCCATCATAAAACTTAAAATCATGAAATAACAATAAAGAAAAATGTATTGGCATGCTACCTACTGAATGAGGTGAAGTCGGTGCCAAGTGCAGGAGTAAGGGTGTTATGTAATTGTTTAGCTAGGCATTTTATATAGGTATATGTAATACACGATTCTAATGTAAATTTAGATTATTTAATTTTTTCGGCACCGACTTCACCTCCTTCAGTAGGTAGCATGCCAATACATTTTTCTTTATTGTTATTTCATGATTTTAAGTTTTATGATGGAAGTCGGTTCATTTTTTTTGGAAAAAAGTTTTATATTATCATTTTTAGTGCTTCTACGCTTATTTTCTTTAATAAACACTTAAGGTGAAAGCCAAGCTTTGGCTGTCCATACATTTTGTTCTACAGCAATGCTCTAAACTTCGTTAATGATTCTCATAATAAAATCGAATTTCCAATTCTTATGAAGTAATTGTGCTCTCATGTTGAATTTAACATAATAATGTATAATAATTTACGAGAAAAACGGCATTTAAAATACGACAAAAATTTAGATTCTTGTTGATGTGTGCGTAATATTTTGTGACATTTAGGGGCGACGTCTAGCAGATTTATTACAAACTACTGACTACTACTATTTATATAAAAGCACTTTGAGACCTAAATGCATGCTACCTCGATGTTGCTTGCCTTGACAGCGCCATCGGCTGTACGTGAAAAACAAAAGAAAATCATGAAATGCTAAAAAATTATAAAATAGCAAGTTTCAATATTAAATACAATTTAGGGTTCAATATACTTATTTTTATGAAAGATTTTTTATGGTGAAATTTAAATTTGATTACTGGGACTTTTGGATATCAAGACAGGCTATCTAAATATGACATCTGGACATCACCTGTACATCTGGATGTGATGTCCTGGACTTTATGTCCTGCTGTCCAGGTTTTCGTATCCACATGACCAGACTCCCACGTCTTCAAATCTATATGTGCAGGTGATGTCCAGATGTCCAGGTCTTCAGCTCCACATTTTCAGATCTTCATTTCCAGATGTTCAGGTGATCATCTCCTGAAGCTTTGGTCTTCATATTCAGCTGTCCAGCATTTCATATGCACATGACCAGACACCCAGGTCTTCACATCCAGATGTCAAGATGTCATATTCAGATATCCCTGCCTTCATATTCAAAAGTCCCAGTTATCAAATTTAAATTTCATCATAAAAAAATCTTTCATAAAAATACGTACTGAACCCTAGATTTAATATATTATAACAAGCTTGCCATTACGTATATGACTGGACTGGAATATTTGTGCGAATTCATCTCAGGCATTCATCGATACGTTGTTGCCGATCTGTGCGAGGTGTAAGATGGCAACGTTGCTTTTTTTACCCAAAAAGTTAATTCTTTTTACAATCATAAGTTTCGTTCTGAAACTTAAACAATTTAATTTTGAAAATACTTTTATCAAAAGACATTATAGTAGGTAGATATTATACACGTAGGTATTCATTTACAAAAAATAAACTATTGGAATATGTGCATACATTTATATTTAGTTTCAAAGAAAACAAATATTACTGATTAATTATTTTTAGTTTGCATTTCACAACATGTTTTCTGAACGTCTAATTTAATCCTAGAACTTCTAGGGCACGCAGTATCGATACTTTGAATTATCGATAAAGTCGAGATGGGCTCGACCTCCGTGATTTATATTAATTATTTTTTTCCGATTTTTATTTAAATACATTTCATTGAAAGTGTGATTATGTATTGACCGTTGACAGTGCTGAATCTAATCGATCAGATTCGGATAAGTATTAACAAATTATTAATTAAAATGTAAATAAGGTACCTGTGTATTACTTTTTCACTTTATGCATAAAATACGCATTTATTATTTGCAGATTTATTTTTACACGACTGACCATAAAAGGAGTGTTATGTTTTCAGGGTTCATGTATGTATGTAAGTTTCTTTATTCCACCATAAGTCCTGAATGGCTTAACATATTTTGATGTGAAAGGTATTTTTAGATTCCTTGCATTCCTCCGAGTGACATAGGCTATATGACGTCATCATAAAAACAAAATGGCGGATTATATATGCGATAAATAGCAGACCAAAAAACAATAAAATTTGATCAATCTTATCGAGTGGGGTATCAAATTGAAGGGCTTTAAAAGGCGATTTGAAAAATGTATATTACTTATATGTTTGTATATATATAGGTATACTTTTTGAGTAAAAACTTGTCAGTCGTGTTTTTTATCCATACTAATATTATAAATGAGAATGTTTGGATGTGAGTTTGTGAGGATGTTTGTTACTCAATCACGCAAAATCTACTGGACGGATTTCGATGAAATTTGGTACAGAGGTAGATAATGACCTGGAATAGCACATAGGCTACTTTTTATCCCGGGAAAAAGCACTGTTCCCGTGGAAATTCACGCGGGCGAAGCCGCGGTAAAAGCTAGATTTTAATAATTAGCTTGTTGCATATTTAAAAAAACGATATTAATTTATATCAACAATAAAAGATATCGATATTCGTCGTGGTATCGATGTAAGTCTACAGTATATATACATATCTATCTACTAGCGTTGCAGGACTATCGATAGTATTGACACGTGTCAAATGTCAATACTGTGGCAGGAAATGCACAGCACAAGTGTTTCTTTATACACTAATTCTGTAATACAAAAACAAAAACTGTAACACAGGTTTGTCGTGATGAAGAATTTCTCATCACCATCCATCATTCCAAGCAATGAAGGAGTCATCATGAATAATGACTGCAATATTTAACAATTTATGTTGGAAAGGAATAACTATACCTAATCTTTTGTTTTCTTTAATGAAAAGTTCGGAAA
This sequence comes from Ephestia elutella, assembly GCA_018467065.1. Lineage (NCBI taxonomy): Eukaryota > Metazoa > Arthropoda > Insecta > Lepidoptera > Pyralidae > Ephestia > Ephestia elutella. The sequence continues at coordinate 10,903,823 of CM031575.1, forward strand.
ATAAATTTCCACTTCATTACTAAAAATAAAAGTCAACAATATGTACTATTTAGTTTTATTTAAAAAATATAATTCTAGTCATACAATTCAATAGAACATTATGACCATAACGTCTGCGGTGCTGCTTGCTGATTGATTTTTGAAAATGGATGTTCTGAACTATTGCTAGATTTGTGTTGGGAATCTAAGAGGTGGTGAAATCCAAACTGCTGAAACTATTGGTAGATAGGTATTTAAATTACAGTTTCTTATTACTAATTATGATTTTGCACTACTGAACTAGTGCCTCTCCATTACTGAAGGTTGGCCGTCAGATTCGCAAACTCTTCTCTGTTCGTCGCTAAGCGAAACAGCTCCTCAACCGTGGTGACTCTGGTCCACTCACATATGTTTCTCAGCCATGATTTTTTGCGTCTTCCAACACATCTCTTGCCTTCTATTTTTCCATAAGTTGAAGCAGCTGATATCTGTTGTGTCGCAAAACGTGTCCCAAATATTCAACTTTGCAACAAAAGTCTAGACATTGCAACGCGCTGGAGGACTTTTTCGTTGCTGAGTCCAATTGATACGAACTTGAACTACATAGGTACCTATATTAATTCTCATAAATATATTTTTTGCTTTCTTACAAAATATGAAAATGACAAGAAGAAATTATAGGTTATTTTTCGCTCTTTGTATTTTTTAAATTTCTTTTTCTTTTTTCTTATGCTGCCAGCCAGTCCGATTGGCATTATTGTAGTTAGACACTCTTTTGAAATAAGTGCCATCTAGTAGCGTATTTTTAAATTTATAACAATGCTTTGCGCTATATTTAATGTCATTTTGAAAGCTCTCGTCGTAGTGTGAGTGAGTGTAGAGATACGAAGATTCATGGCAGATTCTATTCTAAAGCTTTTTTCATTATGTTGACTGAAATATAATCATAGGCCATAAAATAAATAAAATAGTATGTTTACCGCTCGCCAATTCAAAATGTTTGCCTATAAGTACTGCAAAAAATAACGCAACAAAAAAATAAAACGGAAAATGTTGCTATCAACGCCATCCAGCGGAAATTGTTTAATGAACAGCCCTTCGCTTTATCCTTAAACTTTTCTTAAAATGAAGAATTAAGAATTCGAAACTTTTTATGTCAGTTTGATTTGAAATGTCAGAACATGTCAAATTGTCTATTATTTTTGGCACATAAATAGACCGAGAGCCCGCGACGACCAAACCCTCCTTATTTTAAAAATGATGAATGTTTCTCTGCGTGGTATATACGGGCAAAAAATATTAGCGACTATGTATGAAGTTTGGATCTTAGTTGCCTATGCAGGTAATATGGCTAGCAAGGATGATTTTTATAGGTATAAAAAGTACCATTGGGGCCTCCCAAAGTAACATAAACTTCAGATTTTGAAATAAAACATATATAACTATAATTTAGTAAAGTTACAATGTCTGGCAGGGGTTTATATCTGCACCAATTGCCTGGTAATGGATGGCGTGATTTCTAATATTATTCGGAAAAAATCTTTAAAAAACTTTACATTGAGGAAATTGAGCTACCATTCTATATGCTATTGCTACAAATTATCTGCCTAAGTAATCATGATCCAACTTTTATAGTCGCTTATCGCTATTTCTATGTTGGGGACATACACAGAAAATCTTGAGTTTTAATAAAATAAGGAAGGGCATGCAGTCGCGGGCTTTTGCTCTATAATGCAATGTTGATATTTTTATATTTTGTTAGGTATCTTTTAAATTACCGAACAGATTCGGACGTGGTTAAAATGGGACCAACTTGGGAATAGACTCTTTCGAATAAAAAAAACATTTCGGAAATCAGTCCACAATAGGCGGAGAAATCGGCGAACATACATAAAAAAAAAACATACATACATCGAAACATATAACCTCCTCCTTTTTTGGGAAGTCGGTTGAAAATAGAGGTTCAAGTCAAATCAAAATCGTTAACACTGAGTAAACGATTTCGAATTAATTTTTACCTCTATCACTGTTAGTATCTGTTAACAATGTATTGTTGGGCTAATGCGCTGACTATTGCTGACACCTCCTCCCACCTCCAGGCTCCTTCCAATAGAAACTCTAGGTTGCCCGACTTTCCAAATCTTGTTCAAAAGGTGTGGCGATCCGGGTACGTGTCGCGCTACGTGCCGGGGCAGGTGGAGATAGACAAGCTGCGCGACATCACGGAGGCCGAGCTTAAGTTCAAGACGTTCGGCGAGCCGGCGCCGGAGCCGCTGCTCGGGAACTACTTCCGGCTGCCGCCGCGACCGGAGCGGCAGGACGAGATCAAGCTGGATGATTCGCTGCAAACTGTTAGTTCTGCTGTTTCTGATTGGCTCGGGTCTTGCATGTTTATCTATGTGTTTGTTATTAAATATTGTTGAAGTAGTATCCCATCCCTTTGTCCAGCAGTGGACGTCTTTCGGCTAAGAGAGAGAGAGAGTATCCCATAACACAAGTCTTGAACTTGCTTTGGGACAAAATCTGTGTGATTTGTCCGTATATCTATTTATTATTATTATTTTATTTATAGCTATATTATATCCTGTGGAAAAGTGTAGAGTGAGTTATAGCTGACATGATGCTAAAAAAGAAAATATTGTGAACGAACGCTATGTAGCGATAGCAGCCGTGTCTCGCTACACAGTGAAAAGTCAGCAGGTTTCCTCACACACAACAATTTCCTTCACCAAAAGCTGGTATTAGATAAATTCCGCGTTTACTATCTATATTGTTAATTAGATCCCGCTGGATGCTGCTAGAGGAGGCCTATGCCAAGAGGCATACTGAATCGAGTGATTTTCTTTAACAACCTTGTATGTTCCACTAAAGGGTACAGGGTTATTTTGTAACTACTGGCCATTTTTTACATTATGCTCAGTACCTGGGATACAACTATGTCCGAAAGAAATTTATAGTAAAAGAATAACATAAGATTTCAACTTTCCATACTAAGTCCCATCAGCTGATCGACCAATTTGTATGGGAAGCAAAAAATTTTTTTTTATTTTTTGATATAGTTTTTTTTTGGTATTTTGCTCAATTTCACCAACCAATTCTGCTGCGATAATTTGGCCAATGGTTTCAAAATAACCCTGTATTATCTGTGACTAAACGGACCGATTTTTATAGATCCCGCTGTACGCGCACCTGCGCATGGCGTCGACGCAGCCGGTACGGCGGCCGCCCACGCCGGAGCTGGTGAAGGACACGCGCCTGCGCAAGGGGAAGGCCCGCCCGCAGAAAACGCACTTCGAGCCTGGCTCGGGCGCCGCGCATACTCCGCGTTAGCGAATCGCGCAATGAAACTTCGTGATACTATTATTCGTATAGTCTCTGCATCAGACCACCATCTATGGATCGAATCATCACACGCTGTTTGGAACTACACTAACCAGTTTGCGAATAAATCGCTGCTAACCTTCTAAAGATAGACCATATGTGTCATCCCATGAGAAAAGATAACTTATGGTCGTTGGCGCTTATGTCGTTTAGAAAAGACATCATACGAATTTGTAGTAAGTACCAACGACCGTAAGGTATTTTTCCCGTGAATTGACACATATAAAAAGCTGGCTATGTGGAAATTCCTCATCTTCTGGTTATTTATTTTATTGGAATCATATTCTGTTTCTATGGAACCGTGATATATTTCTTTGATACCCTGTTTTGTTTGATTATGTAATTCGAATGTTATATTTTTTCTATATGTAGTGTTGTATTATCGTATCGCCAATAAAAAAGGCTGAGAAATAATAAATGAAACATATTTTTTGAATGATCATCAATTTTATTTTCAAACTAAATAGACGGATACTGTCAGAATCATGTCAGAATATACATAAACCTGTCTACAATCTGTGTGAACAATTATTATGGCGTTTTTTGGTAAGGGTACGAAATAGAATATGGACAGCGCGCGACAAGTAAAATCGCGCGTCACGCACTTTTGTAAATGACATAACTAAGTTGACATAACTAAGTTTTGTCTCTGTTGCGATTGTTGTTGGGTCTTTCAGTTGTTGTTGTCGCGCTTAGCGCCGCTCAGCACGACGTAGAGCTGACTTGGTTTCTCGCTGTTTCTCTTGCAACATCTGCAGAGTGCCAAGTGGAGTGTCCGTTGAACTCATTTTCTTCATCAGCTGAAAAAATAACATAGCATCGTAAGTTTCATCTAGTTAATGCCTCGTTGAACTGTATATTACAGAATTTATAGTAATTTTGAGCGAAGTGGGACCACAAGAGTACGTCGTGGTATTCCGTGGTGCTACCAGTAGGACAAATCGATAGGACCACGGTACATACCACGAACACGACGATGTTTCTTTAGTTCGTGGTACCGTGGTCCTACCGATTGTGAAGAAGCCAAAAATCGTTCCGCAGGTGATTGAAGGGGACACGTTATCGCGGGATATAATTTATTGGTGTCGGTTTTCGTCAGCGTGACTTCGCCGACCGACCATGGAAGACAGCGTCAAAAGCATCTCAAATAGCGATGTGCTGCCGAGAAATTTCCTGATCCCGAAAATTTCTTCCCTTGAAAATTTTCGAAAGTACTCGGTCTTTTAGGAAAATTTTCCGTTCTCGGAAAAATTTCCGAGAAATTTCAAGAAACTTTCCGCTGTTTCTTTGAAAAATTCGGGAACGGCACTTCACTAATCTCAAATGATATACTGTTCTTGATACGTTTCTCCTGTTTGTTTTGCCGGGCCCTTGCCGTGGAACTTGTGGCTGAGGTAGCGGAAGGCTTCCTTGGGGCAGAGCGGGCGGCCGTCGTCGTCCACATACTCCAGCTTGATACTCAAGCCTAATAGATATACCGACCCCCTCTTGGACGACCTTCTTGATGCGTTTCTCCTGTTTGTTCTTGCCGGGCCCCTTGCCGTGGAACTTGTGGCTGAGGTAGCGGAAGGCTTCCTTGGGGCAGAGCGGGCGGCCGTCGTCGTCCACATACTCCAGCTTGATGCTGGGCTTGAAGCCCGGCTTCTCGCGGAAGTCCTGTAGCGGGCCTGCGTAGCCGCCTCGTTCGCGGCGACCGTACCTTGTCATCCTCGCTGGAAGGTTAATCGCGTAATTCTAAGCATAAAGTTTGTTTCACTTGCCGGTTCTACTTTTTATCAATATATATAAAACTTGCCGTGGAACTTGTGGCTGAAATTCCTACGGAACCAGGCTTCCTGGGATGAAAAGTGGGCGGCCGTCGTCGTCCACAGTACTTCTAACGATGTGTATGCAAAATTTCAGCAAGATTGGGTCAGTAGATAAAGTCCTGTAGCGGGTAACAAACTCACGTAGCCGATTCTTCGCGTTACGCTGAGCTGAGAGACAACGCACTTGTCATCCTCGCTGGAAGGGCTAAAATTTGTGTAATTCGCTTAGGGAGTGTAGGTAAGCATAAAGGGGATCTTATGGGAACAAATTTTGGCCCATTTTTAGTAAAGTATATAAATATTCTAAATATTTTCTTTGATTCCAAAGTTACTCACCCGGCGGTTTTATCCTCGATGGAGTAGTGTCCTACGGCCAGCAGGTGGTGGTTCCCGCGGATGAAACATTTGCCCACTGTTCTAGATAGCCCTGCAATCATATTATTAATGCATATATTAAAACTGTAACTTGGTCTGTGTACATAAGAGCCTAGAAAGAACAAAAATTGGGTGGTCTTTATAGGGCCAATAGAAGACAAAAAGGTTTTTTTTTTAGAAGTTTTTCTCTGTCTATCTGTATGTTTGTCAATACATATAATAGAACTTACTGGTCCCATTACATTAGAGATTAGAGATATTTAAGAAAAAATATTTTCTTTGATTCCAATAGTTACTCACCCAGTGCCGCTCTGTATCCTCGATGGAGTAGAGTGTCTGGCGGCCAGCAGGTGGTGGTTGGCGGGCCGCGGCATAACGTTTGCCTGCGTTCTAGATAGCCCTGCAATCATATTATTAATACACAGTAACTGGTCTGAGCGCCAGCTGCAGCGCCCCGGCCACGCCCTGTCCGAGCGCGGGCTCGGCGCCGAGCGGCTCGAAGTCCGCGATCGTGCCCTGCTCCATCATGTAGTTACAGTGTAACAATAACCTTGCTGAGCGATAGAATGCCCTGTCCGGAGCGCGTCGGCGCCGAGCGGCTCGAAGTCCGCGATCGTGACCCGCTCCATCATGTAGTTTACAGTGTAACAGAGCCTTGCTGAGCGCCAGCTGCAGCGCCCCGGCCACGCCCTGTCCGAGCGCGGGCTCGGCGCTGAGCGGCTCGAAGTCCGCGATCGTGCCCGCTCCATCATGTAGTTACAGTGTAACAGTAACCTTGCTGAGCGCCAGCTGCAGCGCGGCCACGCCCTGTCCGAGCGCGGGCTCGGCGCCGAGCGGCTCGAAGTCCGCGATCGTGCCCCGCTCCATCATGTAGTTACAGTGTAACAGTAACCTTGCTGAGCGCCAGCTGCAGCGCCCCGGCCACGCCCTGTCCGAGCGCGGGCTCGGCGCCGAGCGGCTCGAAGTCCGCGATCGTGCCCCGCTCCATCATGTAGTTACAGTGTAACAGTAACCTTGCTGAGCGCCAGCTGCAGCGCCCCGGCCACGCCCTGTCCGAGCGCGGGCTCGGCGCCGAGCGGCTCGAAGTCCGCGATCGTGCCCCGCTCCATCATGTAGTTACAGTGTAACAGTAACCTTGCTGAGCGCCAGCTGCAGCGCCCCGGCCACGCCCTGTCCGAGCGCGGGCTCGGCGCCGAGCGGCTCGAAGTCCGCGATCGTGCCCCGCTCCATCATGTAGTTACAGTGTAACAGTAACCTTGCTGAGCGCCAGCTGCAGCGCCCCGGCCACGCCCTGTCCGAGCGCGGGCTCGGCGCCGAGCGGCTCGAAGTCCGCGATCGTGCCCCGCTCCATCATGTAGTTACAGTGTAACAGTAACCTTGCTGAGCGCCAGCTGCAGCGCCCCGGCCACGCCCTGTCCGAGCGCGGGCTCGGCGCCGAGCGGCTCGAAGTCCGCGATCGTGCCCCGCTCCATCATGTAGTTACAGTGTAACAGTAACCTTGCTGAGCGCCAGCTGCAGCGCCCCGGCCACGCCCTGTCCGAGCGCGGGCTCGGCGCCGAGCGGCTCGAAGTCCGCGATCGTGCCCCGCTCCATCATGTAGTTACAGTGTAACAGTAACCTTGCTGAGCGCCAGCTGCAGCGCCCCGGCCACGCCCTGTCCGAGCGCGGGCTCGGCGCCGAGCGGCTCGAAGTCCGCGATCGTGCCCCGCTCCATCATGTAGTTACAGTGTAACAGTAACCTTGCTGAGCGCCAGCTGCAGCGCCCCGGCCACGCCCTGTCCGAGCGCGGGCTCGGCGCCGAGCGGCTCGAAGTCCGCGATCGTGCCCCGCTCCATCATGTAGTTACAGTGTAACAGTAACCTTGCTGAGCGCCAGCTGCAGCGCCCCGGCCACGCCCTGTCCGAGCGCGGGCTCGGCGCCGAGCGGCTCGAAGTCCGCGATCGTGCCCCGCTCCATCATGTAGTTACAGTGTAACAGTAACCTTTGCTGAGCGCCAGCTGCAGCGCCCCGGCCACGCCCTGTCCGAGCGCGGGCTCGGCGCCGAGCGGCTCGAAGTCCGCGATCGTGACCCGCTCCATCATGTAGTTACAGTGTAACAGTAACCTTGCTGAGCGCCAGCTGCAGCGCCCCGGCCACGCCCTGTCCGAGCGCGGGCTCGGCGCCGAGCGGCTCGAAGTCGGCGACGGCGGGCGCCGCGTCCGCCTCCATGTCCACGCGGCTCCACGCCCCCGTGCCGCTCTGTTCCGCGATGTCTTGATCCGGGTCGTCCCGCTCGAAATCCTACAAATACAAAAATTAACGTCGTTTTCATAATCAGCATACCCGAAAACCTAGAAAACGATACCCATATACAAAAATGAAAAAAAAAAAATCCGCCATTTTGGATCCGAAAATATCATTTATGTAAGTAGCACCCCGAAAACCTAGGGAGGATATAGTGTTTTTATTTAAAACTAGCTTTTGCCCGAGGTTTCGTGTGAATTTCCCACGAGATCATCTTTTTCCGGGATGAAAAGTACCCTGTAAATGTCCTTCGGAAAATCGGCCATTACCATAATGTCCGCCTGGTGGTCCCGGTTGCCGGCCAGCCCGTAGGTGGGGATGTCGCCGAGCGTGCGACAGAACTCGGCCGTGGCGTCCAGCACCATACTCTCGGTCTCAGCCAAAGGTTCGTCCGCCTCTTCCTTCACGCGCTCTAGGATTTCCTCCACCTGCAAATAAATAAATTTCTTTATTGCAATACTTATTTCAGGGTCATTAATCATTTTCGGGGTCTCCTACACGGAGCTCTTTAATGTCTAAAAGGAGGCCCCATCCAATATAAGTAAAACTGTAACTTGGTACTGCAAATAAATATTTCTTTTTATTTGCTAAGTGGGCCTGGTCACTTGTTGTGTAAAAACAACAGGCCCAATTGCTCCCTAACAATATACATATAACATAGTGACGCAACACTATTCTCTAACTGACTACACAACCATTTATAATCACAGAACACAACCGCACCACATTACGCCAGAGCTAAAACTGAGTCATTATGAACTTCGCACGTTCGTTTTATAGCAAAGAGGTGGGGGTGACAACAGGTGTGATTCCAGTACTACTTTGCCGACGCGTGCCGTTTTGTGATATGAACTGTTTTATCGACACTAGTATGTCTAGCCCCCATAACAAATTATGTTGTTAACGTGAAATAAAGTAAACGCTCCGTCATACCAATTTTTTACCCATTGCTTTGTTACCAAAAACACTGGGTTTGACCGTAGACTTCAAATACAGCATACCTTAGGTACTATAGGTGCGGTCTCCTGTCGTAAACGCCGAGCACGGGCGATCGCGGCCTGCAGTTCCGTATCCGGCTCTGTCTCGTGATCGTCTTCCGGCAACGCTTGAAGTTGTTCCGGTTTCACATCTATTATAAATAAAAACAAATATTAGGGGAAAATAAAAGGCCACACGTTAAATCGGGTTGTAATGTAACATGCCAGATTTCATAAATTTAATTAGGGTTAGTTTCTTCGCTCACTAGATGTCGCTTCTGGCGAGTAAGGTTTGTCAGATGGTACAATACTGTCATTTGAATTTAACAACTGATGACAGACCTCACTCACCAGTAGCGCCAACTAGTGGGCGGAGAGACAATAAACCCTCATTGGTTAGTTTTGTGACATTGTTGCTGCCAAAGCCTGGCAACACCGCCGGACCGGATGCGGGCAGACGATACGGTGCCGGCGGTGGAAGGAAACAACTGGACAGCCATCTTGTCACTGGATTCCGTCCGTCTCGCCTAAGAACCTCCATTCTTCCTCTCTCGCGTCAAACTTGCAAATACATTAAATAAAGATCTCCGAAATTAGCGCATTTTACAGTCCTACACCCAGCATACATCGAATTCCCAGGCCTCAGCGCCAACAGACATCATTAGTTCATTTGATTATGTGTATAGTTAGCGACATTTAAAAAGAATGCTGGAAGAGAGAGGTAGGGGAAAACTTGCGCATGGGTACGACTGACGAACCAATCGCGTTCGCCCGACCCCTGCTCATGGCATAGACCGATAAATCGACTACTGCGCAGCTTAACGCATCTTACATGACTAGACTTATACCTGTGTCGTCGGTGTCTAGCGGCGCCATGCCTGCGTCGTAGTCTTCCACGTCTATAGGTTCTTCTTTGGGCTTTTTGCGAATCTTCCCCTGAAACATGTAAATATTACATTACACAAATCAAGTTTTCCAATACAACAAACGCATCATAGAACTTCTTTCGGTCCGATATCGAAACAAGTGAGTGACTATAGTGCCGTAAACGGTAAATATCCTTTTTATGAGCTTGGTGCGAACTTCTATTATTGCGCCTTTGGAATTTTTTTCTAATAGTGATGAGTGTGGGACAAAAAAAAAAGCAAAAATCATTGTAAAAAAACTATTGACATTCAAAAGATATGGGGGTCTAAAACGGCCACATTGACGAATCGGAACATGATCTGAAAATGAACCTTAAATGTGAAGATATAAGGTTTATTTTTAAATTTACGTTAACTAAGACAAAAGATATTGTTTGTGCTCGTGGTCTAGACATTTCCGCTGTCAACTTTATAGTAACTGACCTTTCTCTTGGGCTTCTTGAACTTGGCCTGTATCTCGCTCTCGCTCATGTAGTCGGAGGCGAGCTGCAGCTCCGGCAGCCGCAGAGACTCCAGCCGCTTCTCTATGTGCTCCCGCCATTGTCAACATTATAGTAATGTCCCCTGGACTGACCTTTCTCTTGGGCTTCTTGAACTTGGCCTGTATCTCGCTTTCGCTCATGTAGTCGGAGGCGAGCTGCAGCTCCGGCAGCCCGCAGAGACTCCAGCCGCTTCTCTATGTGCTCCCGCCATTGTCAACATTATAGTAATGTCCCCTGGACTGACCTTTCTCTTGGGCTTCTTGAACTTGGCCTGTATCTCGCTCTCGCTCATGTAGTCGGAGGCGAGCTGCAGCTCCGGCAGCCGCAGAGACTCCAGCCGCTTCTCTATGTGCTCCCGCCATTGTCAACATTATAGTAATGTCCCCTGGACTGACCTTTCTCTTGGGCTTCTTGAACTTGGCCTGTATCTCGCTCTCGCTCATGTAGTCGGAGGCGAGCTGCAGCTCCGGCAGCCGCAAAGACTCCAGCCGCTTCTCTATGTGCTCCCGCCATTGTAAACATTATAGTAATGTCCCCTGGACTGACCTTTCTCTTGGGCTTCTTGAACTTGGCCTGTATCTCGCTCTCGCTCATGTAGTCGGAGGCGAGCTGCAGCTCCGGCAGCCGCAGAGACTCCAGCCGCTTCTCTATGTGCTCCCGCCATTGTCAACATTAAAGTAATGTCCCCTGGACTGACCTTTCTCTTGGGCTTCTTGAACTTGGCCTGTATCTCGCTCTCGCTCATGTAGTCGGAGGCGAGCTGCAGCTCCGGCAGCCGCAGAGACTCCAGCCGCTTCTCTATGTGCTCCCGCCATTGTCAACATTAAAGTAATGTCCCCTGGACTGACCTTTCTCTTGGGCTTCTTGAACTTGGCCTGTATCTCGCTCTCGCTCATGTAGTCGGAGGCGAGCTGCAGCTCCGGCAGCCGCAGAGACTCCAGCCGCTTCTCTATGTGCTCCCGCCATTGTCAACATTAAAGTAATGTCCCCTGGACTGACCTTTCTCTTGGGCTTCTTGAACTTGGCCTGTATCTCGCTCTCGCTCATGTAGTCGGAGGCGAGCTGCAGCTCCGGCAGCCGCAGAGACTCCAGCCGCTTCTCTATGTGCTCCCGCCATTGTCAACATTATAGTAATGTCCCCTGGACTGACCTTTCTCTTGGGCTTCTTGAACTTGGCCTGTATCTCGCTCTCGCTCATGTAGTCGGAGGCGAGCTGCAGCTCCGGCAGCCGCAGAGACTCCAGCCGCTTCTCTATGTGCTCCCGCCATTGTCAACATTATAGTAATGTCCCCTGGACTGACCTTTCTCTTGGGCTTCTTGAACTTGGCCTGTATCTCGCTCTCGCTCATGTAGTCGGAGGCGAGCTGCAGCTCCGGCAGCCGCAGAGACTCCAGCCGCTTCTCTATGTGCTCCCGCCATTGTCAACATTATAGTAATGTCCCCTGGACTGACCTTTCTCTTGGGCTTCTTGAACTTGGCCTGTATCTCGCTCTCGCTCATGTAGTCGGAGGCGAGCTGCAGCTCCGGCAGCCGCAGAGACTCCAGCCGCTTCTCTATGTGCTCCCGCCATTGTCAACATTATAGTAATGTCCCCTGGACTGACCTTTCTCTTGGGCTTCTTGAACTTGGCCTGTATCTCGCTCTCGCTCATGTAGTCGGAGGCGAGCTGCAGCTCCGGCAGCCGCAGAGACTCCAGCCGCTTCTCTATGTGCTCCCGCCATTGTCAACATTATAGTAATGTCCCCTGGACTGACCTTTCTCTTGGGCTTCTTGAACTTGGCCTGTATCTCGCTCTCGCTCATGTAGTCGGAGGCGAGCTGCAGCTCCGGCAGCCGCAGAGACTCCAGCCGCTTCTCTATGTGCTCCCGCCATTGTCAACATTATAGTAATGTCCCCTGGACTGACCTTTCTCTTGGGCTTCTTGAACTTGGCCTGTATCTCGCTCTCGCTCATGTAGTCGGAGGCGAGCTGCAGCTCCGGCAGCCGCAGAGACTCCAGCCGCTTCTCTATGTGCTCCCGCCATTGTCAACATTATAGTAATGTCCCCTGGACTGACCTTTCTCTTGGGCTTCTTGAACTTGGCCTGTATCTCGCTCTCGCTCATGTAGTCGGAGGCGAGCTGCAGCTCCGGCAGCCGCAGAGACTCCAGCCGCTTCTCTATGTGCTCCCGCCATTGTCAACATTATAGTAATGTCCCCTGGACTGACCTTTCTCTTGGGCTTCTTGAACTTGGCCTGTATCTCGCTCTCGCTCATGTAGTCGGAGGCGAGCTGCAGCTCCGGCAGCCGCAGAGACTCCAGCCGCTTCTCTATGTGCTCCCGCCATTGTCAACATTATAGTAATGTCCCCTGGACTGACCTTTCTCTTGGGCTTCTTGAACTTGGCCTGTATCTCGCTCTCGCTCATGTAGTCGGAGGCGAGCTGCAGCTCCGGCAGCCGCAGAGACTCCAGCCGCTTCTCTATGTGCTCCCGCCATTGTCAACATTATAGTAATGTCCCCTGGACTGACCTTTCTCTTGGGCTTCTTGAACTTGGCCTGTATCTCGCTCTCGCTCATGTAGTCGGAGGCGAGCTGCAGCTCCGGCAGCCGCAGAGACTCCAGCCGCTTCTCTATGTGCTCCCGCCATTGTCAACATTATAGTAATGTCCCCTGGACTGACCTTTCTCTTGGGCTTCTTGAACTTGGCCTGTATCTCGCTCTCGCTCATGTAGTCGGAGGCGAGCTGCAGCTCCGGCAGCCGCAGAGACTCCAGCCGCTTCTCTATGTGCTCCCGCCATTGTCAACATTATAGTAATGTCCCCTGGACTGACCTTTCTCTTGGGCTTCTTGAACTTGGCCTGTATCTCGCTCTCGCTCATGTAGTCGGAGGCGAGCTGCAGCTCCGGCAGCCGCAGAGACTCCAGCCGCTTCTCTATGTGCTCCCGCCATTGTCAACATTATAGTAATGTCCCCTGGACTGACCTTTCTCTTGGGCTTCTTGAACTTGGCCTGTATCTCGCTCTCGCTCATGTAGTCGGAGGCGAGCTGCAGCTCCGGCAGCCGCAGAGACTCCAGCCGCTTCTCTATGTGCTCCCGCCATTGTCAACATTATAGTAATGTCCCCTGGACTGACCTTTCTCTTGGGCTTCTTGAACTTGGCCTGTATCTCGCTCTCGCTCATGTAGTCGGAGGCGAGCTGCAGCTCCGGCAGCCGCAGAGACTCCAGCCGCTTCTCTATGCCGCCCTGCATACGCTCCCGCCGCTGTCAACATTGCATTTAATTATAGTTATAAACTGAACAAATTTACATGTGGTTTTCACCAATGGACGGGGTGGATGATGAGGAAGGTTTTGGCGTATAATTTATGCGGGTGAAGCCGTGGGAGAAAGCTAGTTTGATTGTATTGAAAAGACAACTACCATGTGAGCGGCCAGCTGGGAGCGCTAAACCGCATTGTATAATTTACTCGTTACATTTTCGGCGACCAAAACTGTTTCATGAGTTTCTTTCGGCATTTCTTCTCAGCAGTGGTCGTTCCGAAATGCTAGTAGTTTGTAGCTTTGAGATATAATATATTATGATTAAATAATTAGTTATCGACGTGAAAAAGAGCCTTCTTTGAAGGCCAAGTTCGACATTTGAATTTCTGTCAAACTAGGGATTGACTGAAAGCCGCATAGACAAGAGCGTGGTTCTAAGTTCTAAAACTCACCATCATTTCCTTGAACCTCTCAGCCTCTAGCGCGTCCTCGTCTCCGATACGGAACCCTTTCTTCTTGTTCGCATCGCCTGGTTGTATCTCCTCGTCATACTTGGCCAGTACAGGTCGGGCAAAGCCGAGAGCGGCCGCCTCTAAGTCGGCCTCATCGTCGTATGCCTGGTAGCCAGACTTGGCTTTCTTGCGGTCTTCTATGTTCTGTCGGGTAAAATGGGAAAGATAAATTTATTTTAAGAATTCTAAATAAATATAATATACGGACAAATTACACAGATTGAGTTAGCCCTGAAGTAAGTTCGAGACTTGTGTTATAGGATACTAACTCAACAATACTATATTTAATAACAAATACATATATATATATATATGCAGATGTATCTACATATCTATATAAACATCTAAGACCCATGTCAATCTGAAAAAGAACATTTTTCATCTTGACCCGACCGGGGATCGAACCCGGGACCTACGGTGTGGCAGTCCAGAGTATATAAAGATATAGTAAACTGTTTTTCAGGGGCATAAGACAGGTTTCACATTATGTCACAACATATCAATACTATACAGGGTGAATTCAAAAACATTGGCATCCTTGGTCTACTGGTGAAAGTACTCATGAATATGAGCAACTTATTGTATGGGATGGACATAATCCGAAAAAAAAATCAGCTATTCTTTACATTTAGGTTTTGATAGTATGGATCAGCTGATTTATTTTATAAGTACTGTCAGCAGTAGAAAGGACGCCCATGTTTTTGAATTCACCATAATAAATCTGAAAACTACCAATCAAATACATATAGTAATAGCCACATTTATAAGTATCTTAAAATTCCACGAGGACAAAGCCATGGGGCACAGCTAGGCTCAAACCACGTGGGTATATCTAAGCGGTTCTCACCTTCTTGTACTTCTCATCATCTACGATGTTGACGTTGACGAGCACATCTTCGCTGTCTTCAGCTAAAACGTCCTTGTCAGCCAACGTTAGCACCACCTCGCGTTCGTCGCCCAGCTGCAAACAAAATTAACTCTTATATTAATGTATAAAAGGGCCAAGGTTCGACGTGCTTCTGTGAACGAGGACCCTACTGGCAGAAAATAATAACTCAACTCATATTTCAAGTAAAAAGAGATGGACACACTTGAACATGTTCGGTGCAAAATTGGAATTAGAAAATCATAATGAACTACGGGGCTTCCGATTTATTTATTTTTTTAAAATTACATTTATTTTTGCATCCCAGATGGCCAACAATCTTTGTTTAAATTTTGCAATATAGTATATCGATTTCTGGGTCTCCAGGTAGGTATGCAGATCACGAAAATGGCATTTATTTTTGGATCCAAGATGGCCGACAACTTATGTTAAATTTTGCATTATGGGATACTAATTTTCAGGTTTCCAGGTATGCAGATGACACGAAAATGACATTTATTTTTGGATCAAAGAGGCCGCCATTTTTTTTTTTCATTTTTACAATACGGGGTATAGATTTTTGGGTGACCACGAAAATGACATTTAGTTTTTGATCCAAGATGTCCGGCAATTTTCTTGAAATTTTTATACACAACTATAGCTTCAGTGTATGTATGTATATGTAAAGTCCGTTTATTCATAACTTTGTCCTATTATGTAAGCAATCTTACAAAGTCTTTTTTATGATTTTACAACAATATAAATTAAAATAGACTTTTTAGGAAATTACTTTCATGGTTAATAAATGTTTTACTTTAGAATGTTTAGGTTTGAACTAATATTTGGTTTCTTTTTAACAAAATTCAACAAAAAGTACTGTGAAGATTGTTTACATAATAGGACAATCCTAACTATCCTAACTAATATTATAAATGCGAAAGCGAGTTTGTTTGTTTGCTTATTTTTTGTTTGTTTGTTACCTCTTCACGCTTTATCTACTGAACCAATCTTCCTGAAATTTCGCATACAAATAGTTAAAAGTACGGAGAAGGACATAGGGTACCTTTCATCCCGGTAAAAGGCACGGTTCCCGTGGGAAATTCACGCGCGCGAAAGCTAGTTAAGAACAAATGGAGTTTATATGCAGATCATAGTTACCGCGGCAATGTCGTGTCCGACCCGTAGCCCGCGCAGATGTTGCGCGGCGTAGCTCTCGGCGCGGTCTTGCTGTTGCTCTTCTGCTACCAAAGCGGACACGCCAAACTCCGCGTCTAGTTCGTCCAGCATCGCCGCCTGTACAACACAATTAAAAAATTAACAAAATGACATTTATTTCAGGTACCAAGTCCCTGTAGTGAACAATAAAACAAATTCTAACTAATATAGTAATGCGAAAGTGAGTTTGTTTGTTCCCTCTTCGCGTTTTATATACTGAACCAATCTTCCTGAAATTTTGCATACATATAGATAGAAGTACAGAGAAGGACATAGGGTACCTTTCATCCCCGGAAAAAGCACTGTTCCGTGAGAAATCCATGCGGGCGAAGCCGCGGGCAAAAGCTAGTACTATAAACGCGAAAGTAAGTTTGTTCCCTCTTCACGCTTTATCTACTGAACCAATATTTCTGAAATTTCGCATACACATCGAAAAACTGAGAAGGACATAGGGTACCTTTCATCCTGGAAAAAGGCACTGTTCCCGTGGGAAATTCACACGGGCGAAGCCGCAGGCAAAAGCCTATTATAAATGCGAAAGATTGGATGCGAGTTTGTATGGTTGTTACTTAATCACGCAATACTGGACAGTCCTTCCTTAACAAAGTGATGACAAACATACAACAAAATGATTGCTGTTTGTATGAAGTCCACCACACACATCCATGGGGTGAATATTTCGTGGAAGGTTGGGAGCGACAATTTTTAAGGCTGCGACAAAATATTGTTTAGGAACTTCGTTCAAGTTTGGATGCGAAAGTTTGTGAAGATTTTTGTCACTCAATCACTTAAAATCTACTGGACGGATTTCGATGAAATTTGGTATACGGATAGAAAAAAACCAGGAATAGCACATAGGGTACTTTTTATCCCGAAATTCCCTTGGGAGCGAAGCCCCGGGGCGCGGCTAGTAGAACCTAAATTCAAACTCACCCGCTTGGCAGCCTCTCTCTTCTGCCGCTCGATGTCGCGCGACTTCCTGATCCACGCCAGCGCATCTTCTTCTTCAGGCTCGTCCGCCAGCAGCGTTGTCTGAAGCCTGCAAATAGGGTTGCCATTTGTAAAAATATCGTGAACTATGGCAACATTGAGATAAGAACAGGAGGTCTGGCCACATTGACGAATTTAAATATGATCCACTTCCAATTTCTAAATACTTAAAAATGAACCTTATAAGTGGTTATTACGGTTCATTTTTATATATCTAGGAAATGGATCATATAGTGATTTGTCAAAGTGGCCCTTTTAGACCTGGAGTAATTTTCGTATTGAAAGTCGCTGCGACATCGTAGCGACTTCCAGTGTAAGCGGTGCGACAATACTGAAAAGTATGGCATGATATTGTGTGTCACCGCTCACATACTGCTAGTCGATACGACACCGCAGCGACTTTTAATACGAGAATTAGACCATTTTCCTGGAAAGTACTTTTATGTGAGACTAGCTTTTGCCCGCGTGAATTTCCCACGAGAACAATGTTTTCTTCCGGGATGAAAGGTAAGCTATGTCCTTCTCAGTACTACTAACGATGTGTATGCGGAATTTCAGGAAGATTGGTTCAGTAGATAAAGCGTGAAAAGGTATTTATTATGAATATACACCACGCACTCGAGCATGTGACCCCCCCTGATTGGAAAGCTGAATCCGCCCTTAGTTACCCTGCACAGGTTTCTGAGCGTCGAATAAGCTCGCTCATTTATGAGCTGCTAACAAACACGGCAACATACACGTTTAATGAAATAAAATAAAAAAACAATTACTTTTGTTCCATCTTGCGTTTCTCTCGCCGCTGTTCGAGCTTCTCACGAATCTTTTCAGACTTCTTCTGTTCCGAGATGTTGGCGGCCGGCTTGTGGTAGAACTCGCCCAAGTCGTCTTTGAACTTGCCATCGTCTGTAAAAAGTTACATCTTAATTTCATTGAATCTTTACATTGGTACTGGATATAGATTCTCAATAACTAGTTTTACAATATTTTTTCTTATTACTCTCTCTGTATGGTGTAACCACACACAGATTTGCTAAATAGGTTGATGCTGATGCTGGGATGCTAAGCTATGGGGGAAAACTCCGGAGAGATTTAATCCAAACCCGTAGAGTGCTAATCGTACACTGATTTAATGTTAAGTTATTGACGTAAGTCTAACTAGTAAATATGCAAGCTAATCAATATAGTATTAAAAGGTATATTGACCTAGTGTTAGAGTCTCTGTAGACAATAATTATATCTATGTGTGTGATGGCTCATACATCTTGCCGAATCAAGAAAGAAAGAACTAACTTTAAGATGATACCTACAATAGCAACTACAATCAAGCTGAGTGCTGTAAATTAAATGATATAAATTGTATTTTTTATGCTACAAGGTGAAGATAAATACTTAAGCTTAAAGTCTTTAACTCAGTCTATTGTGGATCTCGCGATTTCACTATAACTTTCAGTTGGGATACGAATCGATACGGACCGCGGGGGTTTTAAAGGAGGCTCTACACTTAAAACGCTCATGCTCACTGCTTTACGCGGTTCACTATCACTTGTGACACGAAATTCACTATCACTACGCACGTGACGAAGACCAATACTCTCGCTGCTCGCTGAGGCTCCCCTCCTGCGGGAGGCAGGGGAGAAGGCTGCTGCCGCTAAACGCTGACGTCTCCTCCATCTTACAAATATACATATTGCCACGACTATCAGGATTGATACTATTGCAAGAGCAGTATAACTAATTGCGTATTGATGATAGTCGTGAAAGCTGAGATCCGAGTTCGTTGCTTCCTTTAAAGTGTTTATGTCCTTAATTATGTTATGATAGGCAAGCTCATGGTTCTCTGTGGAAAACTCATATTGAGACAGAGACGTGTTAATGAGAGTATTCAAAAGGGATACCTCTGGGGCTTCGATGTAGGGTTGAATATTAATAGTTTTTAGAAAGTTACTAGCTGTCGCCCGCGGCTTCGCCCGCGTGAATTTGGCTTAGATGAAAAGTCTTTTTGTGTTCCAAACTGTTTCCTGTGTTCCAATCTTCGATTTTTATACGTCTACAGAAACTGCTCATCAGATTAATCAAGTTTTGCTAAAACGCCATTTCCATATATGTTATAGTGTAGCTGGTCTCTTGGAGTTATTCATCAGATATTCCAGATCTTCAATTTTTATACGTCAGCAGAAAATGCTCATCAGGTTGAACGACTTTTGTTAAGGTACCATTTCCATATTTCTTATGGTTTAGCTGTTCTGTTATGGTTCTTCATCAGGTGTTCCAGTTTTCAAAATGAATTATAGCCTATATGTTGCCCAGGCTTAATAGCTATACAACAAAAAAGTTTCATTCAAATCCGTCCAGTAGTTTTTGCGTGAAACGCGTACATACATACAGACAGACAGACAGACAGACAGACAGACAGACAAGAAATTCCAAAAAATTTTTTTGCTTTCTATTGTTCTTTTTAAGTGTCCCTCTAACCATTTTAGTCAAAAATACTAAATGTACAGACAAAATATTTTTACTGTTTTATTATATGTATAGATTATGCGAATAAATAGTAAAAGAGTCGCTTTTCAAGGTACAACCTTGACCTATATCAAAAAGGCCATTGCCAGTCATTGTCTTGGTTGATACACCAGCTGGACAAAATATACGAACGCTGCATTTGTCGCAACTAGAGATGGGCGCTTGGATAAATTTCGGGAAGGTAAAAATGGGAAAGAATGGGTAGAATGGGTAAAAATTAATTTATACCCATTTATACCCGATATTTTTAATTTATGCCGGGTAGAAATTAAAATGAAAGGAAAATATCCTTATTTACTCTAATACTGTTAGAATAATAAATAAAGTATAAATATTAAGTATGTTTTGATTAAAAGGAAGACAAATAACTAGTTATTTTTGGTTCAAATATTAAAAAAAACAAAAACAACAGATTTAAAATCGTATTCAAATAATATTTTGAAAATAATGATGCATATTTAGTATATGGCTGTTTCAAGTAGAATTAACAAAAAAATCAAAACATCTTCAATTGTATTATAGATTAACTTTTGCCCACGGCTTCGCCCGCGTGAATTTTCCATGGGCACAGTGCTTTTTCCTGGGATGAAAAGTATCATATGTCCTTCTCAGTACTTCTAACTATGTGTATGTGAAACAGGAAGATTGGTTGAGTAGTAAAGCGAGAAGAGGTAACAAACAAACTCACTTTCGCATTTATAATATTAGTTAGGATTTGGAGGTAACTTCGCAATATTTTTCTATCGAGAAAATTTTATGCACGCGTGTTTTTGAGAGAGTTTGTAGGTAACTAAGTTTGCTGCATTTTTAATTTCAAATTAAGTTTTTCATTATTACTGATTCTAGCTGTTGCCCACGGCTTCGCCCGCGTGAGTTTCGCTTAGATGAAAAATCTTTATGTGTTCCAAACTGTAGTAACCTAAACTCCAGTACTCAAAATTTCAGCCATTTGGTTATCCCGTGTCCCGCGGGAATATATTAGGTACTCGTATTACAGTCGCGGTGTTAAAATTAATCAAAAGTGATACTTCATTCAATAAACGATCTTCGTCTGCTCGTTATCTACAATTTTCCGTGTACCACAACTCCCACCCCGAGTCCCTCTTTGTCCTATCCTGTTTCCTGTCTATTTATACGTCAGCGGAAAATGCTCATAAAGTTGAACGACTTTTGCTAAGGCGCCATTTCAATATATGTAATAGTGTAGCTGGTCTCTTGAATTCTTCATCAGATGATCCTGATCTTCGATTTCTATACGTCAACAGAAAATGCTCGTCAGATTGATAAACTTTTGCTGTTCTGTTAAGGTTCTTCATCAAGTGTTCCTGTTTTCAAAATCAATTATAGCCTATATGTTGCCCAGGCTTAATAACTATACAACAAAAAAAGTTTCATTCAAATCCGTCCAGTAGTTTTTGCGTGAAACTTTACACAGTACTTAATTTAATAACTGAATATGTGCTTAAACACTTTATTTTATAATAAATCTTAACGATATATTATAAAATATCGTAATTACAAACATTTTAATTGATTTTAATTTTTACCCGGTATAAATTAAAAATTCCTGGGAAAAAAATGGGTATAAATGGATAAATTTCCGAGTCTCGGAAATTTATCGGGTAAATGCCCATCTCTAGTCGCAACACGAGTACAGCCAGACGTTTTGTCTGTGTAACTTGACCCAAGTATTCGCACATGATACCTGCTCACGCGTACAAGGTGATGTTATTTTATTTGCTAATGATAAGTTACACATATGCTGTTGGAGATCGAGATCATAATGGGGCTTATCTAAGCTACACATAAGTTTATCCTCGGAGACAGTAAGACAGTGCTGAAGATCAATGGTTGATAAGAATATGACCTTTTCCTTGCGGAGATTAAATGCTAGATAAGGATATATAGGTACAGTTAGGTAAGACTTGTATCCTATATTTTGCGGTAAGCTAATTATTTTGTCGAGCTTGATAGATTAAGTAGACTAGAAGGTAGTTCAAATAAAAGAAACGATAAAATCAGACTCAATTGTTTAATCCATAGTATTGAGCCCCAATTTCTTTAGATTTCTAAGCTACATGCTACTAGGACTTCGGAACGACCACTGCTGAGAAGAAATCCCGAAAGAAACTCATTAAAACAGTATTGGTCCCTAACGTGACATGGGCTATATTCTTTACCACAAAAGGGCCACTAGTATTTCACAGAAATCCACACAACATAAAACATGAAATATCATTTAAACACAAAGAAATATTCATATGACAAAGCAACAGTATAACAATAGGTATAAATTTCAATTACATCTAATACTTATCTTTATCTCTGAACACCACCAGCTTCGAATTCAAAGTGAACCGGAAAATTAACCGTCAATGCTTTATAAACTGTCTACCGCACCACAAAGTATCGATTTTTCAAAATCATCAATACAACTACTATTAACATCAAACTGTTATATTATGCAAAACTTACTAAATTATTAATTTGGTATTTACAAATTAAAAGTTATCAAAGCTTTAATTCAATACATTTATCATTTTTCAATATGAATCAAATAGGAAGTTATAAAATTTCTCATCTGTGGCGCCATGACGCCTTCCGATAATAATAGCAACCAACACTAGTTATAATTAACTAAAATCAGAGTATTTATATTAAAATAAACTAAAAATTACCAAAAATATTACACTAAAAGTTTAAATATCTAACACGGCCATATTGACACATACTTCGTCCCGAAGTATACTTAATTATAAATCTATTGTGTTTCTCAAATACAAAACAAATTAATTACAATCTTATATATCAACTGACTGAACACTGTTGCCATTACTTTGTTTAAACATGTACAATTTACACATATCTCATTTTATATCACAACAATACAAAATAATTGTTATCTTATATACCAAATAAAGAAACATCCATTACTTTGTCATAACATGTACAATTTACACGTATCTCATTTTATATTACAACTAAACAAAATAATTGTAATCTTATATACCAAGTGAAGGAACACTATTTCCATTACTTTGTCATAACATGTACAATTTACACATCTCATTTTATATTACAACTAAACAAAATAATTGTAATCTTATATACAGAGTGAAGGAACACTATTACCATTACTTTGTCATAACATGTACAATTTACACATATCTCATTTCATATCACAAATCTCATTTTAAATCACAATAAAACAAAAAAAAATATAATCTTATTTATATACCAAGTGATGAAACACTATTGCCATTACTTTGTTATAAGATGTTCAATTTCCACACATCTCGTTTTATATCACAAATTTCATTTTAGATCACAACAAAACAATTATAATTTTATATTACAATTGATACAACACTATAAATTGCCATTACTTTGTTATAACATGTACAATTAACACACATCTCATTTTGTATCACAAATCTCATTTTATGTCACAACAAAACAAAATAATTATAATTTTAAATTCCAAGTGATAGAACACTGTAGTGTATGTGAGAGAAAGAGAAGGAAGCATTATGTCATCTCTAGCGCATGTGCGATCGTAGCTCAGCCCAGTCAGCTGGATACGATGGTGGAGAGGGGGCACGCGCGTCTATGAGCCGATAATCTGGAGAGAGACGCCACATTTTGGCGACGAGGCTGATCAGAACCCAGTGAGTAATTATTTTTCATTCGTGAAAATAAAAAAAGAGGAGAGATGGTGTGCTTTGATTTGTGACTGAGATTATTTATTTACTATAGCTGATGCAAATTGACCGCCGTTTTGATTTTCCTTTTTTTACGTTTTTTAATTTCAAGGCTAAGCCAAGTGATAATTTTGCCAGTACCGGGATGTCGTGGATACAAAAAAAAAAAAAAAAAAAATTTTATGCTATAGATGATTATTTTCTACATAGACATAAAGTCATGATTTTCGAAAAAAAGAATATCTGACGTTTTGTTGATCCTGAACGCATGCTGTAGGTACGTTGTCATAAATTTTAGAACATGGAAAAAAAAATAAGTTTTTACCATAACAGAGAAAAAATAAAGAAACATTATTTCCGATTGGACGCATAGAGTTATTAGCTTTATGCACAAATATTAACTTTATGTTTGGACGTTTGTTTTACATTTTTTGTGCTTTAACTACGTATTGTATGGTAGTTTATGCGGTAGTCTAAATGCATAATTTATTTATTGTGGCAAAATAGAATATTATACGATTAATCCTTCTATCATGGTTGTTGAAGGATTCACGAATAAATTTACAAGATATTACTTGCCTATTTATAATTTTTGCCTCTAAGCTACAATGTCGGGCCGGGTTCGATTCCCGGCTGAATTGAATATATTTTCAGATGACAAATATATACATCAAAATATAAGAACAAGACGCATGTTGACTGCCATATCCGGCTAATAGGTATTAGATTGTTTAGCAAGTAATGATGCTCGTACAAAGGAGAACATGAGTCTCCTTCTGTACGGTCTAAATAACAGGTAATGCTTGTTACGCAAGTCATAAAAAATCATTTATTTCAGGTTTCTAGATCCATTTATATCTACATAATCAGCGTGATGAGTTGGACACGAACAAGTGACGTCTGTGTCTAGCTGTGATGTTACCAGGATGATGCCTGGTAGTCCATAACAGGTGACGCCTGTGAGGACTTCGTAACTTACCTACCTTATTGGTACGGGTGATGCCTGTACGTATATACATATGATGTTACCAGATGATGCCTGGTAGTCCGAAACAGGTGACGCCTGTGAGGATTTCGTAACTTACCTTATTGGTACGGGTGATGCCTGTACATACATATGATGTTACCAGATGACGCCTGGTAGTCACAGGTGACGCCTGTGAGGATTTCGTAACTTACCTTATTGGTACGGGTGATGCCTGTACATACATATGATATTACCAGATGATGCCTGATAGTCCTAAACAGGTGACGCCTGTGAGTACTTCGTAACTTACCTTGTTGGTACGGGTGATGCCTGTACATACATATGATGTTACTAGATGATGCCTGGTAGTCCGAAACAGATGACGCCTTTAAGGACTTCGTAATGTACTAAGTATATGGGTGACGCCCATAATATGAAGTTTTATACGGGTGACGCCCGTAACATTTAGTTGTACACGGATACGGGTGACGTCCGTAACATGAAGTTGTACGCGCATACGGTTCTACACGAGTGACGCCCGTTAAATGAAATTTTACATGGGTGACGCCCATTATATGAAATTTTACACGGGTGACGCCGTAATATGAAGTTTTACACGGGTGACGCCCGTTAAATGAAGTTTTACACGGGTGACGCTAGTAATATGAAGTTTTATATGGGTGACGCCTATAATATGAAGTTTTGCACGGGTGACGCCCGTTATACGAAGTTTTACATGGGTGACCCCCATTATATGAACGCTCGAGAACCAATATAAGAACGAGGTAACGCCCGTAATCGGAAGTTTTGTACGCAGGTAACGCCCGTTTACCTGAGAAAAGAATTCATACAACATTGCTAAAATAATAAATGTATCGGGTTGTTAAAAGGATGAGCGCCCATTTGATGCCAAAATTTAGGCTGTATTTCTTTCCTAATCTGTAGATTAATGATGTAAAGTTGGTGTCTGGAAAAAATTGAGAATGATGGTCAAGCAGGATCTATTGGATCTAGATGGAATTGCTAAAAAAGGAGTTTTATTTACTGGAAGCTGCTGACGTTAAATGCTTATCCTAAGGAACAAGTTTGTTGTTTTGGGGGGAAGACAAGAACTCCACGAAATACTGTTTAAATAGGACATGACTGAACATAAATGTTTTTGTTTGAAGTAGCAATAAAGAGTTAGACGAATACTTTGCATCCAAACGCAATAAACGGTATGAAATATACCTAGACAAATTAAACAGGAAGCAAACAAGAACTTTGTAATGTATTTAGTTTGACTAAATAACAAGCTATGAAATGTAAATTTACGAATCTGTATTGATCAAATAATTGGAAAAGTATTTATCGGAAGAACTCATGAGGAAAGTATTGCGTGCAAACGGAAAAAAAATGCCTTATCCGAAGTAAAGCAAATACTTTAGAGATAGAGGAAATACAATTAGAAAAGAAAAGATACACAAGTAAAGGAAAAGACATTCAGTAAGGAGACGTGTTTCCGATGTGGTAGCTGGAACCATCTATCTTATGATGTGAAGTGTCCAGATATAGGATGAATATGTAACAAATGCAAAAAATATACGAATAGATGAAAGAATTGTAGTCAAAGAATTGAATTGAAGATATAAAGGAGACAGATGCGATAGAAGATAAGGTTAATTGCGTTTTTAATGTTTTCTAAAATGATTTCTTAATTGATGTTTACATGAACGGGTTGGTTTAGTAGGTGGAAATCAAGCAAAGATGCTAATTGATTCAGGATTTAATTAAATGAAAGACATGGTTAATGGTTACTTTATGGAAAATAATTGAAGTTAGGAAATGAAAAAAAAAATGTTACTCATGTTGTAGTCGCTCTTTTAAAATCTATTGCTAAAGATATACTACGTACGTGTGGGATCAAAACCACAAAACGTCACCTTTTACGTAATATACAAAAGGACAAGTAAGTTATAATGTAAAATAACGGCAGCAGTACGTAGTTAAACTCGGACTATCTGGACATACATTAATTCACACAGATTTAGCCCTAAAGTTAGTTCGAAAGTGGTGCTCAAGGATACTAACTCAGAGATGCTAAATTTTATATCAAGTCATATTCCTATACATAAATAGTAATGTTTGTTGTGTAATCAGCTGTTGGTCGTCCTAATAATTAAAATAAAAATAAAATATTTAAGAACCAGGTCAATTTGGAAAAGAGTTCTCTATGACGGGGACGTTCCTGTGGCCACGCATGCTTTCCTTGTTTCGCACAGTATACTTTGTTTCATTCTTACATCGCAACGTTCAGACACAAAATATTTACAGAGGAAAGCATAAAGTCGAGTAGACGAGGCCCCGATGAGGCTCCTACGCAGTTACGCGGCAAATGTCAAGAATTACGATGTGTGACGCACGCAGTTCAAGGGATATGCCGTGCCTGACCATGCTAGACCAAAAGCCGTTTCACTGAAAGGCAATGAAAAACATTTAAAGCATACAAAAAAAAACTGAAATAGGGCGAATTAAACAAGAAGTGGAATGATACAGTAAAGGATATATAAACTATTAGCTCTGCCACATGGCCCTGCTCCCGTGGAAAGTCCGGATATTCTAAAGCCTTACTGAATGATTGAATGACGAATGTTGCTATCATATACAGAACGATTTCTCAAATTGGACCAGTAGTTCTGACATGAGCGCATTAAAATTAACCTACAAACTATTTAGTTCTATTAATTTAACTAAATTTGAAAAACGAGAGCCATCATGTAATGGCCGCAACGAAGTTAAGATTTAGAGCAAAGTTCTGGTGGTGTTAAGAACATATGAAGTTTATGAAGTGTATATACGGACTTGTAAACAATGCACTCTAATATTGGCACCAAATCCACCACACCTACTCAAAAAGGAAAGGATCACCTACCCAATTCTCTGATACCCCAATCAAGTGATCATTACCTGGTTGTGTTTGATTACCTACTATATTCGGTGCAAAGAAATTAAAGCATGTCAAGATATAAGCAGTAAGGCGACGATTCGCTTATGTAAGAGATTTTCAGCCGTTTAGATCATCAGGTTTTCATAACTTTATTATTATGCCAAGTAGAAAGAAAGAGCTGCAAAGAAGCATTGGTTGAGTACCTACTTGAATATGTGTAATACCACGCCATATAGTATAACTGCGAAAAACCGGTAGACAAATTATTATTAAGTTATTCATACAAAGGAAATTTAGATACAAGATTCAATAGATAGATATTGCAGCGACGTAAAAAAAAAAAAAAAAAGAAATAGGGAGAGAGTACACAGATAAAAGACAAAGAGCATGCATCGAGATATTATGTACTTGTATTTCGATGCGAGCGTGTGATGTTGACATACAAGTAAGAGATATGAAATGTGTGTAAAATTACGTTAAAACTGGAAAACTTAGTCTTAATTTTGATACAGCGCCTCAGGGCTATATCTGAAAACGGAGAATATGCGGAAGTCAAATAGATGAAACAAGAGATATGGAAGTACAGAACAATTATACAGGATAGCTATCTGCCTGCACCAATCATCGACGTGGGCGTCGGGAGTCTTGGTTATACCTTCGATACGCAGTGGAAGAGACTGCTGGTCTGGTTAATTATGGGTTTAATGAAATGCAAATAATATACGTGTTGTTCTGTATCGATGTTGTTGGATTTATTAATTTAACAGCTTTCAAAAATATAAAAGAAAAAAAAAGAAGAAATTAAAACGAAGGTTTACATATTACGCTGTAACAATAGCAATTGAGACGCAACATTAAAGAATAAGTGAAGGGAGAATGGAAATCTATGAATAAGGAAACGAATTTAGAAATGGAATTTAGAAAGAACATAATTTAGAAATGGTAGTACAAGAACGTTCAGGAGAGGAGATAAAAGATTATCAGAAATTTGGTCTTTAACCACAATTTAAAATAATTAATTGTAGTGGATAATTGACTTACAGTCATGTGACCAGAAGTCATGATGATAATAAATTGATTAAGTAAGAATCTGAAAATGGCTTCATTAAACAAAATATATTAAAATAAGGAAGGGATGTAGTGTATGTGAGAGAAAGAGAAGGAAGCATTATGTCATCTCTAGCGCATGTGCGATCGTAGCTCAGCCCAGTCAGCTGGATACGATGGTGGAGAGGGGGCACGCGCGTCTATGAGCCGATAATCTGGAGAGACGCCACAAACACTATTGCCATTACTTCGTTAGGTATACCATGTACAAATTACACACATCTTATTTTGTATCACAAATCATATTACATTTCAAATACTACGCCATACGGCCCTCATTACCTCGCTTTAACAGTCGGAAGGTAAAGAGTTCTATTAAATAGTCCTCCATACGGCCCTCACTACCTCGCTTTAGCAGTCGGGAGATAGTAGGTTTTCTTTAAATACTACGTCACTACCTCGCTTTAACAGTCGGGAGGCGGCAACATCATCTCAATAATCACTTTGCCCCCAGGCCCTCACTTCCTCGCTCTAATAGTCGGGAGGATAGTAGGTTTTCTTAAATACTACGCCACTACCTCGCTTTAACAGTCGGGAGGCAGCAGCATCATCTCCATAATCACTTTGCCCCCAGGCACTTACTACCTCGATTTAACAGTCAGGAGGTTAGCAAGTTTTCTTAAATATTCATATTTATAACACAATCACTAGATATTTACTTCAACCCAAATTTGCGATTCTTGTTTCATTCTAAGATAGATTACCACGAAACTAATGTATTCACTTCGTTTTAAATTAGCAAAGTTAAATTCGAGCATTTCACAGAAAAACTAGGAGAAAACAAATAACACTAATAAAATGACAATAACATCATTACTATTAACATCGTTTCTCCTCCCTTTTTTTTTTAACTTGACAAAAGGACAATAATATTGGCAAGTTACATATGTTTCTAAACATCATAAAGTGAAATGAACTAAAATTCGCATTTTGGGTTTCAAAAATTCTTAGGTACTACTAATCTCATCAATATCTGTAAATAATGATGAACTGGATGAACTGTACTTCACTTAGCCAACGCCTCAATTATGGTTTACATAAACGGTGATTCCAATTTCAAAGTTATGAGTTGTATCGTCAGATTCTATTTTTAAAGTTATTTGCCACTGTAATCGCCGATACAAGCTAATTGTTATCGATCTACCCTAACATTTTTTTTTTATTGACTAGGATACGTCTACGTCTTGAATGCTCGGGTCGGTCGGTATATCTGCATTCCAGCTTATAAGTAAACAAAAGGGAGTGAAGCCAGTTTATTTTTAAAAAGTGTTACGAGTATTATATGTTGCAACAAGACTTTTCACAAACCGCTCGGCCAATCTGACGACCTATTACAAGTTGGATTTAAAATTTTATGATAGTAGCGTAATTAAGGCGTTAACTTCAGCTTTAAATATCGAACAGATCAAAATGGCTAATGAACATTGCGAAGAAATATGCCGTGGAAAATATTGTGCAGCTTGCTCAAGTACAAAATTAACATTTTTTCTTATGGAAAAATTACTACCTTCATTTATCATAATTTCCACGATCTTCTTCAAACGGTCTTCAGACCTCCTACCAAGTTATTACAAAGCCCTGGAGGGCCTTACCACCTCTGGCATCTGCGGCGGTCTGGATGCTGCTCCATTTCAGCCCGTTCGCGAGGACTTCGATTCTATCGCACCGAATCCTAGCTCCGCAGTCGCTGTCCTTGTAGTGGGCAGTGACGATGGTGACAGCATCTTGGTTTCCATTCTGAAAATAGATCGGTGTTATAATCTGCACAAGATAAATCGAATCCCGCTTCTGATGATAGATTAAGTAGACTAGAAGGTAGTTCAAATAAAAGAAACGATAAAATCAGACTCAATTGTTTAATCCATAGAATTGAGCCCCAATTTCTTTAGATTTCTAAGCTACATTCTACTAGGACTTCGGAACGACCACTGCTGAGAAGAAATCCCGAAAGAAACTCATTAAAACAGTATTGGTCCCTAACGTGACATGGGCTATATTCTTTACCACAAAAGGGCCACTAGTATTTCACAGAAATCCACACAACATAAAACATGAAATATCATTTAAACACAAAGAAATATTCATATGACAAAGCAACAGTATAACAATAGGTATAAATTTCAATTACATCTAATACTTATCTTTATCTCTGAACACCACCAGCGCCGAATTCAAAGTGAACCGGAAAATTAACCGTCAATGCTTTATAAACTGTCTACCGCACCACAAAGTATCGATTTTTCAAAATCATCAATACAACTACTATTAACATCAAACTGTTATATTATGCAAAACTTACTAAATTATTAATTTGGTATTTACAAATTAAAAGTTATCAAAGCTTTAATTCAATACATTTATCATTTTTCAATATGAATCAAATAGGAAGTTATAAAATTACACATCTGTGGCGCCATGACGCCTTCCGATAATAATAGCAACCAACACTAGTTATAATTAACTAAAATCAGAGTATTTATATTAAAATAAACTAAAAATTACCAAAAATATTACACTAAAAGTTTAAATATCTAACAAGCTCATATGTTTCTTCGCTAACTATTGGGATTTTTATTTCTATAATGAGATACCGTTTTTGGACCTTTGCGAACACCTTTATCATTTTATATAAGTCCCGAACATTTCCCTTTTCAACTGCTATTTTAAGATCACCCTGTAGCTGATTCGATATGAAGTTTATTTGTTCTTCAAGCTGCTCTATTGATAACAGATGAGTGTCGAAACGACCGTGTGTAATATCGGTGATAGTATTGATAAGGGAGTCCTGCGTCCGTCGCAAATGCTCGAGTATGATGTTGCCTGCCAGAGCTGAAGATGTAAAATAGACACCGTTGTTGACATTCGAACGGAGTTGATTGATCTCTGATGTAGCTTCGTTTAAATGCTCTTTAATAAGTGTAAACTGCTTATTCATTACGTCTTCGTTTCGTTTTACGATGTTATATTCGGCTTCGACGATGATAGTTTGATTTTTTATAAGCTGCTGGAGATGATTGTCATTGTAGGTTAATTTTTCTATGTCCTTGGCGTATTGCTGAGCAAAATTGTCATCTAATACTCCAAATAGATAGTTAGCTACGCTTCCGACACCGTTTATCAAACCTCTTTTTCTCACGTTTATTGCTGGGTGTAAAAAGCATCTGATTGTAATGCTCTATTTCCGTCAATTCATGCATTAGCTGATCTGATATCCTTCTATACGGAGAGTTGTTTTCCATCGACCTGCCCATCTTTGCCAAGTTTTTAATATAAACTTCCATGTCTTCAATCGCTTGAAAATAATTCGTTAAATTGTAATAAACAACTAGTCTCCATTCGTCCCTAATATATTGTAGACTTGAAATCCTATCGAAATATAAGGCATTGCTGTTGTTTAAAGGAGTTATGGAGCCGCTGAATGCTATATTATTTTGCGTTGTTGGGGATATGAACATGCTAAATAGAAGTAATGCTAGAGTAAGGAAATTAAAGAAAAGTTTAGGCTTTCGCCTGGTCCTTACAGTGACCGAAGGTTGATCAACAATGCTTTGCTTAGGCGGTGAGTTATCAACGGAGGCTGTCTGTATAGGTAATTTTATAAGCTTTGTGATAGGACGCTTCAGAGTGCTGCTTTGTGTTTTGATAGTGACTACACGGACGAATCCATCCTTGCCCGGGTGCACCTCAAGGATTCTACCCATTGCCCATTTCCTGGGGGTAAGTTGTCCTCTTTTATCAAAACTACATCGTTCTTTTCTAAGTTACTCTTAGATTGCTGCCATTTAGACCGCTCTTGTAGATGCTGAAGGTAGTCGGCTGACCAAAGTTTCCAAAATTGCTTATTCATACTTTGGACGAGTTGCCAACGCGCTGGTAAGCTAATATTATCTGGATCCGTTTGAGGTCTGGATAATAAAGAGTCGCCTATCAAGAAGTGTCCTGGAGTTAAGTAAGAGTCTTCAGGATTCTCTGTCAATGGGTAGAGAGGACGGGAGTTTAGACAAGCTTCTATCTGGTGAAGTAAAGTTGTAAATTCTTCAAATGTGAGCTTCTGCTCGCCTAATACACGCTTCAAATGTCGTTTAAGGCTCTTTACTGCCGATTCCCAGATTCCTCCGGCGCTAGCCCACGCGGGAATATTAAACGACCACGGAATGTTAAAGTCGCTGATGTTGCTGAAGAAGTCCCGATTTATCGTTCTAATGATTTCTCGGTATTCTTTATCTAATATACGTTTGGCTCCTATGAAATTCGTTCCATTGTCGCTGTACATACGACGAGGTGTCCCTCTCCGTGCACAAAAACGACGAAAAGCTGCTAGAAATGCTGGAGTGCTCAAATCTGTCACCAATTCAAGGTGGACCGCTTTTGTGGCTAAACAGATAAAGACTGCTACATATCCTTTAAACGTCCTCACACCTCGGCCCTTGTTCAATTTAAGATAAAAGTGTCCCGTAAAATCAACTCCTGTGTTCGAAAATGGACGTGAAGGGGTAACTCTTGCGCGGGGTAAATCAGCCATGATCTGCTGTTGCTTTTCAGTGCTAAAGCGTCGACATTTTACACAAAGACGCAGTTGGCGCTTGACTGTTCTCATGCCGCTTAGAATCCAATACTTTTCTCTTATGAACGAGAGGGTGAGGCGTGGGCCTCCATGTAATGTGGTGGTGTGTGCTTGTGCTATAATGAGATCTGTAAACCGACTGTGGCTGCTCAGAATCACTGGATGTTTTGTCATGCTGCTTATGTTGGCATAGGTGAGGCGACCTCCTACTCTAAGTATCCCTTCATCATCTAAATAGGGGTGAAGGTTAGCTAGCTTGCTGTTTGAGCTGACGTGACTCTTATTTTTTATATCTAAAAGATCGTTTGCTAATTCATTTGCTTGTACATGTTTTATTATAAGGTTATACGATTTGTTTAGTTCGTCAGCTGATAGAAATGTGTCATGTTCCTTGGCCTCGTGACGTAATGCTGCCTTGAAACGTAATATCCAACATAATATTTTTACGGCTCGAGTGATGGAACTATTGTTTTGTAGCAGGTTATCAATGAAACTTGAGCCTGGCTGTTGTAAGGCTGAGTTTACACTGGCCCTTTTAACTTCTAATTGTGGTGTGCTATAAGTTTGATTTTTGTAGTTGTTGGGATCAAAACTTAATAAAGATTCTGGGCCGTTCCACCAAAGATTGAATGTTTTTAGCTTAGGGGCTGTTATACCACGGGTGGCACAGTCTGCTGCATTTTCTTCAGATCGAACATGATTCCATTTAGCTGCTGGTATGATTTCGGTTATCTGAAGAACCCGATTTGCTACGAACTGCTTCCATCGATTGACATCGCCGTGAAGCCAACCCAAAACCACTGTAGAGTCAGTCCACGCGAATATTTCACAATCGCTAAAAGATGATTTTATGCTTTTTATCAACTGTGCTAATAGTAATGCGCCACAAAGTTCTAATCGTGGCAACGAAACCTTTTTCTTCAATGGAGCTAATTTTGTCTTTGCTATTACGAGTCTCGATGTGCACTCGCCTTTATCGTCGCGTGCTACTAAGTACACGGCGCACGCGTAAGCTTTTTCCGATGCATCGCTATATCCATGTAGTTGATATTTTAAAGAAATATTTCCTAAATATCTCGGGATGACAAACTGACTTATGTTGGAGAGATCTTGCTGAAGCTGTGTCCATTCACCTTGGATATCTAAGGGAATGGCATCATCCCAGCCAATATTTAAAGACCAGGTTTTTTGAAAAAGAAATTTAGCTCTGATAGTAAGTGGAGAAAGCCATCCTAATGGATCGAAAGTTTTAGAGATGGCGGAAAGAAGCTGACGTTTGGAGTTACAATTTTTGTGGAATCTACAGCGTATGAAAAGCTAAATGAATCGGTGGTAGGTGTCCACCGCAATGCACCTAATGTTTTCCTAGACTCTGGATGTTTAAAGTCAAAGGGTTTGTCTAGCTGCTCAGATGATAAATCTTTTAATAGTTGGGGATCGTTGGCGGACCATTTTCGTAAATTCATGCCCGCATCGCTTAATATTTCAATCAACTGCCTCTGTAGCTCCCTAGCTATTGTGATTGTATCCCCACCGCAAATTATATCATCCATGTAACAGTTATTTTTTAATGCTGAAGCTGCAAGTGGATATTTTGTTGCGTTATCCTCCGCAATCTGTCGCAATGTTCTCATGGCTAAGAATGGCGCTGCTTTTGTCCCATATACGACAGTTGTTAAAAGATATTCCTGGAGCGGTTCGCTTGGATGCTGTCTCCAGATGATAGTTTGAAGGCGCTGATCGCTTTCTCGAATTAAGATTTGTCAAAACATCATTTGTATGTCCGAACTAAAAACATATTTAAACTTTCTCCAGTTTATTATTAATGTTTGAA
This sequence comes from Ephestia elutella, assembly GCA_018467065.1. Classification (NCBI taxonomy): domain Eukaryota; kingdom Metazoa; phylum Arthropoda; class Insecta; order Lepidoptera; family Pyralidae; genus Ephestia; species Ephestia elutella. Next base: position 10,938,476 of record CM031575.1, read on the forward strand.
GATTTTGTTGAAGATTGGGACCACATTCCATAAGATCATTGAGGCTCAATCCAGTGCTCGTCTTTGAGGCTGCGTTGAAAACTACACGTAATTTGGTGCTGGTAGATTCTGCTTTTATTACTCCATGATGCGGCAGAAAACATTTAGGGAGCTTCGCTGGGTTTTACTTGTCGCATATGATTGAGCTGTATGAATTCGTTCATAAATTGCTTGTAGCTGTCGGAAAAAGCTGGATTCCTGTTTAGCTTACCCTCTAGTTGTCTAAATTGTGCTATTGCTTTTGTTTTGGAAGAGCCAAGTAGTTCTTCGTAATTCTTTTTCATTGGCAGCGCTACTTCATATCTACCATTATCCAAGCGTCTGGTGGTAGCTTGATAATGCTCCTCACAATATTGATCTGCTTCCGAAAGCTCGGGTGCTGTGTTCTTAATTTTACACTCTCCTATTGCTTTTGTATCCAACTACTGGGAGAAGACAATCGTACTGAAACACAATATTTCATTTAATTAATATCAGTACTACTGATATTAATTAAATGAAATATTGTGTTTGTGAGTAATCTACTGGACGGAAATGGATGAAATTTGGTACATGAGTATTTAATTTCATTCCCAAGCGAGCGAAGCCCCGGGCCGTAGCTAAAAATATAAATATTTAAAACTAACGCCCCGCCCCGGTTTCGCTGGGAAGGTACATACATAAATAGTAGCCTATATCACTTAGGTATAATGTAGCTTTCTATTTGAAATCGGTTCAGTAGATCTGAAGATTGCCCCCAACAAACAAACTCACAAACTACAAACACTTCCCCTTTATGTATTTGTGTGATTAATTTTTACAACGCCAGATTAGTCCATTACTTTTTGCCTAGAACTTTTCCTATTGTATTTATGAAAGAGAAAGATGACAGTTTCTTGATGGTTGGTGTTCAACCACTCCTCAATTTTCGCGCAGCTTTTTATTGCGCTGCACTTAACTGTGGAATAAGCTTTTCTCAGCGGTGTTCCCGAATAGGTTCGACATTGCAACGCATCAGCGACCTATTTGGGGTAGTTGTTGTCTATGGACTGCGGTGGTTGCTTACCATCAGGCAACCCGCATGTTCGTTTGCCTACTATCCTGAGTTACCAGGTAACTCAAAACCCTATACGGGTCTCGGGGAATTGGGTGAAATGGTCCCAGCATAGGTGGACTGATCACCCGTCTGGTGCTCGCGCTGGCGTCCCCATATAGTAAATAATACTATCCTAATTAATATTATAAATGCAAAAGCGAGTTTGTTTGTTCACGCTTCATTTGCTGAACCAATCTTCCTGAAATTTGAATTTGAGAAGGACATAGGGTACCTTTCATCCCGGGAAAAAGCACTGTTCCCATGGGAAATTCACGCGGGCGAAGCCGCAGGCAAAAGCTATTTCTATATTTAAAAAAAAAAGTTCTCACCAGCGGGCGCCTCAGCGACCTCTAGCGGCTTGAGGCCGAGCTTGGCGCGCAGACGATTGGTTTCTTCCACGGACATGCTCTCCTGTGCCGCGCCGCCCGCCGCCGGCGAAGGAGAGCGGCGTTTGCTTCTGTCGCTGCTACATCAAACATGAAAGATGACAGTTCTCACCAGCAGGCGCCTCAGCGACCTCTAGCGGCTTGAGGCCGAGCTTGGCGCGCAGACGATTGGTCTCCTCCACGGACATGCTCTCCTGCGCAGCGCCGCCCGCCGCCGGCGCCGGCGACGGGGAGCGGCGTTTACTTCTGTCGCTGCTATATCAAACATAGCTTTTAAACATTTGCAACATTCAGAAGCAATTTAATAATAAAAAGGGATGGAAGTGTGTAACAGAAAGCTGCGGTAGGGCGTGCTATTTGATTTGAAAAATAAAAGCGCATGCGGTGATATTTATTTATAGGCTTATTAACTATGCAGTAGCGGATTTAGGGAGGGGCACGTACCTCTCCCGACTGTTTTTTTGTGTACCTACCTATTGTAGAGATTCCATAACAGTGCATATCAAATTAAGAAATAATATACACCCCCAGACTGTTTTTTGAGCACCTACTCAAGGCGGGCAGCAACAGCATTGCCCTGGATGTCAATTTGTTGTACCCCCCCCCCACATCCTGAATCCGCCCTAGACTGGGTGGGACGTCAGGTATTATGAATCGTTAGTTTGAGAACATGATATTTTCATTAGATCATCAGGTATCATCTAATAATAACTGACGTCTACTGTATCTTCTGCTGTCTCGTTAATTTATAGTATTTGACATCCTATATATTTTTTTAATCTAGCTAATAGGTGTTTTGTCGTTTATGTGTTCATTATAATGCGTAGGTATTCAAAATTATAACAATTTTTTGAACTGCTTAATTGATTTTTTGTACAATTTCTTTTGTAAGCAGTCTTTATAAATAAAATCTTCTGTATAGATTAAAATTTCTGTGAAATGGCCTTGAAAAGGCCCTTTGTTTCTTAGTTAACTTTTTACTCTTAAAAAGTTCAATCTTACCTGTGTGAAGGTTCATCTCGAACTCGTAACTCGCGCGCGCGCCGGTCTCGCTCGCTCGCAGGACTGCGGCTGCGTGTAGCGCCATCATCGTACGTTAAGTGCGAGTCCACTGGCACTTCTTCAACTGCAACAATAAAAAAATAATTACCATTCCTAAGTCTTATCACTTATCTACATCTATACTAATGTAATATTTTTAAAAGATTTGTATTTTTGAATGTTTCTAAAAACTACTGACCAATTTGAAAAATTAGGATCTTGAGAAAATAAATAATATTGAATAAGAATATCTCGATCAAAAGTAGTAAAAACAAATATTTTTTTATAAACCATAATATATATTCATGATAGATAGATAATTTGTTTATTGTTATCAAAAAGACACACACGTTACAATTACACTAATAAGAGAAATACAAACAACAGTATGACAAAAAATTAATTAATAAATGAAAAGAAGAAAATTAAACATGTGTGCCGCAGCGACAGCAATAGGTTTAGGCTCAGCAATATGTTTGCTATCAGAACAAACCACTGATTTTCAGCCTCCACCTCGGGTACACAGGGACGCATGTAACAATATCATCTGTGTTGTAGATGCATGTTGCATCACAATGTCTCATTTTGTATTATTTTGATTTAGTAAGATCTTATTATAATTATATTCAGGGGGTCAGGGTCCGATTCATAAGATAGGCTAAGAAGTATCCTAAACTTCCCATGGGAGTGAACCTGTGGCACACAGCACTGGGGGACAGCTAGCTGGTTTTAATGTGTATTTCAATCAAAAAGGTGGGGCTGAGGTACGATGCAACTTATCATCAAACTTTCTTAAGGCAAGCTTGTACCCCAGCTTGCCTTAAGAAAGGATTAAGGAAGGAGACATTCAAAATAATTATAATTTTTCATGAAGCTTACCTAATTACAGTTAAATTACGAAGTGGAAAAAATACAGGATATAGATAATGATCTTTATTAAGGTTTTAACTGTGTACTTTTTATTAAAAGACATATTTTCCGCTTAATTAATTCATAGACACCTAAAATTTAGAGAAAATTTCAGCATTAATTGATAGACAACTAAAATTTAGAGATAATTTCAGCTTTCAAGTCATGAAACTTTAAATTTTCAACGATAATATATATATATTTTTTATATAATTAGTTAATATATGCTATATTTAAGTTTTAACCAAGCACTTTTGTTTTTAGACTAATATTTTTAAAGATATTTGAGAAATAGTTGCTAAATCGGATCTGTTTAATCCTGCCAAAGAAAGTAAACTTCATTTATTCTTAATTGTCCTATTATGTAAGAAATCTTCACAGTACTTTTTGTTAAATTTTGTTGAAAATAAATCAAATATTAGTTCAAACCTTCAAACCTTACCATTCCAAAGTAAAACATTTATTAACCACGAAAGAAATTTCCTAAAAAAGTCTATTTTAATTTATATTGTTGTAAAATCATAAAAAGACATGGTAAGATTGTTTACATAACAGGACAATTATGAATAAACGGACTTTAGAACATTAGGTTGTGCAAGAAATTATCTTATTGCAACGCGCACACGCCGTGGTTAAGCGTATATTAATTTTATATTTTGTAGCTCACGTCATACCTGGTCTTTGAAGTTTCTATTGTTTATTGTAGTTTAAGCACATAATTAATATAAGTACGCAATATGGCACACCCCCCGACCTTCTCCCCCGTTCTTGTGTAATGGGACGTTATGACTATGAAAACGCACACATTGACGTGTTACTGACGTGTTCACGGATATACAGTTTCATTGGTAGTAGTAGGTATATTTGACGCCCCGTTTCTATGAAGCGCCCGCCCTGTGGTTTAAGTGAAGTCAATCCACATCCAGTAAATGTTTATCTTAATTCTTCAATCACGGCATTTTAGATAACAATTGTTTAACAATAGACGCAATACCATGCAGTCTCTTTGTTGTTGAAGGATTAATCACCACTTGAGGATAAAATAGAGGACTTGACAACGCATGAGAATTGTTCAAAATATGCAATATTATGATAGAATTAAACTTGTTTTGTGACTCTTCAGCATGAGTTCATTCTCCGGAGTCAATTTAGTAGAGATCAGACTTTTTGAAAAAGTCCTTTTACTATGTGTGATGTCATAAGAATGTACGTACATTTAGTAAGGGGCCGTTTTTGTATCATCCAAACATTGCTCAAAAATGTGAATTGTTTTTTGTTATATCATGGGAAATACTTTGGTTTCTGATGTAATTATTTCTTTCACAAGGAAATCTATTTTTTTGAGATTTCTCAAAGAGGCATTAAATTAAAATGTTAGTTGAAAAAAATGAACAATTAATCAGTATCATATTTCTTAGAATAAAATCTGGTATCTGTTATGGTATGGTTCATGTATCCCCATGAACCATACCATAACAGATAATTTTAAAAATAACAGAAATGAAAAAACTTTAGGAAATGTTCAATCAAGGACATTTTTTACAAGTATGTAGTTCTGTGTTGTTAGTTTGTGTGTATTCAAATCTTGCATGATAGATTTAGATTTGATTCATTTGTCTTAACAAGGTCTCTGGCTAGTTTTTAGGGATCCGTACCTCAAAAGGCAAAAACGGAACCCTTATAAGATCAATTTGATATCCGTCTGTCTGTCACTTTTTTTCTCAGGAACGCTTAAAGGTATTAATTTGAAATTAATATTGAATACTCAAGTCCACAGTCTCTTTCACAAAATTATATGTCAATGCAATCAGGAATTATTACCGTAAATGTTGCGATTTTTTGCATTTTAGACAGCAATCAAAACTTATGGGGTACTTCCAGTTGGAAATTCGGCAAAAAGAAAGTTCTAACAGTACTTGTACAGGAATAAATCTGAAAGTTGTAAATATGTTGTTGAAAGTTTACAAATAATTGTTACAAATTTATTTTTGCGCTCGTCGCAGTATGAATCTTAGGGATCGAACTGCAAAGTTAAGTTTGTTTTTGAAACTTGTTGGTCTTTTAGTTAGAGCTATAATGTGAGATGTTTTGGGTGTACGGAACCCTCAGTGCGCAAGTTTGACTCGCACATGGTCAGTTTTTTTAAAATCAGTAAATGTTTCCTGGCACCAAATCTATATTATGAAAATGCTTGCATTATAAAATATAAAGGGATCATTGATTGATTTTTTAGGTTTTGAACATAAAACATACTTGACAAACAGTAAATGTCCTATTTTAATTAAACTGTAGTCATAACAATATCCCAACTCTACTGAATAATTAGAAAGCAGTTTAATACTCCAAGCCGCATGGCTAAAAAAGACAACGAACAATGGCCACAGTGCTGGATCGGGTACTTGTGGATTGAAGGATTAATGAACTTCCTCAGTAACAATTTGAAACACATTACACAGTACCTATGTACCTTTCAAATTAATGTTAATAATCAAATACTGCAGGTTGTAGAAGTGGAGCACTACCCGATTGACTTTCAAAGTTTTAAATTTCCATTTAGAAATAACCTGTTTGGAATAAGTTCTCCTTGAGTTTTGCTTATGTAGGTACTTAGTTTTCAGACATTTTACCTTACCCACCTGTTAACTTCAGCGCTGAGCAATCGGAGCCCACTCAGATGCCACCTTACTCTGAAATAACGAGCAAACTATGCCATTATCTTGTCAAAAGTAATAATCACCAGCACTCATGATGTTTTCAGGATAAAACTCTGATAAACATAAAAAAATGATTGTGATAAACATAAGTACAACCGTATCTAACCGAATAAGGTTTATACAAAACTAATAAAACGACATAGGTACCTGAACCTATCATGAATGCTCGGTGTAAAAATAACAAAACTAATACTAACCGTCAGGAGAGCGATCTCTTTTGCGATCTTTGTGTTTCCTGTGTCTTTTTCTTTCCCGTTCTTCGCCTTCCAAAGGCGATCGAGAACGACTACGGTGCTTCTTCTTTTTGGACTCCTTCTTATGTTTCTTTGACCCCATATTCTAACGAATCTTTATTATTTCTCAAAGCGTTATGAGGAAAGGAAATTACAATTCTATATCGGACGGCGAATTAAACAAACTTGCAAAAACAAACACGTTGCAAGTTGCGACGCTTTCTTGCTTTTATTTCATTTTTGGCATCGCCATTTTGATTTAAATCTTATGACATCAGACTGACATTGACACTTGTTTTTTTTTAACCGCAAAGATCACACACATCATCGTCACACTCAGAAAATAGTTTTCTAAAAAGTTGGAATTCATAAAAAAATCCATGCTGAAAAGCTGCAAAATGTTTTTTTTTCTAGCCTATTGAAGTGTACTTGTCATCTCGCCATCTCGTTCGCGGTCTACCTAGGTCTAGTCGGACCCATCTTTTGGGCGGCATGCGGTAAACATGTCCAGCCCAGTTCCACTTTAGCTTGGCTGACTTGGCGTCTACGTCTTCAATTCGAGTTCTGGAGCGCAGGTCGGTGTTTCTTATTTTGTCTATGCGACGTACACCTAATATACTGCGCTCCATAGCTCATTGGCAGACCTTGAGCCTGGACTTTTGATCTTCGGTTAGTGACCAAGTCTGCGCACCATAGGCACAGAATTAATATAAGTACTACGTACAGAAAGGTAGCTCCCTGCCTCTCCCGCAATATGGCGTACCCCGCACTTCTACCCCGTTCGTTTGAATCGAGGAACACTATGAAACAGGGTTAGCAGCTGCGAAGCGTATCTCAAGCTACTCTTACGTTTCGATTTTGTAGATAGAGAGAAACATAGTTTCATTGAAATTAATTATGGTAAGGTACTGCGCAGTTAACCGTTGTTTATCTAATACAAACCAAGCAGGACGTAAATTTTGTAAATTTCCGAAGGATGAATACGTAAGCAAAGTAATTATTGTCACTTTCAACATACAACATTGTCGCGGCGTCTTTTTGTACAATATATTTTTATAAGTTTTCTATGTAGGTTTTGTATTGTATTTATTTGTTAGTTGACTCGACTACGGCGAAACCCCAAAGGGGTTATGTGTTCCACGGCTATGTGTTTATATAAAGCAAACTTAATTTTTATTTTAAGCCTCTCTCAAAATATATAAGCAGGTAATTAACTACATAAGATAAAACAATTTCAAATCTTACAGTATTGAAAGATATAAGTATTCATAATTAAACTATTCATGGCACGTAGTGACTATTTATTAATCTGTGTCATAGGAATAAATAATTTTGCGGTGGCGACCCTAGTTGTTTTACGCACACATTGACGTGTTCACGGATGTACAGTTTCACTTGTAGTAGTAGTAGGTATATTTGACGCCCCGTTTCTATGAAGCACCCGCCCTGTGCCATAGGTAAGAATGGGCAGAATGCACATGTCGAGGAGTTTGCGCTTGAGACAGAGTGGAAGGTTTCCCTTCATTAGCGCTTACATCGACCAGTAGCTCTTCCAGGCGTTTTCGATGCGTCGATCGATTTCTTTGCCTTGCCTGTTGCCGAAGGTTGCTAACTGGCCTATGTAGATATATTCCTCGACATATTCTAATTCCTGCCCATTTACCTCGATCTTAGATTTGGTGCTGTTTGTCATTATTTTGGTCTTTGACCTGTTCATCTCAAGTCCAGCCTCAAAGCTCCGCAAGTACGACCATGTATCTCCCTATCGTTCTCAGCTTAACTGGTTACCGATTCGTCAACGCCGCGATCTACTATCCTAAATTCCCTCTTTTCAATTCTTTTCGAACCCACTACTCCTTCGTATCTCAAATCTAACTTCCAATTTCTGTATGATTCCCATAGTCAAAATATTCGTTCATCTAATAAACTTCGTCTTCGTATACCTACTCACCGGAGTGTGTTCTTTAAACACTCATTTACCGTTCAAGCATCTAACATCTGGAACTCTCTACCAATGAGGGATTTTCCGAGACCCAAATTAAAATAAAAAATTGTTCCAGATGAATTCATAGGTGGCGCTTAGTAAAAGGCGAGACCATTCAAAAAGCAAAAATACACGGTATTGCGACTCGGCTTTCAATAAAACGCCATCTGTTGAGACTTTTTTATACTGATTTTTTTTCTTAATTTAGCTGTCAGAAAAATCGCTCATTGATATCAGGAAGGCTCAAACTCGCTTAACTTTTAAAAATAAAGTTCGCGCTCATTATTAAATGTCTGTCAGATAGTTGATAAGTATTTAAGTAGTCTATGTATGGTTACAATATTAGATATATGTAACTTTAAATGTAATTTATGTCTTGTTATTTATATATTATGTAAATTACGTGTACCGTATTTATGTTAACTCTTAATACTTCTTTTCAATCAAACTTTTTGCACTACCTGCTACACGTTACTGTTTCTACATCACCCAGTTGGTTGACTGGTAGAAAAAGCCCCAGGCTTTAAGTCTGCCTTTTACTTTTGTAATAAAGTTAAATAAATAAATAAATAAAGCTCGCCGAGCTCAGATCTTCCATCAGCTGCCGTTTGGGAAAAGAAAACAATGTCGTCAGCATAACGGAGGTTCGATAACTTCTGTCCGCCGATGTCAATGCCCACTGTCACAAATGAATCATCAGCCAGCTTTCGGAATATTACATCAAGACAACTCGTGAGTGGAGTTACCTAGCGGGTCGCCCTGTTTGACCCCTCGTTCTATGGGTAATGCCTTATCAATGTCTGTGTCCAGGTTTTTGAAGCTTAATAGAAGCTGTGCTATTGCGATATATATTTTGTAGTATTTGAATATAAGTATTATCAATGTTTTGGTTTTTTTTTATTTATTTTTTTTATGTTACCGTTAATTTGCGTAAATCAGTGAGGGTGCAGATTAACGGCGTATTTTGCATATTATCTGGCTGTTAAATAAGTTAAAGTGAAAAAATAAAATAAAAGAGTCCCTACATTAACTAGATAATCTGCAGACTTCCTAGGTAATCTGCAAAGTAACGACTATGCATACGGTAAATTCCATAAAACAGGCTGCCCTCAAGTCTTTCCGAGTGGTCTTAAAAAAATAACCTGAACTTAACTTCTTTTCTGCCCTCAAAGTCTTTCTCTATTCCGCCCTCAAAGTCTTTCTGGGCGGTTATAAAAAAAATAACCTAAACCTACTACTATATAATCTTAACATTTTTTGAAACTTTGGACCAATCGCGCCTAAACCGCGCGGGAGGAGCGGGCGAGCGAAACAAAAGTATTTCGTTCACTGTCTTCTGCAATTTAACGATGTACCATTCGTTACTGTGCAGACTAACTAGGTAAAGTGCAAATAAGAGCTTTTTTATTCAAATTTTACACTTTAACGAATTGTATCAGAGCATCTGCAGATTACCTAGTTAATGTGCACATTAACGTATTATGCGCTGTAACGGTAACATATATAATTTACCGAGGGCGAAGCCGCGGGCAAATGCTAGTATTTTTAACCTAGTCCGGTTTTTCTTGGTTATGATGGGTGATCCCCATATCGTGTTAGTCTGCTTAGCTTACAAAAAAGTGTGTCATTACATACAATGAGAAGATATGTCCTCAAACTAATGACTCTAATTTCAAAAAATAATGAGATATGCGTGACATACGGATAGGAAAAGATCATCCTTTTGTATTAAGTAGGAACTTCGTTCTTAATAATATCTCGATGCTTATTTATAATTAAGTACCTACTTATCTAAAATTGGTAAGCATAAGAATGGAACGGATTATGTACTTTTTGCCAAATGCATTTAGAACTAAGCACAGATAAGTAGGTATATAAAAGGAGGACGTAATGTAAGTTGTTAATAGTAAATCAGCTCTTCATCAAAATGACGGTCAGTACAATTTTATTTTAACTATTTTATTTAAAGCATATGGATACAATATCCTTACGGACTTAAAGTATTAATCCGGCTCGAAGGACCAATGTTCGGGTTGCCGAAACTAAGATGATGATAAATGATAAACTTGTTAAACTGATAAAAGTATATTGGAAAAAGTAACACAACAATTAATACAAATTCGATGATCAATCAATACAATATGATAAAACTGTAACTGATATGTTTCGTACATAGAAAAACAAGTATGAGGGCCTTTATAGGGCCAATAGAACCAAAACCACTTTTTTTAGAATACTTGTCTGTATGTTTGTACGTGCATCACGCAAAAACTACTGGACTAAATTTGATGCGGTTTTCACTGTTGTATTAGTATTGTATAAAACGAGTAACGCGCGGCGCTCTTGATGACCGATTGCGAACTGAGTTGGAACCGAGTTTATAATTAAATAGAATTACTAAGTTATGTGAAAATGCTGACACTGTACGAAGCTTGCTCGTACACTGTTTATTTTAAAAATTTATGATCCACAGAGAACAATCCTGCTTTTTGTTGTAATCGGCATAGCAGCCTCTGTGGTTTCAGCAAGTCGAGAAATTCGTTCGCTAGGTGAGTAATGAATTAGTGAAAACAAACACAAATTTTAATATTTGCTTACACTAGGAATCGAACCAGAAGTGTGGTGTGGCCACTACGCGACGGAGGTCGACAAATTCGATAATATATTTTCTAAATGCATATTTTGAACCCAATCTGCAATTAATGATAATTTTCAGGTGGTTGGCAAGGTAGCGGAGGCTATGGAGGCTTTTCTGGCTTCGGTTCCACGCGATCTCAGGGAGGATGGGATGCGGGTCTTGGACGCTCAGGCGGCTTCGGCGGCAGCGGAGCTTGGGGCGGTTCTTTGGGTGCTGGACGAAGTGGCGGTGGAAGTCTCTCCAGGAGCAATGGTTGGGCCTCAAACGGAATCAGCAGCAATAACTTCCGTTCGAATCCCGGGTGGGACTCGGGCTCCAATGGATGGGACAACGGCGTTAGTAGTCGTTCAAACTGCTGGTAGTTCCCGTGGAAGAGATACATTGGAAATGAAGACCTTGGCTCAAATGAAGGATAAGAATTATATTTTTTAATAAGCATACAAATAAAAAAGCAGCTGCATATTTCATTTGTTTAATTTGTTTTGTATTAACTCGGCAGATAAAAAGTAATACTATTTATTCTGTTGTTATATTATAAGTAATATGATATGTTAGAGATATTTGGGAACCGAAAAAAAATTACGATAAACACAGACATTTTCAAGACTCTACTTTAACAAAGGCTTTTTCAGTATAATATTGGTAGGTATTGCATTATTATTTTCTGAATAAACCTATATTAAAGAAGCGGCAAACTATTAAGTTGATTGGTTTGTTTTCATAAGCGACACAGAAAGGGCGGAGATAATGATATCACACCCTCAATAGCTTAATTAAAGTAAGTGGGTAATATCAACTCTATTTAAAGTAGCAGTTGTTGAAAACTGGGCTAGGGTAGTATTCCATACTATTGTCTAGATACTATACTTGTGCCTTTACTATCTTTTGCCCTTACCACAGAATACTTACATAATAGTACAAGACCTTACTTACCAAAGTAGGTACTTACCATAGACATATCTATCTACAAATATAATTGTTAATCATGCATGCTGTTTATGTCTCTTTTAGGTTTCATAATTTAGGGCAGTTTAAGGCCTTAAGAATTCTGTTGAATACACCTCATTGCCTACCTATGTGTATCGCGAATTACCTAAATTGAGCCTACAGTTTTAAAATGACTCCTGAATATAATAATCGAACCGTAAATGGTCCACTTGTCTGGAATATCAACAAATTTTGGATACCCATGCATGTAATTAATGGTCTCACATTCTTTATTTATTTATTAATTGTAATTGTACACAACAAATACATAGAAGAGAAATATAAAATTTTGTAAAACTAGTACAAAGGTATTTTTTATAGAAATTCTTTTGCATTTTTTAAGGTTTCAGTCATTTTCTAATTCTCCTAAGTATAGAGTTTAAACGCAACACGGAAAAATAGTAAACATATCGTCTGCAAATTAAATATTGAAGAACCAATCACTTTAATTGAAGTAAGATTTAAGAAGCAGGTTTAATCGGTTTCAGTCAATGGAAAGTCGACCTCAACCTGTGCCTCACATACGCAGGAAAAATGGCTCTAACTCGTAAAGTGTGTAAATATTATGTATGTACCTTACCTATATCCTACTAGTCGATAGCACCTTAGGGTACCATTTATCCCGAAATTGCCACGGTTCACTCCCGTGAGAATTCCGGGATAAAAAGCCTCACTTTTTCAGGGTAACAGAAAAGAAATGATATTCGACGAATGTTTGGCAAGTTTGATCGCTAGGATTATAAAAACGACAGGGTTAAGTACAGACCCGGAATGCAATCATGTAACGTGGTGGGCAAATATGGCAACAGTGGCCTTTGTGATCTGTTTCTCCCTGCAAACCGTAGCCTTAGTGACTGCAAAGGAAAGTGCAAGGCTATTTGATTGCTTCAGTGTTCTTAGTTTCTGCTCCATGGGAATGCTCAAGTTATTTTCTCTGCGAATTTATCGAAAAAGATGGCTGCACCTTTTAGCCCAAATGAGAACGTTAGAAAATAAACATGTTGGTCACAAGGAAATACCCGAAGAAGAGTACGAATCGGATGACGATACCCTTGATTTGACAACTTTTGTTCAAAACTATACAGAACAATTTGGATCTACTTCAACCTTACTATCACAAGTTTACAGGTCGACGGCAGTAGGTTTTATTTTATCTGCATTCATAGAATACACATTTCTTAAAATAACTGGGGGTGGATCTCCGGACTACCCACATATTTTGCCTTGTTGGGCTCCCTTTGAACAGATCCACATACTAATTTATTTGTTAACAATTTTCATGGAATTCTTTGCTGCAATTTACTGCGTAGCTGTGCATTTAGCTTTTGATCGCTCTGCTGCAGGAGTGATGATATTTGTCAAAGGCCAGTTTCTTTTGCTATGTCGATATTGCGAGAATATAGCGGGTAAGGGCAGAAAATGTAATATTACTAATGAAAGAGACAGGCGAGCGCTTTATCGCATCAAATACAGTCATCAAACATTATTAATTCTGATCAAGTAAGTATTGATGTTGCGTAATACCAAAATGCAGAGAAATGAATTTTATGCAGAATTTAACTCATTTTTGGTTTTCTACAGCATTAACGAAGAATTAGGAAAATTACTTAATAATATTATGGCAATATATTATTTTGAAGTCACTTTAACTTTGTGCTCAGTTGTCATACGGTTCAAAACGGTAAGCATAAATACCTACCTACTTAAGATACCTCCAATTACCTCCAATCGATTTTTCCGTATCGATGACGTTAATATTTTAATACTTATATTTGCGTAAAGTCTCTATCGGAAATCCGGTGTAGAAATTGTCGTGAAATAAATTTTTCTAGGTAATTTTTAATTTTTGCACATGACAGATAGTAATTTGGGTTATTTTCAATTAAAAAATTTGGGGATCAAAGAATTTTCAAGAAATTTACCCAATATAAATTATTTAAGGTGCCGATTGTTTCAGGAAGTGCTAAGCCTCACCGAAATATTTACCCTATTGCAATACTTGGGAGCGACCCTTACTCAGCTGTTTTTGTTCTGCTACTATGGAAATGCTGTTTGTGATGCGGTAGGTACCTGTTAACGTAATGCTAAAATGTGAAAAGGCTTAGACTTAAACTTTATCACAAGTATCAATACCTAGATCAAGGAAGACAATAGACTATCAGTTTAGCATCAAGAAGTTCTTACGGGAGCGAAGCCAGTTTAAATTTATAATTCAACTTTAAATTTCGGGAAACCCTATGCGGTAGTCCCACTTACTTACATCCTCATACGCTTTTCTATTTACATATTAAGTGAATCACATCACCAATTTTATCCAACATCTCAGAAGAGTGGAGCCTCAGCCACCGTTAGCATTCAAATCAATAAGCCAAATAAATAATTATTTCTTCTTTCTTTATATAAAATTATTTCGTTACTGACTAACAGACAACGCACAGCTACACTGGGCGTGTTGCTGAAATATGGCCTGTACGCTTCCTTAGTGGGTGTAGGGTAGGGAGGAACTAAGAGAGGATTTCTTGGAATTCCCACGGGAACAAAGTTCCGGGGATATGGTAGTAAAATCTATGTACTTTCAGAGTACAATATCACTAGGCCAGGGACCGTCGGGGTCAGCGTACTGGTGCATCAGCCCACGGGTCCGACGTCATCTGACGCTGCTGGCTATTGGCATGGTCCGACCTCAACGACTCCGGGCAGGGCCGTTCCACTTTCTAGACCTCACATCTTTTACTATGGTAAGTTTTAGAGGTCGTGTCACGTTATCTGGTACTGAAGGAGTATACATTATATTTCAGTTAAATCAATATAAAATTCTTGCAGATTGTACGAGCTGCTTACAGTTGTTACGCCGTTTTAGGAAAGTGAAGTCAAGAGCGGAAACAGCTGTCGCGTCGGGGCGGAAGGGGGGTTTACATGTTCCAATGCATGGTCTGCTTAAAATAACCACGGGAACAGTGCCGGGCTTATTTTGAGTATAGAAAAAAATATATATCGAGTTGGTCCCAGTGGGGGGTGACCCCCTGATCCCTATGACCTCCCCCTGAATCCGCCCCTGAGTCAATTAATATACCCCCTAATAGAATTTTAGCATACATACACTTAACTAGGTACCTACTCACTTTAGTAAACTTTACCCCTTTTTCTCACATAAAAAGAAACTTTTAAGAAATTATAGAAAATAAATGAGTATAAACTAACAATTTATTACCCAGTGTTTTATTTCAGCTAATCGGTTTCCTGTATTAATTTTATATGATAAAAAATATCAAGATAAATTCAATGAAAGCATTTTTTTCTAGTAAGTAGGTCGTCGTAATCAGTAAATTTTCTCCTACGATTGACTTGATAATATCACTAAAGTAACTAGTAGAGCCATTTATTTTGTGATAGGTCATGTTATTCAAAAAGTACAGTCGTTATGGTCACTAAAATTTGTTTAGGTTATGGGCCCAGTTTATCAGTTTTTTCGGCAATATATTGAATATTAATTCTACAAAAATTTGCCCAATAGTCAATAGTTGGATATTATGATAGTCCATATGATCCTATATCTAACTATCTCCAGTAGTGCGCTCGCACAACCACGCGATGACGTCGGCTTCTTGCGTTTTGTGCCATCGTACGTTGTTCCGCACGGTCTCAAAAGCGAGTTTCCGCGTTATTTCTCCAACCCCCGCTTCAGGATACTGTGTGACAAACTTTTCCATCTGCCAACAACAAAAAAAAAAACTAAGTTTGTATACTTATACGTCACATGACAAATGATACAAAACACCAGCCGTATCAAATCATTATCTCATCAATCATATAGAAGTACTTATATGTATACCTTAAAACTATTCTACTAGTAGCTCTGTGAGCTGTATACCTCGCGAGATTGCAGATCGAAGCAGACCTTTTCACACCATATGTTTTTATAAAATGTTAAAATCACGATAAAAAATTTCGAAATTTTTTTAAAAATGGCTCGACTATAGGTTTTCATATGTTTATCACCATTTCACGGGAATCGGTTGAGAAATGCGACCTCTAGAGGAGAACATATATTTATTTCTGGATTTTTGAGCATCTCAGATGCAATATTAGTACTAAAGTACTCTCATATAGAAATAAGATATGGTGAAAAAATTCCATGCGAGCAGGACTTGAACCCGCGACCAGGTCTTTATACGACCTTGCTCTTCCAACTGAGCTATCGCATTTCAATCCTGCACATCGAAAATCTTCACCATATCCAATTTATATTGAAACGCATTAGGCATGCGTAACCTGCGTAATTTGAGAACATATATTATCTAGATATACCAAAGCTTTTTTGGACAAGCGGAAACGGAGACTTCGCTCGCTTTGCTCGGTCGGTCCATTCTATTTAAGTCCTAGTTTCACAATTGGACTGTCAAAATAATGCAAAAATATGTTCGGCGAAGATAAACTTCCATTCACAACTCTAAAGTATCTACTTTTGGTTGGTTTCTCGTTTGGGTGTGGGGTCGATATACCTCTTTTAGCTGATCATCCGTATTGAAAGTACGTGAAATACTTGGGAAGAGCCGTGCCAGATACTGGTTGTCCAATGTGAACCGTTCCACCAGTTGGGGCCATTTCGCCTGGACCTCGTGCCACACTAGCGAGGTGCCAACCGGATTGCCCGCGATGTGCTGCATAACGCTGAGATAGTCCTGTCTTCGAATGTTATTCTCATCCCAGCTCAGTTTTAAGTACCTGTGATGAAATATTTAATAGTAAATTTATACGGCGAGGAAATAAGGTATTTTTAAAAGATTTACAAGTGAACAGGAGAATCGTACCTACTTTCTCCGAGTATTTTTTTACGACTACACCTGCTTACGAGATTAACTTTGAAAAAAGAAAATTCAAATTGAGATTAGTGTGTATGGCCATCCCATGGAAGTAATAAGTAGTTGTACAAAGTACTTATTACTTCCATGGGCCATCCAAGTAAATGACTGGCTGTTGACTGTCGGCTATCGGCAATGTTAATTCTTTAAAAAAAAAAATTACTCAGACGGACCTGCCCAAATGAAGTTTGTATCCAGCGTGCTTTACATATATATTTCCGCCATGTACTTTCATTCATTCGCCCATAGAGTTAGTACATATTAGCTTTATGCATTCGCTCCATGTGCTGTTCTCTGACTCAAATATTCAATCGTGTACTTTCAGCTACGTATTTTTCTTCGGCATAGGTACATTCCGAGCAGGTGTCGTATAAATGTTTTACACATTAATGCAACAAGATCTCTTAATAAAAGCTTAAACCAAAAATGATATAAAAAGAAAACTTATTGTTCTGACTTCTGCAGTATATCCGTGTCCCTCGGCGCAGCGAGCGCAGCGCGCAGCTTGGCCTGCTCCTGCGCATCCTCCTCGCGCTTGAAGATCTCCCACATCCTGTCCCACTCGTCCGAAGTGGCTGTCTTCATTCCTACATACATTCTACCGATATTATAGAGTTTATGACTATGTCTCAATTACGCAAAATCTATTGGATTATTGGAGATTGATTACCGATTTAGATGAAATTTGGTACACAGGTAGAACAAGCTAATTATTAAAAATAAAAAACACGACTGACAAGTTTTTACACAAAAAGTACATATAAACATATAAGTTATATACATTTTTGAAATCGCCTTTTAAAGCCCTTCAATTTGATACCCCACTCGATAAGATTGATCAAATTTTATTTTTTTGGTCTGCAAAAAATGGCATATGCGATAAATATATCGCATATGCCATTTTGTTTTTATGATGACGTCATATAGCCTATGTCACTCGGAGGAATGCAAGGAATCTAAAAATACCTCTCACATCAAAATCTGTTAAGCTGTTCAGGACTTATGGTGGAATAAAGAAACTTGCATATATACATGAACCCTGAAAATACATGTGGGAAATGGAACGTGATGAATGAGAGGTGGGAGTGAAAGGGATGGAAGATATAGAATTAAGATGGCGATACGCGTGGGTACTGATATAAGGTGTCCTGAGTTAAAATAAAGATTTGTCGTGCATCCTGTGGTTTCACTCCGAGCCTTCATCCCACAAATTTGGGGGCTCGTCCGGGATGGACTTGGAGTGTATAAGAAGACGTATTTAAGAAGATAAAAAGACGATACCGGCCGGCGCGCATAACCCCAAGACGCAACGTGGTTTTGCAGCGTGGGCCACGACGACGAGACGACGATTTCTGGAAGACGAGCTTATAAAGACGGTTTACAAAGACGAACGCGACGATGGCTGGCGGCTCAAGCGATTCGGCAAGCTCGCAGGCTGTCGTACCTACTACGATGATGAATTTTTTTGAGGGAAGCGTCGCCCCTTTCAATGGCGAGGACAAGTCTTACTCCTCTACGAAATGGGCCCAAGACATTGAGGATAATGCCGAAGTATTTGGCTGGAGTGCCCAGCAGAAGTTGATTATAGCGCGGAGGTCGCTATGTGGCACGGCGGCCCTATGGCTAAAATCTGAAAAGGTATATAAGACGTATGATGAATTGAAGATCGCCCTGCAGCGGGAATTTCCTGACACGATCAATGTCAAGGAGATGCACGAGCTAATGTCTGCAAGAAAGAAAAGCAAAGATGAAACATATCAACAGTACATGCTCGTGATGAAGGAGCTCGGGAAACGAGCAAAATTCCCTGATTACGTAGCCATCCAGTACATAATAGACGGAATTCAAGATAGCCAAGTAAATAAAATGATTTTGTATGGCGTCACTACCTATAGTGCCCTAAAGGAGAAGTTGGCTATTTACGAGAAGATTAAATCAGACGTCCGCGCCGAAACCGCTGCTGCAAAAGAAGCAAGGAGTAGCTGCATTTACATCGCGTCGTTGCTATAATTGCGGCGAAAGAAGTCATGTGTCATCTCAGTGTCCGAATGGACTTAAATGTTTCAAGTGCAATCAATTCGGCCATATTGGATCCCGTTGCACTTCGACAGCAGCGCCATCATCGGTGGGCGGAAGTAGCAGTGCGAAGATGGAGCGGAACTCGGCTACGACGTCATCAGTGCCGGTAAAACAGTCCACATCCGGTCAGGCGCAGGTTCGCGCTAAACGGAATGCAACTCCTGCGGGGACGTCGGTAAAACAGCGTGCCGCCATGTTCGGTACAGCGGAGTCGACGACCAATCAGCGCGAGTTCTGCGGTGGCCATGACAGCGAAAGTGACGAGACGTCAACGTCAAACTTTGACAATACCGGCATTATGATGAACGTAAACAAACAAGAAGTGAACAAGAATTTCGGCGGAAAACCAATTAAACATGTGCTAATTAACAATATTTACGGTGCGGACGCACTCATAGACTCCGGTAGTGATGTGAACTTGATCTCCGCGGATTTATATGCTAAGTTGCAATTATCTGAGTGCCATGTCAGCGGCGGTCTAATGCTAACCGGACTTGGGCGTTCGCGAGTGCAATCTCTGGGCAAAATAACGATGAACATTGCGATTGACGGTCAGTGCTACAGCGGTGTTACATTCCACATCATAAATAGAGACTCTATGCCTTACGATATAATTATAGGTCATGAGTTTTTGAGGAGTGTGACAGTACTTATGAGTGACGGATGCGTGAATATATACAAAGACGAGAATGAATGGTTATCTAATGTTAATTGTTTCACAGGTATGTCTGACTCTTTGCTGGATCATGTGCGTGATCCTCTTGTCAAGCAGGAGGCGTATGAGTGCATTAGCAGTTACAATCCAGTTCAAGTGAAGGAGGCTCCAATTGAACTTAAGATCGTTTTGAAGGATGATGCGCCAGTGACTCATCGCCCCCGGCGACTGTCCTACGCCGAGCAAGGTATAGTTGAAGAGCAAATAGAGGAATGGCTCAGAGACGGCATCATCCAGGTGAGCTATTCTGAATATTCTAGCCCCTGGTATTAGTGAAAAAGAAAGACGGCACAACTCGGGTATGTGTTGATTATAGGCAGTTGAACTCTAAGATTGTAAAAGACGAATATCCCCTCCCTATAATAGATGATTTAATTGATAGATTGGCTCAAGCCAAGATATTCAGTGTGCTTGATTTAAAAAATGGTTTTTTCATTTGAAGATAAGTGAGGAGTCAGTCCCATACACTTCCTTCGTGACACATCATGGGCAGTTTGAATTTTTGAGAGCTCCCTTTGGACTTTCGATCAGTCCAAAATATTTTATGAGATTTGTCAATATTATCTTCAGGGAGCTGATAGCGCAAAAGGTTATGATGATATTCATAGACGATATTATAATTCCAGCAGTCGATGAAGTACACGGTTTGCAAAGACTAAGACAGGTGTTGGATATCGCTGAGCAGTATGGCTTGCGAATCAACTGGAAGAAGGCAAAATTATTGCAAAGAGAGATCGAGTACTTGGGTCATGTCATCAAAGATGGTGAGGTACGCCCGACTACAGAAAAGACTGATGCAGTCATGAAGTTCCCGAACCAAGAAATGGTAAGCAGCTTAAAAGTTTCTTAGGATTGACCTCCTATTTTAGAAAGTACATAGAAAACTATGCTACTATAGCCAAGCCACTGAATGACTTATTAAAGAAGGACGCCGACTTTGTGTTTAATGAAGAACATTGGCTTGCTTTTAATACATTAAAGCAAAAATTAACTTCTGGTCCAGTTTTAAAGATATTTAATCCTAAGCTGAAGACAGAGCTGCATACTGATGCCTCTCACATTGCAATATCAGCTATTGTAATGCAGCATCATTCCACTGGCTTACACCCAGTTCAGTATATGAGTCGTAAGAATAATGATGCTCAAAGTAGATATTCCAGCTATGAATTAGAGGCATTGGCAATAGTTGAGGGTGTAAAGAAGTTTCGCCATTATTTATATGGAATTCATTTCAAATTAGTAACAGATTGTAAAGCTTTTCAGCAAACCCTGATGAAGAAGGATCTCACCGCGAAAGTGGCTCGATGGGTTATGATGTTAAATGAATATGACTTTGAAGTAGAGCATAGAGCTGGAGAAAAGATGCCACATGCTGATGCTCTAAGCCGTAATCCATATGTGGCCACCCTCACAAGCCTAAGAGATCAAATTAAGCAAGCACAGGATCAAGACGATGGTATAAAAGCAATTAAGGATATCCTAACAGAGAAAGCTTACAAAGATTATACATTGGACGGTGGTATATTATACAAGGGACCAGGAAAGTTGTTAGTTATCCCGAAACACTTTGAAAAAGAAATAATAATGAGAACTCACAGTAATGGTCACTTTTCTAAGAAGAAAATGAAAGAATTGATATCACAAGATTATTACATTAAAGATTTAGACAGAAAACTAGAAGAATTTGTGTTGGCCTGTATACCTTGTCTACTTGCATCAAGAAAAGAAGGAAAGCAAGAGGGATTCCTGTACCCCATAGAGAAGGAAAGTATCCCACTGGATACACTGCACCTAGATCACGTTGGACCCATGACGGGAACCCGTAAGCAATACAATTATATTCTAACTGTGATCGATGCCTTCACAAAATTTGTATGGTTGTTTCCTGTCAAAACTACATCTAGTGCGGAGACGCTGAATAAGTTGAGAATCCACCAGCAGACTTTTGGGAATCCAAGCAGGTTTATAACAGACAGGGGAACAGCATTCACCAGTCATGAATTTCAGGACTACTGTAAGGAAGAAAATATCCTGCATATAACAATTACCACTGGCATACCACGTGGTAACGGGCAGGTAGAGAGAATACATAGGATTATTATACCAATGCTGACGAAGCTGTGCATTGAGAGTCCTGGAGCATGGTATAAGCATGTAAGTAGGGTGCAGAGAGCACTGAACAGTACCTACCAAAGGAGTATCAATACTACACCTTTCAATTTGCTTATTGGTACGAAAATGAAGTGTAGAGAAGATGCCCAAATTTTACAGTTACTTCAGGAGCAAGCCGCGATCCAGTATGATGAAAATAGAGAAGAACTACGTCAAAAGGCTAAGGAACAAATTTTAGCTGTCCAAGAGGAAAACAGAAAATATTATAACAAGAAGAGGAAGGAGAGTCAGAAGTATGAGATAGGTGATCTGGTAGCAATTAAAAGGACTCAATTTGGATCAGGGTTGAAGATAAAGGCAAAATTCCTAGGACCCTACAAGATCACAAAGGTGCACTCGAGGGATCGCTATGATGTGGAAAAGGCGGATGAGACTGCGGAAGGCCCGAACCGCACTTCCAGTGCCGCTGACTACATAAAACGGTGGCCAGTTGGCTAACAAATGGTATGACATTATAATACTATAATGTGTGATGTATGGTATGAAAGTTTAAAATATTTTAGTTTTACATATGTGCATGTTAGCATTTAAGTAAATAGGTATTACATACCTATTTTCATAACTTAAAATTATATAGGATCTTACTTTCTTTAATGTGTTTAAAGACTGTATAGAGTTCGTTATTTCATAGTTTATTTTCAAGGGTAATAAAATATAGTAATTTCCCAGTACTGTATTCTTGTTACAATGTATAGAACCATAGTATGTAATAATTAGTGTTATTTTCTTACCTATTGTTGTCACAGTTAAAGATGTACCTATTTTTATTAAAGTTGTACCTATTTTTGTTAAAAGATGTTGGTCTGGTTGATGTGTGTGAGCGAGATGATTGTCTGAGGACAGACAAGAGAGCAGGACGGCCGAATGTGGGAAATGGAACGTGATGAATGAGAGGTGGGAGTGAAAGGGATGGAAGATATAGAATTAAGATGGCGATACGCGTGGGTACTGATATAAGGTGTCCTGAGTTAAAATAAAGATTTGTCGTGCATCCTGTGGTTTCACTCCGAGCCTTCATCCCACATACATGAACCCTGAAAACATAACACTCCTTTTTTGGTCAGTCGTGTAAAAATACCGGGGAATTAATATCTTTCGTGAAATAAAAGTTCATAATTTCACACTTAATCAATATCAAGGGATCGAAGTCCCGGGGCCCAGCTAGTAATACATGAGACCATGAGACTCACCCTCCACATAGACGAAGTCCCTCAAGTCGGGCTCCTCCAGCCAGGCGTGCAGCAGCGTGCGCATGCGCTGCACAGCGTCCGGCAGCGAGCACCACCACGCCGTCCGGATCACCTTCCACCGAAGTAACCTACAGAAACAGCTCCCAAGAGATTGAAGCCCTGGAGCGCAGCTAGTAATACATGAGACTCACCCTCCGCATAGACAAAGTCCCTCAAGTCCGGCTCTATCGGCGAGGCGGCCGGGTCCTCCAGCCAGGCGTGCAGCAGCGTGCGCACGCGCTGCACAGCGTCCGGCAGCGAGCACCACGCCGCCGTCCGGAGCACCTTCCACCGAAGTAACCTACAGAAACAGCTCCCAAGGGATTAAAGTCCCGGGGCCCAGCTAGTAATACATGGAACTCACCCTCCACATAGACGAAGTCCCTCAAGTCGGGCTCTATCGGCGAGGCGGCCGGGTCCTCCAGCCAGGCGTGCAGCAGCGTGCGCACGCGCTGCACAGCGTCCGGCAGCGAGTACCACGCCGCCGTCCGGAGCACCTTCCACCGAAGTAACCTACAGAAACAGCTCCCAAGGGATTAAAGTCCCGGGGCCCAGCTAGTAATACATGGAACTCATCCTCCACATAGACGAAGTCCCTCAAGTCGGGCTCTATCGGCGAGGCGGCCGGGTCCTCCAGCCAGGCGTGCAGACGCGCTGCACAGCGTCCGGCAGCGAGTACCACGCCATCGTCCGGAGCACCTTCCACCGAAGTAACCTACAGAAATAGCTCCCAAGGGATTAAAGTCCCGGGGCCCAGCTAGTAATACATGGGACTCACCCTCCGCATAGACAAAGTCCCTCAAGTCCGGCTCTATCGGCGAGGCGGCCGGGTCCTCCAGCCAGGCGTGCAGCAGCGTGCGCACGCGCTGCACAGCGTCCGGCAGCGAGCACCACGCCGCCGTCCGGAGCACCTTCCACCGAAGTAACCTACAGTAACAGCCGATGTAAAAAGTTATTAACTTGTATTTGGCTTTAGTTTCTTTCGACATTTCTTCTCAGCTGGTTGACTGCTTCTCTTCTGGTCATTCCGAAATGCTAGTAGTTTGCAGCTTATTGAGATTTATAATATACTAGCCGCGCCCCGGGGCTTCGCTCTAGTGGGAATTTCGGGGTAAAAAGTACCGTATGTGCTATTCCCGGTATTTGTCTACCCGTATACCGCGTATACCAAATTTCATCGAAATCCATCCAGTAAATTTGGCGTGATTGAGTAACAAACACAAGGATGTTTGGATGTGAATCCAAACTTTCGCATTTATAATATTAGTAGGATTATAACTATATATATATAACAAGCTGTTGCCCGCGGCTTCGCCCGCGTGAGTTTCGCTTAGATGAAAAATCTTTTTGTGTTCCGAACTGTAGTAACCACAGTAACCTAACTCCAGTACTCAAATTTTCAGCCATTTGAAAGTACGCGTAGTGTTAACATGAATCAAAAGTGATATTTTATTAAATAAACGATCTTCGTCTGCCCTTATCTACAATTTCCCGTGTAACACCACTCCCACCCCGAGTCCCTCTTTGTCCCATACCGTGTCCTGTATATTTATACGTCAGTAGAAAATGCTCATCAGGTTGAACGGCGTTTGCTAAGGCTCCATTTCCATTTATTTTATAGAGTAACTGGTCTCTTGGAGTTCTTCATGAGATGTTCCATAATCTTCCATTTTTATACGTCAGCAGAAAATGCTCATTGTGAGAAAATGCTCGTAAGATTGATAAACTTTTGCAAAGGTACCATTTCCATATTTCTTATAGTTTAGCTGTTCTGTTAAGGTTCTTCATCAGGTGTTCCAGTTTTCAAAATCAATTATAGCCTATATGTTGCCCAGGCTTAATAGCTTTACAACAAAAAAAGTTTCATTGAAATCCGTCCAGTAGTTTCTGCGTGAAACGCGTATATATCTACATACAAACAGACAAGAAATTAAAAAAAAAATTTTTTGCTTTCTATTATTTTTTTTAATAAGTGTTCCTCTATCCATTTCAGTCAAAAATACTAACTGTACAGACAAAATATTTTTACTGTTTTATTATACGTAAGATTAGTTCTTGACGTGAAAAAGTAACTGTGAAGGCCAATTTTGTTTTTGACTTCGAATCTCTACTTTTCACCAGATTCAATTTTAAAAATATCATATGTGTACGAGCTTTTGTCATGACCTAAACTTGTATTTTGCTTGTAAGCTTACTAACATTGAGCCCAGGACTTCGTTCCCGTGGGAATTTCAGGAAATCTTCTCTTAATTAGTGCTCCCCTACACTATAACTAAGGAAACTTTACACGCCAAATTTCAACTTCCTACGGCCAGTAGTTATGGCTGTGCGTTGTCTGACAGTAACTCAGTCGGTAACAGAAAAAAATGTTTTTTTCGCCATGTGTTACCTGTAGAATCACATTATCTGTGGGGTTACTTTAAAACTCACCTATCGATAACACTCCTTGAGTCCTTCTCCCAGCTTTGCGCTTCATACAACGGCGTTATCAATGATTGTACATGTGTCTGGAAAAAGCCATATTCCGCATATTCAGGTTTTGGTCACGCAAAAAGGTAATGAAATAAACTGTACTTATGTAGAAAACCGTTTCTATGATTCTATCGTGAAAGAAGTCGGAAAGGATAGATGTATTGTGAAAAAATTGTTTTGGGCGGCGCGGGTGCGATTTTTCCAATATACCCGTTAATAATATTGTACCTAACTCTTAAGAATATTTTTCTTTGATTTGAATTGATGATTAAGAACATGATGAACATCTAGAAAAGAAGACGTTGAATAAGAAGGATGGCTACAGGGGAAGAAATGGTTCGACTGTGTGAGGGACGATATGAAGGAGTTGGGAGTGGATGTTAGTATGACCGGAAACAGAGACACGTGGAAGGATAAGACATATTGCGCCGACCCCAGATGTTGGGATAAGGTGAGGATACGATGACTTGAATTGATGCATAGTGCAGTAGAACAGTCTGGAATAAAGAAGGATGATGCATACCATCAGATTGTCGTAACCCGAGGTGTTGAACAGCCTCGCAGCGAGGTCAGAGAAGATACCCGCGGCGATTGTCCACGGGACGAAATCTCGTTCTTCAGACAGGTACAAGGTGAGGTTCATGGCCAACTTGTAGGGCACCACGCGCGCCTCTGCGAGGGCGAAAACTTCGTTTAGTAAATGCGCGCGGTCCGAGATCGTCAGCTGGAATACCAAGTTGTAAGGTAAATTTCATGTAAGTACCTACCTAGATTGAAGAAGTTTTAATATGGTTCATGTAATGGGCCATTTCACCCAACTAGGTTTAAACCCTCTGCCCCAGTCAAGAAAACCAGTGCCTCATCAGTTGGTACAACACGTTCGATTGAGTTTCAGGCGCGTTTTCAGCAGTTACGATGATGGTGAAGATAAACGGTATTTGTGGCTAAGAATAGAAGTATTAATTTGCATAGGGAATACTAGTGCCTACAGTAAATAGATATATATGTCGGAATGGAGCACACATCACAACATCAGAATTATCAGATAATCATGGGTTCAGGGGGGCCGAGCTTAGATATCGATGACCAGAGCGGTAAACTCAACAGTACAGGTACTTTAACAACAGGTTCACGCGGACACTCATGTGGGTACTAAACTCAGTTCAAATATTAACTGCCAGCTGCCAGCCTGCTTCGAATAACCGTTCTAATTTAAATGTCAACTGAAAAATACCATACGAAAAACTACAACAAGTTTTAACATGTAAGCCAATCAAAAGAAGAATCAGATCTTAAGTGACAAAAGATGATCATAACGCAAACCACAAAAAAAGGATCAGATCGCAATCCACAAAAATAGGAACAGATCCTAAGCCACTAAAAGAGTATCAGATCACAATCCACAAACGTAGGTACAGATCCTAGGCTACAAGAGAGTATCGGATCGCAATCCACAAAATTAGGAACAGATCCTAGGCTACAAGAGAGTATCGGATCGCAATCCACAAAAGTAGGGACAGATCCCACTTCTGATGTTGGAATGGAGCACACATCACAACATCAGAATTATCAGATAATCATGGGTTCAGGGGGGCCGAGCTCAGATATCGATGACCAGAGCGGTAAACTCAACAGTACAGGTACTTTAACAACAGGTTCACGCGGAAACTCATGTAGGTACTAAACTCAGTTCAAATATTAACTGCCAGGATGAGGGTATTTCCAACATAACATGCACAGCTCTTAATAGATAGGGTAAACAACTCCTATCTCAAGTTACAGCCCAAAGCATCCAGGGATTCATCGGATATTAACGGATTAAGAAATCATCTAGCACTAACCTCTCATTTGGTCCACATGTCACGTCCACACCAGGGTCCGTGCCCTAACCTACCCACGGCATAGGATCGTGCCCCACCACGCACAGATCAATCCATTTCAACCAGTGAGTTCTACTGAATGGTCTTCCGTGCTAACTAGCCAAACACAGTTTAACCATCAAAACTGTCCAACAACGAAGATCTCCAATATCGCGCTGATAACACCATCACACACAGTCACATCGTCAACGCACCAAGCAACACGACAATAACACTATTCAATCACTGACTACATAACTACAGAGAATTCAACACAACCGGGCGACACATCTGCAACGCGCCGCGCCACAAACAAGACTACCTCGTTTTAATGTCATATCGATCGCACGTAGATTTTATTACAAAGTGAGGGTAACTCAAATGACACATTTCCGACGCGTACCGTCTACCGTCTTGAAAACTGTTTTTAAACCATTGATTTACTAACAAAATAAACCACAGTTGGGTGATTATTTGAAGATGCGCATTTTGGCCTAATAAAAGAGATCGTGAAAAATTTTGCTCATAAAACGTTCTTTATATGTTAAAGGCGTTCTTTGATTCTATCCATACAATATTCTTCGGGAGGGCCACTAAAAACTCTTTTTAGTTTTTCAGTTTTCAGCTATTATTTTTTTTATGCAAACGGTAATGATGAATTTAAACAAATGGTAATTATGTTCAAAAATGGTAAAGAGAAAAATATGAAATGGTAAGTAGATTTCAGGAAAAAACAAAATAAAATAATTGAAAATCAGGTTTATTGGCTTTAGGTGTCGCACTGAGTATAATTTCAATTTCAAATTTACCCTCCAAATGACCACCGAACTGAACCTCGCTCGAAATGTCGATCCCCAGAATTCCAATACTTGGCTTCGCATTTAGGGCAGTGCCTTCAAAATGGCTCTATCGCAAAAGGGGTTTCTTGGCAGAGAACTCACAGACTTGTGTCTTGTTAGGGTTGTATTGGACTAGGTTAAGACTCATTCCGAGACTCGCTCAAGAGACACGTTAACGTCAAACGCAATCCTGTTTCGACACTCCTCAGTAGCCTCACGAGAGAGATTAGCACGTCCATGATATAAGTAATCTCCAGTACTGTCATCTGCATAACAATGCATGTTGCTGATTTACAACATGTCATTGATATGCAGAATGAACAGTGTGGGTGACAGGACTTGGGGGACACCAGCTTTCACAGGTTTAAATTCAGAGCATGATCCGTCAATAGCGATCTTTATGCTACGTTCCCGGAGAAAGCTGTCCAGCCTTGCGCAAAATCACTCGGGAAACCCGTACGAAGGTAATTTGGAGAGACACGCCTTGTGCCATACCCGATTAAAGGCTTCGCCACGTTCAAACTAAAGCCACAGCTTCGCCTTTACACTCAATTGCCTCAGCCCAACGATGTGTTAGATAAACAAGAAGATAACCAGCTGAGCGGCTGCGACAGAATCCATATTGGCGATCACTTAGCAGCTGGTGATCCTCAAGATACCCTAGAAGCTGCTGATTAATAATGGTTGCCATTATTTCGCATAGTATGGAGGTAATGGCAAAAGGCCTGTAGTTTGACGGATCTGAGCGATCTCCTTTTTAGGGATCTGGTGCACAAGGGCCGATCTTCAAGATTTCGGAACAATACCTGAGGAGTAGGAGAGTCAAAACAACCGCGTCAAAACCAATACCAGCTCAAGGGCTCATATTTTTAGCACGACAGCTGGGGATGCCATCAGGCCCGCACGACTTGTTGATGTTCAGGGAACGGAGTACTTTGCGCATAGTACTTTGCACGAAGCGGACGTCAGGCATAGAAGCACTACACTTTGGGATTAATGGAGGGGTGTTTCCCTGGTCATCAAGGGTTGAGTTCGCCGCGAAAAGAGAGGTCAGTAGGTCGGTTTTGTCTTTCGGGGAGTAGGAAAAAGAGTCGTAACCCTGCGTAGAGGTGGGAGCGATGGCCGACAGAAGTTACCCTGGACAGCTTCAGCGAGAGACCAAAACGCATGACTTCCAAAGGAATGACGGGATAGGCTCTCGCCAACTCTGCCGATGAACTAGGCCTTAGCAGCAGCCATTTGGCTTTTGTAGGACCTGGAGGCAGAGTTATATTTTTTCATTCGTATTTGGATCAGCGGCAGCCCGCTCTGCAGCCCAGGCTTGGTAAGAGTCCTGTTTCTGGCTAGATGCCGAACGCCAAGGCCCCCCAAACCAGAATGAATGAATGTTTATTTGCAGTAAAAGTGGTACAAGAAAATACAGTTAGTTAAATAATATGTGTGAATCTCACTTTTAACCTATCTAGGCATGCAAAATCTTTAAATCAATATCTAATATAGCAATTATAATGATGAATTAATAACAAATAGGGACCCAGAGCTTGGACCCTCCACCGATAGGCACTGCAGAATTTGAAATGGATAATTCCATCCCCTGCAGTATCACATCGGTGACAGCGTCAGCATCAGCATAGGCGCTGGGATCATCCAGCGAAAAACAAACCATCCTAATCTGCCGATCTGTTGTGCCATATGCAGCGAGAACCAGTAACTGGTAAGTGTGACATGCGTAATAGGCACGATACTCCTTTCCAGTAGTGCTCAGGATGCGAGGTTAGCAGGAGGTCCAACAAGGATGGAACTGGTCGTTCACGTCTGGTACCCGCATGGGCGTGGAAACAAGCTGCGTTAAGTTGTAGGCCAAAGCGAAGTAGCGTACAGATCTTTCCGCGTGTCGGTTCTATTTGATCCAAGCCAGTCGATGTGGTGGGCGTTGAAATCACCCAGAACCACAATTTCGGCGGAAGGGACCTGTGCGAGAAGGGTGTCAGCTACAGTCTGAATGTGCTCGATCAGCCGGTCGGTCTCGAGGTCCCCGCTGTGGGATCTGTACAGGCATGCATAAAAAAGAATGCGGTCAACGCATTCTACTCGCAGCCAGATGATAGACAGATCCCTACCATCAAGATTCACTAGGCAATGACAGCAAATACCCTCACCAACGTACACGCACACTCCGGCTTGGTGCACAAAGTTGTGTTCCAGATTATAACCCGGGTATAACAGATACAAAGTGTCAGCTGGGAAGGATATTTTCATCTCAGAGAAAAAGAGCAGGTCAGGCCTTGCCGTCTCGAGGTGATGGTGGACGACGTTATGATTGGAATGAAGTCCCCTAATAATATTAGTGAAGTTTATAGAAAGCGTAGAAGGGGACGCCTGCACTTTATCGCTAGAGAAATGAGCGGCACTGTGCCCTCCCAGCATACATAATGCAGCCTGAGCTTATAGGCTCAGGGGGATTCTCCGATACTGGTACCCTCCTGGGGTAGTTGTTATTTTAATTCCGCTGGCATATTAGTCGTCATAATAACTCAAAACGTATAAAAATAACATAACAGTAGTCAGCAAATAAAATTAAAATATAATTTCTCATCACCATTCATATTAGCTAATTACCGTACCGCACCATATTCGTAAACAGTGAATGGTATAATATGGTAAATAGCAAAATGGTAATTAGAAATTTAGATGTTTGTTCATTTTGATCACGTTTCGTACTACTTACTATTTTGAAACCTACAAATACTTACAACAAACCGTTAAATGTCTATAATAAAACCATAATAATGCAATGTTATACATCTACTTACCACTAAACACACAAACTGTAAAGAGAACGTGAAAAAAATAAAAACGAATTCGGAGTCTTTGACCACAAAATTTTCGACACTGAAACATTATTTAGCATGTTTGCTCCGATCGATCGACGAGCGATGCTGCAGTCTGTCCGACAAAGTATTAAGGGTAAGCGCAAGTTAATTAGAAGCAAAGAAATTAAGGTGACAACGTTCTCGAACGGTAGTGAGTGTGTAACGCTGGGACATTTTTAAACCTCATTTTTAACTATTGTAAACTAATCTTTGAGTATTTTTATTTTAACGTGGACTTAACAACAACATTCTATTTAAAGCGCATTATATTGCGTAAAGTAAGTTATTTATGATACAACTAGAGAAATAAAATATTTTGTGTCAAAATCCGGGAAAAGGGACACGGATGGTAATGTGAATTTCGAAAGATAATTGAAAATATAACAAAATCTATTTAATTTAACATTAGTTTAATAACTGCCCCCGTTAAAATAGATAAGGGTCCACCTCAAAGTTAGCCAAAAGTTAAAAATAAATGAAATTTAAATAGTTCTTTTAGCCTGGAACAGCGATTTGCACGTATTCAAATAATCACCCAGTTAATTTAACTAATGTAATCGCTCCGACATATATATATATATATATATATATATATATATATATATATATATATATATATATATATATATATATATATATATATACCTTACTAATCTCTGTTTGGTCTAATGGTCGACTATATTGGCGTTAAGTCCACATAATTTTGTGCAATAAAGTTTTAAATAAACAAATACTCCGTCTAGAAGTTTACCTTTGTGTTCGTATTCTCCTTGAGCTGTTCGATCAGAATCCGCCACATATCTTCCGGATAGTTAACACGATAGTAGCCCACTTGGTCGTTATTAATTTTCAGCCAACGCTCATTCGATTTTAATTTCAGCGTAACTAAAATTAAACAGTGCAGAAGATTTCACGCTTAAACTATACTATAAACAATTATTTAAGTACTTACTTCCAGATTTACTTAAAAGTCGCCGAAGATCATTTTGAAAATTATTTAGCTTTCTAGTGCCAAAATTTCATAGTCAGGGACCTATCCTTAGCAGTTGATAGTTTTACTTTTATATTGTTGACGTCTCAAATAGCAGGGAATTATTTTCTAAAATGTTCAAACTGTTGACGGCGCCGTGGGCCGGATCGTAAAGTTCCCTCTATTATGGTTGAGTTTTGCGATGGCTGATCCTCGCGTCAACTCGTGAACGGGTGTTGCCAGGATCCTGCTTCGATCCTGATTCGAATTTTTTTTTTTTTTTTTGTTCTTAACCAATTCATTGTGGTTACTTGATCACAAACATAACATGTTTTATTATATTATTATAATTTTTTGCAGCATAGCAGTGGTCGTTCCGAAATGCTAGTAGTTTGTAGCTTTGAGACATAAGATATTATGATTAAATAATTAGTTAGCGACGTGAAAAACAGCCTTCTTTGAAGGCCAAGTTTCAATAAAAAAAATTGACTTCAGTCAAGGTCAGTTGACTTCAACAAGATTTTTTACTAGGTATTTGTCATAAAATAATTTTAATTACCTTTCTCCACTTGGTCCGAGAGCCAAAGGACTTTTTTACTTGATGCTTCATTTGTCTTGTAAGTGTATGGTATAAACCAACGGTAACTGTGATAAAAAATATGTACAGAAATTCAAAATGGATTGAATGGATTCAAATCAAAACAACTTTAAAATATATATTTTATATATTTTGAGAGGATATCCTCTCAATATATCGTTGGTTGACTGGAAGAGATCCCTTCATGGGATAAGTCAGCCATTGTATATTTTCCTCTTTATTTATGTAATGTTCACTTGTATCCTTAGTACAATAAAGATACTACAAACAAACTTTTGTAAAAAAATTATAAATAAATGTAATAAATTCGTATTTACATTAAAAAAGACAAAAAACCCGTAAACAATATAGCTACTTTTCGTCTGACAACTATGGCTCAGATGGTCTGTCTGTACTACCATCTTCCAAACACCCGGTATAAGAGTATTTTAAAAGCAAAACAATCCATACTAATATTATAACAAAAGTAGGTCTGTAATCGACGATCAGCGGTAAATACCGCTGATCGGATTTTGATGAAATTTGGTATGGATATAATTGAGGCCCGGGGTCAATATGTTTGATTACTTACTTACTAATCAACTATTTACTTTTTAATCAATCCCAAAGAGGCCGAAATTGGGGTTCAAAGATTGTATGAAAAACTCATAATAAGATATCGACGATGAAGTTCCAATACTCCTATCTCATTAATAGAAAAAAATGAGAACAAATGAAGTACCTCCTTGTACGGTTGCATAGGTAGAATAGGCTTTTTGATTGTGTGACGAGAGTCGACAGTCGACCGCCATGCGCCACCCCGCTTGACTTTACATTTTACATAGGTACATTTTTTTTGTCGTACCTATTAAGGCGCTACCCAAGGCTAATCAGAGGGGGTGAGGGTGGTACGTAAGCCTTAAAGCAGACACAATAAGTTTACTTTTCGAATTTTCTATAATTTGTGTTTTTTTGCTACCGAGTTTTCGTTAGGCTCTTAGGGTAATTATTTTAGAGGTTTTCTTTTAATTATGATAAAACACTAAATATATTTAAAAAAATAAGCCGGTATCGTTTTAAATAATATACAATTATTTAAAACGATACCGGCTTATTTTTTTTTTTCTTTATTTAATTCTTAAAAAAAAACTACTGTTATAGCTTTTTATTACGATGATTTTCGACGATAAAGGAAAAAAAACAATAAAGGATACCTATGTACTATTTTTTTATCTAATCTTATTAATTTTATTTGTAATTTGATTCAGTATAATTCTAGTTTAGTATTTTTCTCTTTGCGGGATATTTTTCCTGCTTCAGTACTCCTAACCTATGGTTCACACTTGACGTTTAAAGACAGTACGTTTTCGGAAAATCCTGATTGGGTATGGCCTTAATACTGAGACAAAATGCTTAAAACTGTAGGGTGTCCGGCCTTTCTACGTTGGCGACCTGGCAACCCTACCTCCAAGAGATAGGAGGTATTGGTAATTTATCGTTGATATACTTTTTGCCACGGGCGGAGCTGCAGGGCAACAGCCAGTAAGAAATACTTACTCGAACTCTGAACCGTTTCGGTACACAGCGTTAGGGTTCAGTAAGAAGCGTGACTGTGTGATAGCGTAGGTGTTAGGTTCCTTGCTTTTCGTCACTGTGAGGAGTGGGTAGCCCATTTGGCGAGTCCACGTGGCCATTATATACCTAATAAAAAACAAAACGAACTTTCTACATAATATCACGTCTTTATCCCTTACGGGATAGAGAGAGCCAAGAGTCTTGAGACTCGAAGGCCACGCTTAGCTGAATAGTTTAGTGGGCTCTCTGATGGAATGGAGATTCAGGTAGATATAAATATTACAACTATATATAAATTGTAAAACAGATAATGAAAAAATGAGAGAATTATTAAGAAAGAGAATATTTACTTGAGATCAAGATTACGGTTGTTGGTTTTGAAATGGGGCTCCATGGACTTAAGAAAGTCCTGAGTGCCAGTGTTCCCATATTTGTTCTTCTTCAGGTAGTCCGACACGCCACGACGGAACCACTTTTCGCCGACAATGCCTTCCAGCATGCGTAGCAGTGCGGCACCCTTCAACATACATACATCATCATTACAACCGCAAAATATCCACTGCTGGATAAAGGTCTCCCCCAAGATTTTGGGGGGATTTGCCATACTCACCACGCTTGGCAGGCGGGTTGGCGAGCGCAGTTTTTTTTGGCTTTGTGAGCTCCGACGCTGCTGCCCATCGGAAGCATTTCCCTTAGTCGCCTCTTACGACATCCATGGAATGAGATGGAGTGGTCCTATTCTAACCCGGGAACCACACGGGTTAGAACTTTAACATACATACATATAACTATATAACTAACATACATAAAACTAGCGCTCACTCCGGCTTCGCTCGGGAGGTACATACATAAATTGTGTGCCTATTCAGGTTAAATGTAGCTTTCTATTGGTGAAAGAATTTTTAAAATTGGTTCAGTTGTTCCGAAGATTATAGCCTACAATCAAACTCACAAATTTACAAACATTCCTCTTTGTAACATTAGTGTGATTGTTCCGTATTGTTCCGTTTGGTAGCCCAAGGTACCGGCTGGATCGATGAAGTCAAGAGGGACCTAAGCATAAGTAACGTTTATCTTCTTCTTATTTAAGAGCCGCGCTCTTGTCGGTGGAGTATACGCCATACTTCTCTGTTCTCGGCTTTACGTTTAAGGTCTTAATACGACACGACGCCTGCCTTCTCTTTAAGTTGGCTTACATAACTCTTTCTCGGTCTACCTGGACCTCTTCTTCCATTTACCTTTCCTTCAATTATAATTTTAAATAGGTCATCGTGTCGTATCAAGTGGCCGATCATTCTCCCTCCCCTATTCTCAATTTCATTGAGTAGACTCCTCTTTTCATTTACAATCTATAACGTTTATCTAAAACATTTATTAAACGTTAATCTAAGACGTTTATCTACTTATACATAATTGACTGGAGGTGGCGCGAGACAGACCAAAATGGAGAGTTTATTATTAGTGGTAGAGACTCACTTCGGGCGGTTCCGGCGCGCCCCGGGGCTTCGCTCCCGTGGGAATTTCGGGATAAGTACCCCATGCTATTCCTGGTATTTTTCTACCCGTATATCAAATTTCATCGAAATCCGTCCAGTAGATTTTGCGTGATTGACTATCATCCTCACAAACTCACATCCAAACTTTCGCATTTAAAATATTAGTAGGATTCAGGATTCTATCAATATCTGACAGAAGGTGGCGCAAGACAGACCAAAAAGGAGACGCTTATTATTTAGTGGCAGAGACTCACTTCGGGTGGCTGCAACATCTTACGGTACCTAGTTCGTTTATAGCATTGATGAGACTTACTTTGTTATAAGTTATCGTATCAAAAATGGCGGCGATATCTTCTGGCGTGCGCACCGTCTTCACGATAGGATGGCTGGACTCATAGGCGTCCACCGCCAGCACCGAGTGCAGGTCTAGGAGGAACTGGTCCCGCTGGCATAAAAAAATCAGAAATAAAACTGTGGCGCTTTTGTCGCCACTTATTTTCTTATCTGGCTGGCAACACCGCACTTTGGGGCCTTAGGAGCCAGGCACCCACTTTGGCACCGATGAAGGACATTATTGAGCGTGCAAATTCTGGTTGAGTTACCGACTCCGACTCTGGGAGTCAGCTACTCCCATGTCACGTTGTAACTCGTTGGTAGCATCACGTTGGGGTCACCACTTTGGGGCCTTAGTAGGCATACAAAGCGCTATAAAACCAAGAAGAACTTAGACACAAATAAAAACATTTTTGATAGTTAGTATAAAGTAAATACCTCTTTACAGTTTACTGATTTTTTAGTATAAGTAGCATACCATTGTCCAAGAAGGTTCAACAGCATCCAAAGATTTTATTTCCATGAATCTCGCAAATCCTTCGTTCATCCAAATTTCATCCCACCATTTCATTGTCACTAAAGGAAGGGAAATAAAAATACGTACAAATATCAAAACCCTAGATATCATTAATAAATTAATTATAATATAATATATAATTATTATTGTGGCAAAACAGTAAAAATATTTTGTCTGTATATATAGTATTTTTGACTGAAATGGATAGAGGGACACTTAAAAAGAATAATAGAAAGCAAAAACAATTTTTTGGAATTTCTTGTCTGTCTGTCTTTCTGTCTGTATGTATGATCACGCTAATCTCCGAAAGTACTGAACCGATTTGAATGAAACTTTTTTTATTGTATAGCTATTAAGCCTGGGCAACATTAAGGCTATAATTTATTTTGAAAACTGGAACACCTGATGAAGAACCTTAACAGAACAGCTAAACTATAAGAAATATGGAAATGGTGCCTTAACAAAAGTCGTTCAACCTGATGAGCATTTTCTGATGACGTATAAAAATTGAAGATCTGGAACATCTGATGAAGAACTGCAAGAGACCAGCTACACTATAACATATATGGAAATGGCGCCTTAATAAAAGTCGTTCAACCTGATGAGCATTTCCTGCTGACGTATAAAAATTTAAGATCTGGAACATCTGATGAAGAGATTTTTCATCTAAGCGAAACTCACGCGGGCGAAGCCGCGGGCGACAGCTAGTCTACGTGTGTGGTTATGTAATCCTAACTAATAATATAAATGCGAAAGTGAGTTTGTTTGTTACATCTTCACGTTTTACCTACTGAACCAATCTTCCTGAAATTTTGCATACACATAGTTGGAAGTACTGAGAAGGACGTACCTTTCATTCCGGGAAAAAGCACTGTTTCCGTGGGAAATTCACACGGGCGAAGCAGCGGACAAAAGCTAGTATTAAATAAAAATTAATCTTCACCCAAGTTTCCAAACCACATGTGTGCCAACTCATGAGTGACAACTTTTGCTACAATGACCATATCCATTGATGAAGCTGTAGCCTCATCCACCAAAAAAGATGTCTCCCTGTATGTTACGAGACCCCAGTGTTCCATCGCGCCAGCTCGGAAATCGGGAATTGCAATCATATCTGAAAAATTGAAAGTTAAGAAAATTGGGGTGGCCTATGTAGCAGTGGACATCTTGTGCCTCCGTTGATATTCCTTTTTTTAAAGCTACTTCATTTTGTATGTCTGTTGGTAAAACATGAATGTGAACAAATAATGACCAAAACAAAAAGAGGAACTCATCACTTGAAAACATTGATAAATCTATTATATTTAGTGTTTGTTTATAAAATACTAGCTTTTGCCCGCGTCTTCGCCTGCGTGAATTCCCACGGGGACAGTGCTTTTTCCCGGGATGAAAAGTGCCCTATGTCCTTCTCAGTACATCTAACTAAGTGTACCTATGCAAAATTTCAGGAAGATTGGTTCAGTAGATAAGCGTGAAGAGGTAACAAACAAACACACAAACTCACTTTCAGATTTATAATATTAGTTTGGATTAGGATTTGAATTGAAATTGGTAACTGATGACCAATGATATATTTTTCTAAACACTTGCTCGTATAGTGGATCTTACTTACAAGACCTCGTATTTAGTCCCATAATCCTTTATATTACGCACGTGCTTTTTACTTTACATTATCGCCTTTGAATATTTAATAATAATCAAAGATTATCGCATTATCGTAATTAAGTAGGTAGAATTATTTTTCTTAATTGGCATCGAGTTTTGAAAACAGAAAGTTTTTACTATTACCTATTTGGAAACTAGTTTCGGTTAAAGGAATATTATTCGTTGTTCGAAACTGGTTTCGACATTTTGGTTTCGAAAGTGGCCGAAGGGAACAAGAAATAGGTAATAAAAGTATGTTTTACCTAATTTGGGAAGTGGATATGGCACTTTATAGTATTTAATGTAAAATTCTGTTACTCTTTTTCCAATGTCTAGAGAATAATCTATTAGATTTGTTTTTCCTTTTCGGGCAAATGAGCGCAGTGCAAAGTTTTCACCAATACCATTTGACTTCACCTCTGTTTCCTTGAAGTCAAAATCACAAATAACAACAGCAGTCACGTAAGTTGACATGGGCAAACTTTGCGCAAACGTTACAGACTCCATGCCTGATACCTCATCATTTACTCTGGATATTTC
This sequence comes from Ephestia elutella, assembly GCA_018467065.1. Classification (NCBI taxonomy): domain Eukaryota; kingdom Metazoa; phylum Arthropoda; class Insecta; order Lepidoptera; family Pyralidae; genus Ephestia; species Ephestia elutella. Next base: position 10,977,234 of record CM031575.1, read on the forward strand.
CTAAAATCAAAAATATTGTTAGGAAAGTATGTATGTTCTTTTTAGAAAAGTTATTCATAATAAAAAAAGTAATCAACTCGTAGTCCTTATAACTCTCAGTTGATTTCACCACATTTTTCAAGATTTCGGAATTAGGTAGGGCCACCTGGTACTTTTTTTCCGAAGGCTGTTCCGGCACCCCGTGTGGTGTTACCGCTATCCTCCTGCAGAATAACCAAACGTCAGCGCCGCTTTCGCGTCACGTTTCCGTTTTGCGCCTCTATAGGCGCATCCCGTTTTAAAGGGTCCGCGCAGCCTGTCGCTGAGGGCGTTCGGGCCATACCGCTAAAACCCGGGGTAGTTAAGTTAGTGCTTGTAACATGTGTTAGCTCATAAGGTGTCCTATCATAAGTAGCCGTAAGGAAATATTGTGTTATATTGCAATAAATAACTAATTGTTAAACCCTATCCGTGTTTGATATTTATCCTCCCACTAGATTCACCCTTAGGCTCGATCAAACCCTGTCATACCCTGAAGACAGTGGTCGGGGTTCGACTCCCCAGCAACCACCTCATCACATTGGCGCCCAACAAAAAAACCCACTGTGGGGTAGTTTTACAAAAATAATCCTAAACCGGGTGGGCCCAAGCCTCATCACATTGGCGCCCAACTAAAAAACCCACTGTGGGGTTGTTTACATAAATTATCCCAAGCCGGGAGAGCCTGAGGGTAGAAAAGTATTATTCCGTATTTTTGAATTGTATATGTCGAATAATTCGCAACGAGTGGTCTAGAACACTCGTTTTCGTATGATTTGGTGGTCGAACGTTTTTTACGTCAAAATCATGAATGAAATAGACAACCGGATACGGATATAGATGGAGTCTATAAGAATTTTCAATTTTGCGTTCCGTTTAAAGCTTACGTTCTCTTTGATTGAAAATTTACGAACATTTTTTTTACGATTCGTTACTGATTCGGTTTTCGTTGCGTAGAATGAAGCAGAAATTATTTCTAGCATTATTTTCATACGTGGGGCGCACTATAAGTTTCCGGAATGAATATGAAAAAATACTATTAAAGGTACAAAATTAATTTATTGTTTTTCAAAATAATCTCCCTTGGCGTCTATGCACTTTTTCATTCGATGAAACCAGTTTTGAAAACTTTTGTGCCACTCCTCTGTGGTGACCTCTGAAACGTGTTTTTCATACTCCTTGACAGCCTCTTCTGGTGATGAAAATCGTTGACCGCGTAATTGGTTTTTAAATTTTTGGGAACAGAAAAAAGTCACAAGGTGCCAGGTCGGGACTGTATGCAGGATGACTCATGAGTTCTACATTTTTCGCCTTCAAAAAGTCGTTTGTCTGTCTGGCCGTGTGAGAACTAGCATTGTCGTGGTGCAGGATGATACGGCGTTTACGGTTATTTTTACGGAGTTCGTCAATAACTTCCGGCAAACAAATGGTCGTGTACCAGTCACTATTCACTGTACGACGATTCTCTAAAGCAACAGTAGCCACGTGTCCAGTTTTATTTAAAAGAAGCAATCATCCGCTTAGATGCACTTTTCACGCGCGCCACTTTGGTTGGTTTCGGCTCATCTTGAAAGACCCATACGCTCGATTGCTGCTTTGTTTTGGGATCGTAGCAATAAATCCATGTTTCGTCACCTGTTACTATGTCCCACACCAAATTTGACGCACCTTCGTTGAATCTGGTAAGCATGGCACTGCACCAAGTGACGCGGTCCGTTTTTTGAGCCTCGGTCAAGTTGTGTGGGATCCACCGCGAGCACAGCTTTCTCACACCCAAATGTTTGTGTAGGATTAATTGTATTTGACTCATGCCTATTTCTAAGGATGCGCGAATTTCATGGTAGGTCACATGCCTGTCTGTTTCAATCATACGGCGCACAGCATTGATGTTTTTGTTGGTCACAGCGGTGGACGGCCGACCATCGCGAGATTCTTCACTGAGATTGATACGACCACGCTTGAATTCTGCAAACCAGCTATAAACAGTTGTCTTGCATGGTGCTTCATTGCCAAAAGCCGTTTCAAGCCGAGCGATGCTCTGTTGAGCTGTCAAATTACACTTAAAATCGTAGAAAATCATACTACGAAAATTTTCCCGAGTTAAATCCATGTTGATGCAGACACACAATTTTTTTAAATGGCGCCACAAGGTAAAAACAAAAGACAGTCAGATGAAACAAACTGCATTCTACAGTCAAAGAGTTCTATTTTCAAATGTTGCAATAAATTTTTAAATATTGTTTATGTAAGTGGCCAGTTCCGGAAACTTACAGTGCGCCCTATGTATTACTGGCAACATTGCTAGACGAGTGATTTCAAAAATACGGCTTTTATGTTTTTAGGACGAGTGCGACATAATAGTCTATTCGTTTTCAGCGGTATGTCATACTTTCAAAAATAGGGCTCCAGGTAGATCTTGGGGATTGAGTGCATGACAAAAATTTTATGTCCGTGCAGTTAACCCTGGAGGAGCTGATATTTGGTGCACCTTCAGGTTATGCTTATCATAATAATGCATTGTCATCCAAACTAAACAGATATCTGTTTTAAAAATGAGTTAATATAAGTGGTAATGAGTTATAAAGTATTGTTGGTCATTTTAGTATTTATCATTTTCTTGCACTGTGCAGAGCAACTACGCTCTGCTGCCAGAAAATGTGGCAGAGAGAATCCGGACAAACGAAGCGGCGGGAAGAATTCTGTACCGGAACTTTACCGGGAAAAAATCTACCGGTAAAATTAAGTACCGGGAAAAAATCTCCACGCGACACCACGCTTGTCCGACTAGAATCTAACTTAAGCTATACGCAGTCTGCTACCACCGTAGCTTATGAAGGGAGCTACAGGGCCCTATATGATAACCTAACCTATAAATTAATTACACTTAAAAACACTTACCAAGCTAAATCTTCTTTCTCTTCGGATCCAAACTTGAGTGTCTTCGGGAAGGGGAATTCCTAATCACCCTACCTAACCCTTGAGATCTCAATTCCCCAGGACAAATAAATAGATTTCTTCCCGTAGTTTCACTCGGGAACAGCCAGATGTGAACAGCCAGCCACGTTTCACCTCTCACAAGAAAAAGTCACAATAACAGAGTTTTTCACAAACACAAATTCAATAGTTATTTAACAAACAGGAAATTCACAATTATCACTCAAACTAAACAACAAGCAAAAGACGCGAGACCGCTCCGCGTATTAAAATCAAACCGATATCGCCCTGGACAAAGCAATGGCGGACCACACGATGCATTCCACGCTAGCAGTGTGAAAACCCCGAACGCCCTCTGGCGGCAGCAATGCGAAACGCCTGCGTTTAGTTTTACCCAATATATTACAAACATCCCCCCGTCCCGGTCTGAGAAGCAGACCGCTAGCTTACTCTACGGGAAGGCGGGCGAGAGAGGTCACACCTCTCCTTAAAATCGAACCGTCGACCAACACCTCAGCCACACGCGGAGTGCCATCTCCGCCAAGAATCAAACGTAATATGCGAGCTCGTCGCCAAAGCAATGAGGGCAAATTTGCCTCTTTTAACAATACTAAATCACCCTCCCTGGGAGGCTCAGTCCTGTCTGTCCACTTCACTCTTTGCTGCAGCAAATGCAAATATTCAAGCGACCAGCGACGCCAAAAGTCCTGGCTCATTTGCTGCAACATTTGAAAACGCGACAACCGATATACGCGTTCATCCTTCCACGGGTATTCGGGCAGGGCATTCAACGGCCCTCCCACCAAAAAATGACCAGGGGTGAGAGCTTCCAAGTCATTTGGATCTGGAGATAGCGGACAGAGAGGACGAGAGTTGAGGACCGCCTCAACTTTACAAAACACTGTGGCCAGCTCTTCAAAAGTTAGAGCCGTTTCTCCGATAATGCGGCGGAGGTGGGTCTTTGCGGATTTCACAGCCGCTTCAAAAATCCCTCCCCAATGGGGGCAACTTGGGGACTAAATTTCCAGGTTATTCCCCTTTGGGCAGCAATTTGACTTAAACTAGTACAATTTTTATCAATAAACACGGAAACATCCTTAAGATAATTTACAGTTCCTTTATAGTTTGTGCCATTATCAGACCTAATAAGGGAAGGTAGACCTCGACGCGAAACAAAGCGATCCAACGCGGCGACGAAGGCCTCCGTAGTCAGAGCCGATACCACCTCCAAATGGACAGCCTTGGTGGCCAAACAAACAAATACACACAAATAGCCCTTCACAATACGGGCATTACGAAAGGGAGAAGCCTTGATCGAAAAGGGACCGGCAAAATCGGTTCCAACGCCGTCAAACGGCCTCGAAGGTCGAATTCGATCAACGGGCAAATCACCCATCTGTGGTTGCATCGTGGATGCCTTCAACCTATAACATGCAATACATCGAAACAGAACACTACGGATTGCTCTTCGGGCAGACAATATCCAAAATTCGCGTTGCAAAATAGCCAACAAAGCATTGCACCCAGCATGGGCGTTACGAATGTGTCGATCAGACACCAAAAGCTGCACCAAGGGTCCGCCCTTGGGCAACAACAGAGGATGGCGAGTCTCATATGGAAGATCCGCCTTCCGGAGCCTGCCTCCAACCCGAAGAAGCCCATCCGAGTCGATGTACGGGTTCAAACGAGCGACCGCGCCCTTCAATTTAGCGCGTCCGTCGCGCAAAATCTGAAGCTCTGACTCAAACCGTCCGGTCTGCACGACACGGACCCAATGCAACAATGCGCTCCGGCGCTCTTCTGCACCTGCAATCGGCTCCAACCGCTTTGCCTGTGGGTTTCTACAATTATGTATGAAACGCTTAATCCAACTGGTGACACCCAGAAGCTTATCCAAGCTGCTATACCGAGCAAGTAGCCAATCCGGCTCCGACGTCGTCTCAGCGACTACAGCATGTACACGGAGCCCAGTCAAACTCAAAGAAGTAACATCTGTCTGACAGACAGGCCAAGATGTTTCTGATCCCATCAGCCACTCTGGACCCCACCAGAGCGGGTGTGACACCAATTCTGGTGCCGTACAACCTCGGGAAGCACAGTCCGCTGGGTTAAGCTCTCCCGGCACATGTCTCCATGTTATATCAATTCCGATATTCTGGATTTGGGAAACCCGATTTCCCACAAAAACCTCAAAGGTATGTGGGGCCGCGCGCAACCATGCAAGCGCGACCTGGCTATCCGACCAGGCGAAGATGTCTCGTATCTCGACCGTGGCCGCCAGCTCACTGGCAACGTGATGCAACAATTTAGAGAGAAGGTGAGCTCCACTCAACTCAAGCTTGGGGATAGTCAGCCTAGTCCTGATGGGGGCGACCTTGCTCTTCCCTAACAAAAGCGAGACATTGACCCGGCCATCGGCGTCAACTGTCCGCATATAGACTGACGCGGCATAGCCTCGCTCCGACGCGTCACAAAAGCCATGCAGGCTGGCTCGATATTTCCCGGGTGGCAATATTCGACGAGGCAAGGCAATCCGATTGACTTCCTTAATCGATGAAAACAACTCGAGCCAATCATCCAATGGAGAGCCGAACAGCGGCTCGTCCCACGAGACGCCCAAAGTCCAAAGTCTCTGAAGAAGACACTTCGCAGAGAATATCACTGGACTGATCCAACCGCTTGGATCAAACATACGAGCTATTACGGACAACACCGTTCTCTTAGTCCAGACCTTTGGTATTTCCAAGTCCACTTGGAATGTGAAAATATCGGTTAGCGGCTGGTACTGCATGCCCAGCACCGCTATCCTGTTGGGATCATCCACATCCTCAAACAGGTGAGGGTTCTGTTGGTGATCCTCCGGGATCCCTTCTAGAACTTTAGGCTCATTAGACAACCACTTACGTAGCTCGTAGCCACCTGTCTTCAATATTTCAATCAATTCATCCCGCAGTAGGAGGGCCTCCTCAATACTTTGGGCTCCGGTGCACACGTCATCAACATACAAGTCACGTGACAGCACGGAAGCCCCACGGGGAAAGCGGATCCGTTCCCGCTCTGCCAATTCAAGCAATGATCTGATGGCGATATAGGGACTAGATTTCAAACCATACGTGTTTGTGTTGAGTTCATACACCGTCACAGGATCCTCAGGGCGCTCACGCCAGAGTATCAACTGGAATCGCCTGTCCTCAGGATGTATGACTGTCTGGCGGAACATCATCCGGATGTCCGCGCCAAAAACCACTTGATGTCTTCTAAAGTTCAAGATGATGTCAATTATGTCCCTATGCAATTTGGGACCCGAATGCAAACACAGATTCAACGAAACCCCGTTCGAAGTGGGTGCGGACCCATCGAAGACGGTCCTCAATTTGCCTGTTGAGGCCTTCACCACCGCGTGGTGGGGCAAAAAATAATGCTCAGTTGAGCTCCAATCAACTCGAGCCGGAGACATGTGACCCAAATCCTCGTACTCGCGCATAAATTCAATATATTTATCGCGAAGTACGTGGTCACGCTGCATACGTCGCTCCATGGACAGCAGTCGTTTCTCCGCAAGCGCCCTACTTTGCCCTAGGCTAGGACGAGAGGCAACAAAGGGTAACCTAGTTACAAACCGACCGGAGGGCAACCTCTCCGTGGTTGATCGAAAAAGGGCTTCGCACTCAGCGTGTTCCGGATCCATCCTGGAACTCATAGGTGGCTCCTCCACCTCCCAAAACCTTTGCATGGTCTTGGCCAAGGACGCAGATGCGACAACCGGTGGCTCCTCCGCGGTGCCATTATCAAACACAGGGCCCATCAGGGCAAAACCAAAAATCGTAGACACTGCCATCAGTGAAGACGAACCCAGAGCCTTCTGTGTACCCAACAAAATCCAACCCAATACGTCCGAGCCCAGGAGCAAGTCCACTGGGCCGGGATGAAAGACAAAGGGGTCGGCCAAATCCAGACCCGAAACCAAAGACAACACACCCGGCGGTATGTCTGTCGAGGGGTGCCAACCCGCAATGGTATCCATTACCATAGCCGAAGTCGTGATCCTCATTGTGGAGGACTTCAGCGAAGAAAAGGTGACAAGTGTCTGGCCCGTCAGACACTTCACTTGTATGCCACCAACTCCAAGAAGTGGCACAGGCGAGTCTTCCACGACTAAACCTAACTGGCGTGCCACTCGAGTGGTAACCAAACTGCTTTGAGCCCCTGAGTCCAACAGAGCTCTCAAATTAATGGCTTCCCCTACGACCCCATACGCGGACCACCGCGGTAGGGAGCAGAACCGTCCGCGGCTCTGTCCCAGCAAGGGAGCAAGCTAGTTACGGGCTCCCCACTCTCTCCAAACCAGGGGCGCGCCACTGACCCGGATAATATGGCGGGCGAGTGCACATCCCCATCTGAGGGGGCATAACCCGCGGCCCGGCCATACATATGGTACGGCGGGTGGTACTCCAGCCGTGGGTACTCGTGCAGCGGCGGAGAAAACCGCTGCGGCTGCATGTGTTGGGTATTGGTAACCCGCGTGGAGGGGGTGTCCCCACTCTCACGTCCGATCTAGGGCCCCCGCCCATGGGGGCCCTATCCGGGGCCTGGCCAGCTACATACTGGCCATGACCTTGGGGCGCGTGGTCCCGGTCCGCCAAGACCCGCGCAGGTACGCGACCCCCTCCCGAGGGGGTGCGACGAGCGAAGCCGCGTCCTCCGTCCGGTGGTGGAGGGCTTCGCGCAGGAGCGCCCCCGCCCATAGGGGACCCCTGCCTCAACATCCGGGTGCCATCCCCGTTGCGGTTCATGCAAAGCATCGCGTGGTGCCGCCCACGGCATGCACTGCATGGTATGGCACTGGGACAGTCACGTGCATAGTGACCGCCCAAACAATAAAAGCAAAGTTCATGCCGCTTTGCCATGCGGCGCCGATCTTGTACTGGCAGTCCCTGCCAGTTCCTGCATTGCAGCAGGCTGTGGCCCATCCGACCACATTGCAGGCAGTCCGCGTCCCTCGCGACTGCTGCCGTGTGTGCAACCCGCGCACCAGCTCCACGCGGTGGCGGTTGCCGTCCCTGTTGGGGCCTCCCTCGCCATGAGGGTTCCAAGGGCCTACGTTCAGGCGCTCTGGATGGCGCTGAGTCCGTCATGGTATTCTCAGCAGCCCGTGCCTCAAACTCCAAAAACTTCACCAAGTCAGTGAATGTTGGTAGGGTGGTGCTATCCCGCTCCGCATTTTCGCGCTCAAACCGCGAGCGGATGTCATTGGGCAATTTGCCCAATACAATGTGCACCAACAAAAAAGACCATTGGTCCACCGGCAGCCCCAGTGTGCGGAGCGCGTTACAGGCCACTGTAACGGGCGTGAGCAACTGCAGGCGCAACTGTGCCCTGTTGGCCACCTTGGGCAGGGCCATCAACTGTGCGGCGTGCGCATCCGCTAACAAACGTAAGTTTTGGTAGCGGGAGTTCAATAACTCCCAAGCCGTATCGTACTGGTCGTCCTCCACCCGGAGGTGCTGGATGAGCGACCGCGCTTCATCCTCAAGAGTGGAGAGGAGGTAGGCCATCTTCTGGGCCTTCGACAAATCCTGTCGTGCTACGACCAGGGACTCAAACATATTTTTATATGCTACCCACTCCTCCATCCTACCCCCAAAGTGGGACAGCTGAAGGGTGGGGAGCCGACCAGTAACCGCTGGTCCTTCCTGTCTAACAGGTGTGCGAGGGCTGGTCCGCCAGCCTGTCTCGCCCTTATTGCGGTCACCGCCTCCGCGATATCATCGTGCAGACTCAGGATCTGGTCCATGTCCGCCATGTGACCTGCGTAGGCCTCCGGGGTAAGATCGGCTTCGGTAAGCGCCGCCATGGCCGCTTCCGCGCTAATCAATCGTGAGTGGAGGTGATCCGCTCTTAGCAGTATGGCGCCCTCCCTGTCCTTCCGGGACAGGAGTCCTCCGGCCGTCACAAACCATCTCAATTCGTTGGCGAGTGTCGCCCTAGCATTGGAGGCCTTCGCCATCGCGTCAAGTCACAAACAAAAAATAACAAAAGGTAAATAAAAAACAACAAAATCAAGCAACTACACGAAGAACCGCGGTAGGTATGAGAATGGCACAAACCCGGAACGCACGGTACAAACCGCAAACAAATACAAAAAAGGTTACAAATATTCTTATACAAACAAACTAAGAAAAATCTAATAATTTTTACAAACAATTAATTATTTTTTACAAACGAACAAATAGAGGGTAGATAAACTACGCTCTGCTACCAGCGTAGCTTATGAAGGGAGCTACAGGGCCCTATATGATAACCTAACCTATAAATTAACTACAATTGAACACTTACCAAATTAAATCTTCTTTCTCTTCGGATCCAAACTTGAGTGTCTTCGGGAAGGGGGAATTCCTAATCACCCTACCTAACCCTTGAGATCTCAATTCCCCAGGACAAATAAATAGATTTCTTCCCGTAGTTTCACTCGGGAACAGCCAGATGTGAACAGCCAGCCACGTTTCACCTCTCACAAGAAAAAGTCACAATAACAGAGTTTTTCACAAACACAAATTCAATAGTTATTTAACAAACAGGAAATTCACAATTATCACTCAAACTAAACAACAAGCAAAAGACGCGAGACCGCTCCGCGTATTAAAATCAAACCGATATCGCCCTGGACAAAGCAATGGCGGACCACACGATGCATTCCACGCTAGCAGTGTGAAAACCCCGAACGCCCTCTGGCGGCAGCAATGCGAAACGCCTGCGTTTAGTTTTACCCAATATATTACAAACATGCACAATTAACATTATATAATAATTTTATTATAGTAAAGTCAGATTAAAATTGATATTTGATTGTTATGACTTCTAGTACCTTTATTAGGTTATACCATTTCAATTTATTCGATGAAGGGTTAGGTGTGGCGTGGGAAGGGGTCCACCCTCGTTAAGCGTTAGCTCATCATCATCATCTCGAGTCGAAATGGCACAAATTAGATTTTTTTCGACCAGTATTTGGCCACTTCCACCGCCCTATCGTTGGCTTCATTCAAGTCCTCCAAGGTACAGGAGGAAGGGCAGTTGGGGCAGGTTAAAAGATGAGCCATGGATTGGACGGCTCCACAGTCGCAAAGGCTATCAGACGAGTACCCCCACCTGACTCGGTTTTCACGGCATCTCCCAACACCAGCCCGGAGTCTGTTTAGGGTCCTCCAGACTGCCCAGGGGAGATCACCACCCGGTGGGAGCTTCTCGGCTGGAGGGAGGTCCGTAGATAGCGGAGGATATTTATGTGTCCACAAATCCAACCTGGCCTTGGCCTGTTAGCTGGGCTGCTTGAGGAAGCTTTTACGGCTTTTTAGGCGACTGGGCGGTGGGACGTGGCCATAGAGCGGGTGTCTACTGTCTTCAATCTGCTTCTTTATCTCTACCGAACATGAAATATCGCGTCGGACACTAGGTGGAGCTATACCGTTAGCTAAAACCCCATGTCAATACATCTAGCCTGGAAAAACGGGGGTGAGGCGACATGGAGCCGTTTCAGACCCATGCCGCCGCCAGTGATGCTGTGGATAGCGCCGCAGCCGGCACCTTTCCCTCTCCGGAGGTGACCGCAAATATATTAGGAGAATGTGATGCTATGGATAGCGCCACAGCCGGCACCTTTCCCTCTCCGGAGGTGACCGCAAGAATGTTAGGTGAATGTGATGCTGTGGATAGCGCCACAGCCGGCACCTTTCCCTCTCTGAAGGTGTTCGCAAGTAGACGAGGAGAAACTAGTCCTGGACAAATAGAAGCCGGTACTTCTGCGGGAATGAGTAGTGGAAGTACTATATCTTGTAATTGGCGATTGGCAATTTATCGGGAGTTTGTTGCTAAAAGCCGTCATATTTATCAAAAACGTCGGCCACCTGACTTGAATAACTCTGATGGGATTGACAGTGTATTTGCGTTACTTGGCAACAAACTTAAGCCCATTGAGGCAATCGATGAAAAAGACAAAAAAGCTCTGCTTGATGCAGTAGGAAAATTTATTAACAAAGCGGAAACAAAATATAATAAGGAGTGTAAAAGAAATACTTATTTATTTGAAACAAGGAATAAAATGTGGCTAAGTAAAGATTTTTTTGATGACCTTCCTGATATAATAAAAATTAAGAGTCCCGCTTCATTTCCTAGTCCGAGAAGTGCAAAATAGTTAATAGTCTCTTAGTTGCCGTCAACAACGCAGACAAACTAAATTATTGGCAGTAAGACTCAGTGAAGAGCCACCTGCGAAATTAGTAAAAGCATTCACTGAAGCTATAGTACATTCTTCTAATTCACCAGATTCTACTTTAATTTACAATGCTAAAGAAATTGAAACAATTTATAGATACGTGCATTGAAAATCCTGCAAAAATTACAAAAATATCAAAAGAAATAAAAAAATCCAGTTCAGATAAAAAAAACCACAACCCTATACTCCCGATGAAGCGCTGGCTTTTTATTATTGACTCGAATATAAGTGTGGATACATATAGATTAATGCGCCAAGATCTTCTCAGAAGGGGATATCCTGCGTATCCACCTTATAATTTGGTTCATGATTCTAAATCTTTGTGCTACCCTAAAGATGAAATCCTAATGAGTGAGTTCGAGGCTTCTGTTTCGCTACAAGGACTTCAATGACAATCGCCATAAATTTGCGCATATCTTAGAACTAGATTCGTGGTAAGTAGATAGCCTGTACTACATTCTAGTTGCAATCAGTTGTGGATTACCTCGTGGATTAAAGTAGAATCTGGTGAATTAGAAGAATATACTATAGCTTCAGTGAATGCTTTTACTAATTTCGCAGGTGGCTCTTCACTGAGTCTTACTGCCAATAATTTAGTTTGTCTGCGTTGTTGACGGCAACTAAGAGACTATTAACTATTTTGCACTTCTCGGACTAGGAAATGAAGCGGGACTCTTAATTTTTATTATATCAGGAAGGTCATCAAAAAAATCTTTACTTAGCCACATTTTATTCCTTGTTTCAAATAAAAAAGTATGTCTTTTACACTCCTTATTATATTTTGTTTCCGCTTTGTTAATAAATTTTCCTACTGCATCAAGCAGAGCTTTTTGTCTTTTTCATCGATTGCCTCAATGGGCTTAAGTTTGTTGCCATGTAACGCAAATACACTGTCAATCCCATCAGAGTTATTCAAGTCAGGTGGCCGACGTTTTTGATAAATTGACGGCTTTTAGCAACAAACTCCCGATAAATTGCCAATCGCCAATTACAAGATATAGTACTTCCACTACTCATTCCCGCAGAAGTACCGGCTTCTATTTGTCCAGGACTAGTTTCTCCTCGTCTACTTGCGAACACCTTCAGAGAGGGAAAGGTGCCGGCTGTGGCGCTATCCATAGCATCACATTCTCCTAATATAGTTGCGGTCACCTCCGGAGAGGGAAAGGTGCCGGCTGCGGCGCTATCCACAGCATCACTGGCGGCGGCATGGGTCTGAAACGGCTCCATGTCGCCTCACCCCCGTTTTTCCAGGCTAGATGTATTGACATGAGGTTTTAGCTAACGCTTAACGAGGGTGGACCCCTTCCCACGCCACACCTAACCCTTCATCGAATAAATTAAAATGGTATAACCTAATAAAGGTACTAGAAGACATAACAATCAAATATCAATTTTAATCTGACGTTACTATAATAAAATTATTATATAATGTTAATTGTGCAAGAAAAAGATAAATACTAAAATGACCAACAATACTTTATAACTCATTACCACTTATATTAACTCATTTTTAAAACAGATATCTGTTTAGTTTGGATGACAATGCATTATTATGATAAGCATAACCTGAAGGTGCACCAAATATCAGCTCCTCCAGGGTTAACTGCACGGACATAAAATTTTTGTCATGCACTCAATCCCCAAGATCTACCTGGTCGTCACCATAAAAGCTTGTGCCAAAAAATTTTGTAAAAAAACTTCTTTTACTTTCTGCTCCACTGTACTTTTTGCCGCGGACGAAGCCGCGGGCAACAGCCAGTAATACAATAAAAATCGTCCAATCCATTGTATTTTTAATTTTAGACCTTACTAAAATTTCATAGCAAATGTGTATATGAAATATTGCTATTACAAAATTTCAGGGGTTTCTCTTAGGAAATATTTGGAATCGAATTTCTCCGAAATCCCACGGGATTAGCAGCTGGTTTTTTAGGAAGATAGACAGCCTAATGCTCTACCTTTTAAATAGATTTTTGGATGCTAATAGCTTGAATTATTATAGATATTAAAATAAAACCATTTTAATTAAATAAATTATTATTTCGCCTTAAGCTTACATTTAAGACTAGGGGTGACGATAAAAAAATAGGGTTTTAAACTCTCAATAAAATTACGTAAAAAGTTGGGCAAATAAAGTAATTCTTCCGGTAGAAAAAAAAATATTTTACTTTCTAAGTAAAAAACATTGACCAACTTAGGTTTGAGTTTTCTCCAAAACTATAAGGAATTTTCACACGGGAGTTTTTGCTTATCATTTAGAACAACATAATGCGTCACATTTTGAGCTTAGTTCGAAATGTCAGGTCCGAAAGCGTTCTTGGAATACTGTGCATTCCAAAGGACAAACGGGTCGAAACAGTGGCTCGGGTCTAAATACACAGTGAATCAGGGCAGTGCACAACGGAGGTCGTAAATTTATTCGGTTTTGTCGAAAAATTAAACAAATTCATTCATATTTAATCAATCTTTTATTTTTGTAGGTAGGTACTCATAATAATTATTTTCTTATAGCAGCGAACTGCTTATACTTACCTAAACATTATTAAAGCAAAACAGGAGTGGTAAAAGCAATGCCGAATGTCTTCGATGCCTTTCTACAACTCATCCCAGATTTAATATGTTCGAGAGTTTCCTTCATCTTTGCTTCAGTATGGGTCCCGATAGACCGCGGCTTATCCGGGCGAGGCATTCCATAAGAAATAAATCTGTTACTATATTGTGATCTTCAGCATTTAAAGAAATTGTTAAATAATCATAAAAACATATCAAAAGTACACAGTGGTTCATGATCCACTGTGAACCTTTCAAAATTGAGCCACTGTGGATGCTTACGCCGTTTTGAATTTAAAACGTCCCCAAGAAAAATATAACCTACAAACGACACGGAGATGTGCATTCATTTAATCTTGATTAGACATAGAATCTGCAGAAAATAACAGCTACCCATAATAACACATTGATAAAAAGTTGGAACACAATGTTTCTTACCTTGAAAACGACTTTTTTTAAATGAAAAACTAAAAAATCCACTAACACAGAAATTTCACATAATTTTCGCCGGCCAACTGGCATGAACTTGTACACAAGTCAACCGCTTTCGAAGAGTGAATATAGCGAATAGATATCTCTGCCCCCTTCCCAAATACTGTTGCTGAGCCACTGTTTCTGGTATAGCCACTGTATAACAAGTGACCCTACGTATAATTTACAACAGAATATTACTTGGTTGTACTAATTATCTTCTGTGGTGGTTTTAAGATTGAACAGAAGTAATTGTTTATTTATAAACGATAAATCTGTATAAATGTAGGAAGTACGAAAATCAAAATTCATGCTGGCAAAGTTGCGGGCAATTTGATCATAAATACCTAAGTATAATTCATTCATTCATTCATTCATAAACGTACGTATATATGTAGATAGATGTTTCAGTTCAGCAAGACTCCTCTCCTCCCCCTTTCTTCTGCTCTTGATGATTGAAATTACCTACCTCATTGGGTATGAGAGTATACCTATATCGACGACCGGAGACGCGACGATGACGGTGTCGACTAATTTCGATCCCGCCTCATTCCGAGGATCCCGCATTTAATTTTCTTGGCGAATGTGTTTACTATTGTCTATGTCACGTTAGGATTAATCAAATTACATAACATAAGTAGTTTACCTTACAAGTGATCTTACATTCATATTAGAGAGTGCCACATATGATTTAGGTACAGTGAGAGTTATATTAAAAGTGGCTTTAAAACCTGGCTCATCAAAACAAGGGAATGCTTGACGCGCAAATGTTGCCTCGAACTGATTGGCAACCATCATGCTGAAAACATTTCGAAGATATGTAAAAATTTACAAAAATAAAAAATAAATTTTATGCTATGAAGTTACCTAAAAGATACACAAAAGACAAGAAATAAAATAAATAGGTAAATTAACAGTGAATCATGGTAAGTAGACCATGGTAGAATACCACGAACTCGGAAATGTATTCTGAACAAAATTTCGCCTTGAATTTGGTCTTTGGTCTTCAAAACTTTGTTCACAAAGACTTATAGGATACTTTTCGACATAAATAATAATAATTATTATTATAATAACTATTATTATTTTCATAATAATAATTATTATTTAGCCGTTTAGATCCCACTGCTGGGCAAAGGCCTCCCTAGGATAGGAGACTACCTCCATTTATCAAATTAAAAATCCAAAAATTAAATAGATATACCTACGTACATCACATAGGTACATTTCTGATTTCTACAAGACGTACAAAGAATGACAGATGCTTATAGGGTTAGGTTCAGAAAATGTAATTTTATGTAATAGCACAGAATACATAATAGTACAAGTAGTAATAGGCCCTTGGCCCACTGGACTTTGATGGAAATTGCGTTCAAAATTATACGTTAAAAGTCAAACCTTTCCCATGCGTACTGTCTTGTGCGTTTTAATTGCCCTTTCTTGGCACGCCAAACTGGATTGTCACTATCTTGCGCGCTATCTTGAGCGTTGCTGTCTTGAGAGTAGTCTTCAATGCTTTCTTGAACGCTATATTGCTCCCAGTCCTGAGCACTGTCTTCCGCTTTATATTCTGCGCTGTTTTGGATTAAACCACGTGTGGCATGCACGCGGTTATGGCCACTATTTTGTGCAAACTGAGCACTGTCTTGTACAATATCGTGATCACTGTCATGAGAGCTATCTTGCGGTCTATATTCAGCGCTGTTTCGGACTAAGCCACGAGTGGCACGCACGCGGTTATGGCCACTATTTTGTGCAAACTGAGCACTGTCTTGTACAATATCGTGATCACTGTCATGAGAGCTATCTTGCGGTCTATATTCAGCGCTGTTTCGGACTAAGCCACGAGTGGCACGCACGCGGTTATGGCCACTATTTTGTGCAAACTGAGCACTGTCTTGTACAATATCTTGATCACTGTCATAAGCGCTGTCTTGCGATTTAAATTCAGCGCTGTTTTGGACCACACCACGAGAGGCATGCCCGCGGTTATGGCCACTATTTTGTGTAAATTGAGAGCTGTCTTGATCATTGTCTTGCTCGCTATCTTGAAGTATATATTCAGCGCTATTTTGAACGAAACCATGAGTGGCATGCATGTAGTTATAGCCACTATATTGAGCGCTGTTTTGCACACTATCTAGTTCCCAGTCTTGAGCGCTGTCTTGCGGTCTATATTCATCGCTGATATGCACCAAACTACGAATAGCACGCACGCGGTTATGGCCTCTATTTTGCGCATTGTCTTGCTCCCTATCCTCTGTGTTGTCGTGTGCGTAGAATATAGATTCTACGCTGTTTTGGAAAAAACTACGCGTGATACCATACACGCGATCATGTGCACTGCTTTGTGCGCTATCTGGACTGTCATTTTGATCATTTTCTTGCTCATTCTCTTGCGCAATTTTACGTGTACTGCCATAACCCACGTCTTTCACGACTTCTTGCGAGCGGTCTTGTGTATTGTGTTGCGATTGCGAGCTGACTTTTTTGGTACCATGTGCGCTGCCACGCACGCCGCCTTGTATATATTTTTTCACCTTTTTCTGCAAGTTGGCTTGATGCCGTCCGGTCCGGATACTTCTGAAATATTCACCATATCTGGCTGCAGTGTTTGTTGCAAACATTATGATTGACTGAGTTTTAAATTTAGATGCATTTGAATATTTCGTGAAATCACTTTGCCGTGATTACTTTTAAATTCAATCGAAAATAAGAATATGTACAAGTACCTACTTATTGGTTGATTAGCTAGTAAGTAGACTAGCTCATAAAATCAACCAATAAATACATACTAAATATTTACTAATTTGTAGATTAGGTAGGTAATTACACAGATGATGTCGCCTTGATGCATTTTCCTGGTTATTGACTTGCCTACCTAAGTCAATAAATTTGTATTGAGTATTAGAGAAGAATGAGAGGTATTGAACTGACAATAATCGGATTTATATAGGCATTTATTTAAAAGTTGTTGCCCGCGGCTTCTCTCGCGTGATTTCGCTTAGATGAAAAATCATTTTGTGTTCCAAACCGTTTCAGATCTTCGATCTTCTTTTTATACGTCTACAGAAAATGCTCATCAGATTAATCAAGTTTTGCTAAGGCGCCATTTCTATACAGGGTTACTTAGTAAAACATTTGGCCGAGTAGGTAGGTATTGTAAAATGTATGGAACAGCTGATTTTTTTTTGAGATTTCAGAGTCGGTCCCATACAAAAAGTTGCTCATATTCATGAGTACTTTCACCCCTAGAACGGTTATTGATGTTTTACAAGTAACCCTGTATATGATATAGTGTTGCTGGTCTCTTGGAGTTATTCATCAGATGTTCCAGATCTTCAATTTTTATACGTCAGCAGAAAATGCTCATCAGGTTAAACGATTTTTGCTAAGGCGCCATTTGCATATATGTTATAGTGTAGCTGGTCTCTTGGAGCTTTTCATCAGATGTTCCAGATCTTCAATTTTTATACGTCAGCAGCAAATGCTCATCAGGTTGAACGACTTTTGTTAAGGCAACATTTCCAAATTTTTTATAGTTAACCAAAACAGAACAGTCATGTTCTGTTTTGGTTCTTCATCAGGTGTTCCATTTTTCAAAATCAATTATAGCCTAAATGTTGCCCAGGCTTAATAGCTATACAACAAAAAAAGTTTCATTCAAATCGGTTTAGTACTTTCGGAGATTAGCGTATCATACACACAGACAGAGACAAAAATGCTAAAAAAATTTGCCTGCATCACACGTTTTTAGCCAAAACAGGCGTTACTGAATTGATTCTGGTGCTAAATCTAGATCATTAATGATAATAAAAATAGTACAATAGGCTTCTCAAATAACTGCTACTACTTGTACGAGATAGAAACAAATATTTTGCCTGTTATTTTTGCATCTATACCTTCCAGAAAACACGAAAAACAAGGTTCACGGCTTTAACGAAATCGTTATGTAAAACACGAATCACAATTTCTACATTATGTTAAATCGCGAGTTTATTAAACTAGCTACAAGTTGCTGGTTTTAGATTTTTGAAAAATAACTCTGAAAAAATGTTAAAAATCGTAGCACTGGTGCTAAATCTAGATCATTAATGATAATAAAAATAGTACAATAGGCTTCTCAAATAACTGCTACTACTTGTACGAGATAGAAAAAAATATTTTGCCTGTTATTTTTGCATCTATACCTTCCAGAAAACACGAAAAACAAGGTTCACGGCTTTAACGAAATCGTTATGTAAAACACGAATCACAATTTCTACATTATGTTAAATCGCGAGTTTATTAAACTAGCTACAAGTTGCTGGTTTTAGATTTTTGAAAAATAACTCTGAAAAAATGTTAAAAATCGTAGCAATTCACAAAGAAATTTCCCATACATTTTTACTATGGCAGCGAAACGCTCAATATATAAGAGTTCCAAGCCCACGAAAAATCAGTCTGCCGTATAAATTCAAAGGGAATCCACGTCGCTCTGCTGCTCGAGAGGTCGAGAGGCATTTAATTTTTGCGTGTTCATGTATTCGCAGACAGCAGAGAGTAATGTAGATCAGAGTTGCATATTTTATAATCTTTTTTAAATTTGTATAGGTACGTACCATTTTCATACTCATGATGGCCGACAATTTTTGATGAAATAGAAATCGTAATAAATCGCAATCATAGAAATCGTAATAAATCGAAATCATAGAAATGTAAATCATAAAAATCAAAATAAATCCAAATCAAGATCCAAGACGGCGGATAGCTTTTTTTTTTAATTTTGCAATTTAGCAGTTTGCAGTTTATTAGTTTTTCAGTGCGCTGATTAGGAAAATAACATTTATTTTGAGATCCAAGATGGCGGACAGCTTTTTTTTTTAAATTTTGCAATATGGGTATCGTTTTATAAGTTTTTCAGTGCGCTGATTACGAAAATAACATTTATTTTTAGATCCAAAATGGCGGACAGCTTTTTTTTTTGTAATTTGCAATATGGGTATCGTTTTATAAGTTTTTCAGTGCGCTGATTACGAAAATAACATTTATTTTGAGATTCAAGATGGCGGACTACTTTTTTTTCAATTTTACTAGATGGATATGGTTTTATAGGTTTTTCGGTGCGCTGATGACAAAAATAACATTTATTTTGAGATCCAAGATGGCGGACAGTTTTTTATTTTTATTTTACTATATAGGTATCGTTATATCGGTTTTTGGGGACGCTGATCTAAAAATAAATGTTATTTTGGTCATCAGCGTCCCCAAAAACCCATAAAACGATACCCATATTGTAAAATAAAATAAAAAACTGCCCGCCATCTTGGATCTCAAAATAAATGTTATTTTCGTAATCAGCGCACCGAAAAACTTATACAATGATACCAATATTGTAAAATTAAAAAAAAGTTGTCCGCCATCTTGGATCTCAAAATAAATGTTATTTTCCTCATCAGCGTCCCCAAAAACCCACAACACGTTAACCATATTGCAAAATTGAAAAAAAAAATTGTCCGCCATATTGGATCTCAAAATAAATGTTATTTTTGTCATCAGCGCACCGAAAAACCCAATACAAGATGTATTTTAAATCATTGGTATCCTTTCTACTGGTGAAAGTACTCATGAACATGAGCAACTTTTTGTATGGGACCGACTCAATCCGATGGAAAAAAAAATCAGCTGTTCCATACATTTCGGGTGAGTAGGTATTGGAAAATAGTATGGAACAGCAGATTTTTTTTTCCATCGGATTGAGTCGGTCCCATACAAAAAGTTGCTCATGTTCATGAGTACTTTCACCAGTAGAAAGGATGCCAATGATTTAAAAAACATCCTGTATAACCATACCCATATTGCAAAATTGAAAAAAAAGTTTGTCCGCCATCTTGGATCTCAAAATAAATGTTATTTTCGTAATCAGCGCACTGAAAAACTTATAAAACCATACTCATATTGTAAAATTGAAAAAAAAGTTGTCCACCATCTTGGATCTCAAAATAAATGTTATTTTTGTCATCAGCGCACCGAAATATCTAAAAAACCATACCCATATTGTAAAATTGAAAAAAAAAGTTGTCCGCCATCTTAGATCTCAAAATAAATGTTATTTTCGTAATCAGCGCACTGAAAAACTTATAAAACCATACCCATATTGTAAAATTGAAAAAAAAGTTGTCCGCCATCTTGGATCTCAAAATAAATGTTATTTTCGTAATCAGCGCACTGAAAAACTTATAAAACCATACCCATATTGTAAAATTGAAAAAAAAGTTGTCCGCCATCTTGGATCTCAAAATAAATGTTATTTTCGTAATCAGCGCACTGAAAAACTTATTAAACCATAACCATATTGTAAAATTTAAAAAAAGTTGTCCGCCATCTTGGATCTCAAAATAAATGTTATTTTCGTAATCAGCGCACTGAAAATCTTATAAATCCATACCCATATTGCAAAATTAAAAAAAAGTTGTCCGCCATCTTGGATTCAAAAATACTATTTTTGTAAACCTTATCCCGAAAAATTGGCCTTCATGGGATGCCAGGCAGATATTTAACATATTAGCATCCTGGCACGACAGTCATGCTATTGTCTGTCGCGGCATTCGTGTCCATTTTACTGCCAAGTCGCGCCAAGTATGTTTTACACAAAAAAATGGTCATAATTTTATTTTTAGTATTTATTACCGTAAAGCAAGAAAAAATAATTAAATAGGTACCAACAAATTCTTTGCCGGATCCCTGTCACTTATTACTTCGGGTTGGCGGCAATCTCACGTTGATGTATGCGTGTGACTTGCACACAGCCAGCTGCGGTCTATCAAATACCTAAACTCGGTCGGGCGCGCGTACGTGATACACCCTCAAAAATACAAAATGTACAGACAAAATATTTTTACTGTTTTATTATACAGGGTGTTTTTTAAATCATTGGCATCCTTTCTACTGGTGAAAGTACTCATGAACATGAGCAACTTTTTGTATGGGACCGACTCAATCTGATGGAAAAAAATATCTGCTGTTCCATACTATTTTCCAATACCTACTCACCCGAAATGTATGGAACAGCAGATTTTTTTTTCCATCGGATTGAGTCGGTCCCATACAAAAAGTTGCTCATGTTCATGAGTACTTTCACCAGTAGAAAGGATGCCAATGATTTAAAAAACATCCTGTATATAATCTATACATGTATAGATTATATTCTCAAAATAGATTAGTGGAATTCACACCTCAAGTTTTAAATACCTAGATAGATAAATGTAATATATTCCAAATTTATTCCATTCCATTTGTTTTGCAAAGTAGGTAGGTACCTACTAGTATCTACTCATTATCCAA